>BSBK01005632.1:287500-887500 GCA_027943335.1 Chamaecyparis obtusa
TGACTTCATCAGACAATTATTATCTTTACTCCTATTTTTTTCCTTTTTATAAAGCTGGCAGTCCCTATCATTGTCATAGCCAAGATGCTTCCCCAGCAATGGTTTCTATTTCTAGGTAGGTATCTAATATTTAGCTTTATATTTAATTTAGGCTAAGTCCCCTCTTACCATATGTGACTAAATAGGCTCAATTATATGAAAGCAATTTTTTCCTTTCCCGATGCCTGATCCTGTTCGGCCTTATTCTCCATTAGGATAGTTATCTTGAAGTCAACACAGATTGCTCTGTGTTGACTTCAAGCTAAGGATCTTCATGAGGTGTTTGTCTTCAGGCTCTTCTTTCCTAATGTCTTTTTGGTATTCTAGGGTTTAGCTGATAGAGACTCTGTTCTTGTTTTTTAGTGGCATGTTTTTCTTCCTTTTATTACTAGCATGCTTTGTATATTCTTATTTTCTCGTTTATCATCTAGCTCTCGTCTACAGTATTTTATGAGTGGCTTCCATCTATCTTAGATACCAGTGTAGGTAGCATTGGGTATTCTTACAGCTAGCTAAGCCTTAGTTTCCATTAT
Source organism: Chamaecyparis obtusa (assembly GCA_027943335.1). Classification (NCBI taxonomy): domain Eukaryota; kingdom Viridiplantae; phylum Streptophyta; class Pinopsida; order Cupressales; family Cupressaceae; genus Chamaecyparis; species Chamaecyparis obtusa. The sequence continues at coordinate 288,073 of BSBK01005632.1, forward strand.
CCTCTCATAGTTTTTTTTTTATAGTACCTTTCAATATCAGGGTCTTCAGTGTAGGTCATAAGTCGTAGGAGGGGTTATAGATTTAATGACAGAAATAGGATCTCCAGACCACTATGTTTTTTAACTACAGTAACCTATACAATCAACTTTTTGAAGCATAATTTAACAATGAAGTCAAGCTCATGATTCTTATGTAAGGATATGCTCCTTGTTGACTCTAATCTCTTCCTTTTAATAATCATAAATGGATATCTTGGGAGCTTAATAATTAGAAGGCAAGGTCTTTAGATCTTTCTGTAGGCTGAGCAGACAAAGAAAGCTCTTCTCCTTATTTAAGCCACTCTCGGTAAGGGTAAATATTTCTCCTTTGTTTCATCAATATCAATTAATTTCAACATCAATGATTTATTCTTTTACAATTACAAAAAAACTAATGCGGATCTTAGTCAAAGCTGAGATGTGACAGGTAAAGCAGGAACATAAGTCACAAACAAAATAGAAAATAGATTTCAACATAGATTGACAAGACTCCTCAAGTTCCAGTAGCAAGAAAATGACTCAACATAGGATCTGTTAATCCAGAACATGAAGGCTTATACAAATCAAATTGTAGAATATCATTTTCTTTGTAATATATGTGCACTTTAAAATCTAGAAAAGGAGGGAATGCCCTCTTAGAAATTCATGTATCAGAATCTAGACTAAGTTCCCAAGCAAGGTTGGAGGTTTTCTCAGCCCCACTCTTTCCTACCAGCACCTGCATTGAGTGGCATTTTTGTAACACTTTTAATGATTAATAAAATTTCTTGGCTCTGGCCTTTTACCAAAAAATAAATAAATAAAATTATTATTATTATATAATCAATATAATTATAATATAACAATATAAAAATTATATTACCAATATAATTATTATATCACAATAATTATATTATCACAATCTTTATGTTATCTATGTCGGCCTGAAGGAATTTGACCATAGCTACAATAACATTAACACTCCCTCTTAGCTAGGGAGGAATCCTTCTCAATATCTGATATAAACACAAGTGCTCATCACAAAATCACTCAATGTGATGTCATCATCTCATCATGACTTTCACCATGGCTACTCCCAAAAGGTGAATCAACATAAGTGTTGAGTCATGGAGTCTCTCACATGACCTCTACCATGGCTACTCCCAAAGGGTGGGTTCATCATAGATACTCTCATGAATGAAAATGAGCACAAGTTCCCATTATTGAATCACTCAATGTGATGTCATCATCTCATCATGATGTTCACCATGGCTATTCCCAGAGGGTGAATCAACACAAGTGCCAAGTCATGGATTCTCTCACATGACATCCACCATGGCTACTCCTAGAGGGTGGAACATGGGATTTCACCTCAAACTTCTTTCATAGAGAAGAATTCATTACAAGGGCTAACACCTCAAATTTATCCATATCAAAGAAAGATGCTACAAGGGTTGATACCTCAAATTTCTCAATCTCATATAAAGATACTACAAGGGCTGATACCTCAAATTTATCTATCTTAGAGAAAAATGCATCCAAGGGATTTCACCTCAAACTTCTCCTTCATAGAGAAGAATGCATTAAATTATATCTCAATAAGTCACTAATGATGAGACTCCCTCTCAATAAGAGGTTCATTCTCCAAAAATCCAAACATGTCTTGAAAAATGATCAAAATTTATTCTGGAAAGGGGCTTGGTGAGAATATATACCATCTAATCATCAATGCTAATGTACCTCAACTAAATATCATTCTTTTTCACCATATCTCTAATATAGTTATATTTGATCTCCACATGCTTTGACCTATCATGAAATACAAGGTTGGAGTCAACATCACTCTTAGTGAATCCCAAGCTTACAAAGTATCCATCTACTAGGACTATCATGACCTAGGTATTAGTGTAAAGGTCTTCCAACCTACATACATGGGACTCCATCCCATGAATCATAGTACTCTAACTATTGAAATTTCCCAAGAGGAAATTAATCATCATATCTCATCGATGCAACTTCCATCTCATAATAGAATTGGAGAAGTCATGGTCCAAATTGAAGTATACTTGATCACTAGAGGAACCATGGTTCACTCCCTCTAAACCAATATGACCAATATCCTCAAATGTTAACTAAAGTAGATCCTCTAGCTTCTCCCTCTATCACGAAAGCATACCCTTCTCACATGGTCCCAATCAAGGAGGATGTCTTCCTCCAAGAGACTTTCATCATCTAGCATGATCCACATATGACTAAAAGTGCTAGATCTAAGACCACCTTGGACTTATTGTCATAATATTGAGCACTAGACAAGACAATAATGTAACCATCCTCACACATTGCATAAGTGACATGTTCTTGTTTACAACATAAACTTTGGACCAATCTTCAAATAAAAAATTTTGTATTAAAGTTGCAGTTATAATTCAATACCTTCCATAATATTCATGGACTTTGCACCCCCGAGCCATTCATGTCACCTAAATAACCAATACCATACAAGAAGCCACCACAACCCTTTTTTTTAGAAAGTTGGCATTTTAGGATTCAACTGAGTTGATTGGCACGTCACAAAAAGTGCATGTATTGACCTCTTTCCATTTAACCCCACATTTCTTCATGCAAAGAATATACAAATAAATGTGATTGATCATTCAAACCTCAGTTCCATATTCATTAACTTTCTTAATGCTAAAGTTATAATGCAACACTCATAAAAGTATCACTACCTCAAAAATGGTCTTGCACCTCCCGAAAAATGAACAACAACAATTAATGTTATCAAGAAACAAATGAGTTAAGACCATATCATGCCTCTAGCCAAGGTGAATTGGTGTGTTGAAATTTCTTTATTAAAACATCTATTCCAACTTGTATATCTATGAAATTATTTACTGCAAGTATATACTTTTCCTACAGAAGGTTCAAGTTCCACTAGAAATTTCTTTTTCTATGAGAAGTAACTAGCAAGGCACCAAACCTTTAATTTTATAGCTCTTTCTACTCAGAAATATAGTCTTAATAAATCATTTCTTCTAGCCTTAATAATTTTCCCACTTTTTAACATATTAACCATAATCTAGTGATCGTTGTCTAATACAGTTAGTGCTCCCTTTTGTAATTTCTACTTAAAGTAATTACTTATCGTATAATAAATCACTATTTATGCCAATATTGTTACTGCAGTCTCTGATTGTTGTATATTCATTGAATATTCCAAATATTATATTGCTATCAACATAATAAGGTCCTAATAAAATGTTAATATTTGGCATCAAAATAGTTGTCTTCTAAGGCCATTGGTAGCTTGATTAAAATGTTTCTTATTATAGTCTCCACAGAATTCTAAATTCATGGAAAAGGAATGTAGTAATTTCTTCAAATATTCAGAACCCAATAAAACCACCGCTTTCAATTTCACTAATAAATATAAATCTTTAATTCAATCAGATTTTGATGTATGTTCTCAAATAATATTTCTGAAACAAACTCATAGGCTGGCAGGAAAAGAATTTGGCTCTGATACCATGTTTTTTTTTATGTGCTCATTTAATCATGGGCAATGACTCAATCATTGTTTCCCTCCCAACCATATACAATACTCGATTGTCTCCCCTGAGCACTGCTTCTTCTCAAGAGTGTAGATTATATGTATTATTTCATTACCAAGAAAGGAAGATTTACTCTTCCTTTATATCTATTGGTGGTGCCCCTTCACCAAGGGTCACCACTCTTCCAAGATAGCCCAATATAATAATATAATTATATTATTATAATAATTATCTCTTATAGTTAATTATATATTAATTTATATAATTATATTATCTCAATAAATATTATTAGTATTATATAATCAATATAATTATAATATAACAATATAATAAATATATTACCAATATAATTATTATATCATAACAATTATATTATCACAATCTTTATGTTATCTATGTCATCTTGAAGGAATTTGACCATAGCTACAATAACATTAACATGTGGTACTCTTGAGTAGCATAGGAACATGGAAAAAGATAGAATCAATGATAAATAAGGTAAAGAAAAATAAAATATGATGAACCATCCCAACCACTCTCATCTCTCAGTGGTATCCTTGAGTAGCATAGGAACATGGTATCAAAATGAAACCAATGAAAAATGAGACTTACTAAACCAAGCAAGCCAACAACCAATCAAATCTTTTTGCCAAAGTTGATACTTTAATAATAATGATCAATGAGCCAAGTTCCAGGAAGGACACGTCATGTATAAGAATTATGATAAGATAATGACGATGTCTGGTTTCAGGAAGGACGCATCCCATATAAGACAAAATGACAATTGACAAATGATAAAAGACTGAATAATGATGATCGATTGATGATGAAAAATTCAATCAAACTGATTGCTAACATGATTGGATAGGTTTGTCTATTGATGCATGATTTGTGAAGCGCAGGGTTTTACATCTCCTAATTGTGTTTGCTGAAATATTTGTCTTGTTGCAAAGGACAACTTATTGAAAATGAAACAAAACAAAAAATGAAATGAAATGACATTGATGTCAAAAATTGACACTTTATTGCTTTGGATTTTTAAGAGTTATTTAATTTTTTGGATTTTTAAGATTTTTTTTTTTTTTTTTGGTCTTTTTAGGACTTTTTATAATTTTTATATTTTTGGGGACTTTATTCAATTTCTAAGATTTTAATGCTCAAGCAAGATGTATTTGTTTTCCCCTAGTGTTTAGCAATGTAGGGACATAATGAATGGGCAAATAGACTGATGGAATGAGAATGGATAGAAGAAGGATGGTGGCAACTTTATAATGACATTGGGGATGGTTTGACTCCCAAGGACTATCTAACAAGGGGATAACATGTTCTTTTTGCAAGATAATCAATTATACATGATAGGATAAGGTAATGACATGGTGTACTAAATTGCAAATGATGTACAAGAATGGGCATGTCAAGAGGTTTTGAAAAAAAATATTTTGCATTTTATGTCCTTATTTTATATCAAGACCAAGGAATAGATTTGGAAAGGATAATGATAGGACAAGAAGATGATAAGAAAGATCAAAAGGATAGGTAAGTGATACGGACTAAAGAATCAGATCAAGACTAAAAGGAATATGAGTGGGACTAATGATAAGGACCAAAAGGGATATGGGAAATGTGAGGTAGATAAAATACATGATACTTATGAAGATCCTTAGCCTTGTTGAGATCAAAGAGGGAAAAGGGAAAATGGATGCAAAGAAGTATGATAGACATGAGGGATAAAGGATAATGAAGGATGTGTCAAGTAGGATATAATAGGATCACACAAATGGAGCCTGACCCCAAGCATGATATGATGGGGTGTATGATATGATAACATGGATGAAACCTACCCCCAAGTATGGAACAAAATATTTTCATAGATTACACATGACACCTATTTACCATGTTTTCATCATGGTATTTTTCTAAAGTGCCTATTTGTCAATTTTTCACTAGTAAACAAATATTTTATCTTTCATTTTTTTTTCTCATTTTTTTCCTTTTCTTTTTTTTTCTTCTTTTTTTCCTTTCTTTTTTTGACAATTCTGACCCTTTTTCAAAATAGTTGATGCATATAGGAAATGGATGAATGAATCAAGTATCTTATTCTTTAGATAATACTCTTGAATGATATGCAATAATGGACCGTGTATATGAAAGGTATGCTCAAAGATGTTGGTAGAGTAATAAAATGGATGATTAGATAAGATGGATAAAAGGTTGTGAAGTAGGTTTTGGATAATGAAAGGGGTGTAAGAAGACTTGATTTTGAGTGAATGATAATGAGGGAAAGAAAAACATTGACACACACCTTGAGGGGTGGTGAAGTGATGGAAGAAAAGAAAATTTGGAATTTGGAGGAGTGGATGTGGATTTTAGGACATAAGGACCCAAAATGGATTTGGGTGGTGGAAGACATTTAGATAGAGGGATAGAAATTTTGGATGCTAGCTTTGATTTGCTTTGGGAAGTTGTGCTTCAAGGAGCTTTTTGGGAATCCACATAGTTTTTTATTTTTCATTCTTTTTTGGTTCCTTGGAACACATTTCTTGTACAAGAGATTTCAAAACCCATATAGTTTTTTATTTTTATTTCTTTTTCTTAGTGGGCCCTTGTGGCCTTATGGATTTTTCTTTTTCTTTTGGGATCATACTTTATGTTTGACTTTCCAATCAGATCAATAAATAGGCTATAAAACTCAACTCAGGGATTGGACATCTAGACTAAGAAACTATCTTCCTCATGGTTGATGCAGGGGCATTCTTGGGTCCTCGGTGAATCTGCATGGTGGTGTGTTACTTGGTCGATGTTACTCAGTTGCAAATTTAACCAAAAGACTTAGTTATTGAAGGAAGCTCGGTCACTAAAGGAACTCGGTGAAACTTCTGGTTCTCGATGGAACTGGTGCTCGGTGATGCCTGTGTTGCTCGATGTTGCTTAGCTTGGTCGGTTGTTTCACTGGTGCTCAGTTGTTTCTCTAGCACTCAGTAGTTCTGTTTACCAAATGGAGTTCTTGGGGATTTGGTTGGATGACTTGGTGCATTTATTGTTGGTATCTTTTGTTGTATTCTCCTATGTAGATCTAGAGGCCAACATGGAGAATTAAATAATTGTAAGGCTATTTGAGAGCTGACTTGTATTGCATTTAATATTTATTTGTAGCAGTTAATTATGTCTTCCAGCCAACTTGTGGCTGAATATTAGTATTTAAGGAGGGTTTGGGTAGTTGTTTAGGACAACAGATTTGGGGGAACTAGAAAGGGAAGTTGTGGAAAAGATCCTGTGAGATCTAGCAGATCATATTGAATTTTGATAGTTATCATAGCAGAGCTAGCAGTTTCCATGCTTGGAGACAAGGATATTTCTTGGTGGCTTGCAAGCACAAGTTCAGATCTGCCTTAGGGTTTCCATCAATTGCTGATTTGTATCAGAATTGGACTAGCTAGTGTTGGATTGGATCTTGTTGATCTTATAGAATTACTATTATTTGTAATTGGCCCTAACCTGGAAGCCTTACAGCCAGGCATGTTAATGAAAATTTGATATTAAGCATATCTTTTTGTGTTATTTCTAATGTTTTGGTTGTTGGTTGCAAGGTTGGACTATCCTTCATTGGATCCACCATCCTTGACTACGTTAGGTGGTATCAAAGCTAAGTTGATCTTGTTGAGTGAAGGTTAACCTAGCAAGGATGATCTTGCAAAGTTGATCTTGTTGGTGAAGAGATCATATGATCTGAGTTGTGGATCCGTGGCACTGAACTTGTGAAATCTTGACCTAGTTGTTCATGCAAGGTGGCAGGCTTATCTGACTTGCATACAACTTGGAGATTGTCACAAGGTGGTCGGTGTAGGGTTTTGTTGCTTTGGGTTTTCTTATCTTTAAGGATGCCTTCAAGAAGATTGGACCCTAGAGCGATTGCAGATCTCTATGATACTATGGAATTGAAGATTACAAAGAAGGTGAAATATAATTCTAGATCTAAGATGGGGTTGATGAAGAATGACATGATCGCTGAGGTCATGAGATCTATGACTAGTATACCTTATAATGTTGGTACTAAAGATGGTTATGAGCAAGTTGCTGAAGACTTTGAAGCTACTGGATCTAGTGGTGATGAACGGAGGGATAGATCTAGTGAAAATAGAACTACTCAATTGCATAGATCTGGAGCTCAGTTAAGTAATAGTTACCGAATGGAATTTTCTACTTTCTCTGGTACTTTGAAGCCTAAGAACTTGATTGACTAGATTGGTGAATTAGAAGATTTCTTTGAGCTAGAAGAAATTGAAGATCCTCTTCGAGTGAGGTTGGCAAAGATAAAATTGAAAGGACATGTTGCTCTTTGGTGGAAAGAATTACAAAGAGATAGAGAAGATGAAAGTAAAATGAAGATCAATCGATGGAGGTTGATGGTGACTAAGTTGAAAGCTAAGTTCATACATGCTGACTATGATCTTGACTTGTTTAAGAAGTTGGAGAATCTGAAACAGAAGGATCTAACTATTGAAGATTATACTGAGGAGTTTGACAAACTTACTATTTGGTCTAGACACAGAGAACTTGGTAAGGAAAAGGTAGGTATGTGAATGGTTTGAGATTCAATATTTAGGATGAGCTTGGTATGATGAAGATTGATTCTATTGAAGATGCTTATCAGTATGCTCTAAAGGCAAAACATAATTTGAGGAGAAACAACATGGTAATCCCCAAGGGAATGAAAAGATTGATCACTTGGTGAAGGATAAACTGACTGTAGAAGATGAACAGAAACTTGTAGAACCGAAGAAGAATATAGGTCGAGTTATCTTTAAAGGAACTTTTTATAACTATGGAGAAGAAGGACACCATTCTTTTGAGTGTACACAAAAGAAGCTTGGTGACCACAAAATTGTTGTGGTGAATGAAAATGTTGACAATGAACCTCAAACTGAGAACTTGCTAGTTTGGTGAACATTGCTTGGTACAAAGGAGGAACCTTGTTAGAGGAGTAACTTGTTCAGGACTCAGTGCAAGTCTAGTGGTAAACTTTGTGATTTTATTGTTGACAGTGGTAGTACTGATAACCTTGTTGCTGAGGACATGGTTCAAAAAATTGGTTTGAATAGAATGAGACATCCACATCCTTATAGAATTGGCTGGTTGCAAAATGATCATGCTCTGGAAATAAGAGAACAATGCTTTGTTGATGTTCAGATTATCTAGTATAAGGATATTGTATTATGTGATATTGTGGAGATGAATAGTTTTGATATATTTCTCAGTAGACCTTGGCAATATGATTGTAGAGCTATGTATGATTGTGTGAAGAATGTCTTTACTATTGAGAAAGATGACAAGAAGTTTTCCCTAATGCCTTTGCTGGATACAACACTCAGTAGGAGAAGTCTATGTATTGGTAGCCGAGTTGAGTTGGTAGATCCTAAAGGTATGGATGATCAGTGTGAAGAATAGACCTATGTGTTATCAAGGAAAGACTTGAAGAGATAGAGGAAGTAGAAGTGGAAGAGTATGCAAGATGAAAAAGTTGGAGGACTTGTATGTGAAGAACTAGTTTGAGGTTTATGTGTTGAATCCTGAAATATTTTCTTCCCACATATGAACATATTTTTGGAACCTGGGGTGTCTAATGTAGGGGCATTCTTGGGTCCTCAGTGAATCTACATGGTGGTGTGTTACTTGGCCAGTGTTACTCAATTGCAGCTTTAACTGATAGTCTCAGTTATTGAAGGAAGCTCAGTCGCTAAAGGAACTTGGTGAAACTTCTGGTGCTCAGTGGAACTGGTGCTCAGTGATGCCTATGTTTCTTAGTGTTTCTTAGCTTGGTCGGTTGTTTCACTGGTGCTCGGTTGTTTCTCTGGTGCTTGATAGTTCTAGTTTATCTACTGGAGTTCTTAGGGATTTGGTTGGCCGACTTGGTGCATTTATTGTTGGTATCTTTTGTTGTATTCTCCTATGTAGATCTAGAGGCTGACATGGATAATTAAATAATTGTAAGGCTATTTGAGAGTCGGCTTGTATTTCATTTAATATTTGTTTGTAGGAGTTAATTATGTCTTCCAGCCAACTTGTGGCTAAAGATTAGTATTTAAGGAGGGTTTGGGTAGTTGTTTAGGACAACAAATCTGGGTGAACTAGAAAAGGGAAGTTGTGGAAAAGATCCTACGAGATCTAGCAGATCAGATTGAATTCTGATAGTTATCATAGCAGAGCTAGTGGTTTGCATGCTTGGAGATAAGGACATTGCTTGGTGGCTTACAAGCACAAGTTTAGATCTACCTTAAGGTTTCTATTAGTTGTTGATTTGTCTCATAACTGGACTAGCTGGTGTTGGATTGGATCTTGTTGATCTTGCAAAATTAATATTGTTTGTAATTGGCCCTAACCTAGAAGGCCTTACAGTCAAGAATGTTAATGAAAATATGATATTGAGCATATCTTGTTATGTTATTTCCATTGTGTTGGTTTTTGGCTACAAGGTTGGACTGTCCTTCATTGGATCCACCATTCTTGACTATGTCAATGGTGAAGGGTCATTTACTTGTCAACACATGGAATGTGTACTTGAAATGTGCCAGCACTATATGTGCACTAAATCCCTACTAAAGCCATGTTATCCTCAAACTTAAGGAAAACAATGCGGAAAAGTAAATGCTTGGAAATGAAGCAATTCAAATGACTTTTACAACTAAATGTTAAAGCTAAACTTATGCAAGTAACTATGGAAGATTTAAGGATGATCAGACAAGAAATTACTTTGCCTACTTTGGTTGCAGGAATAGTCACATGAATCTATTTCTAGTGGCTATAAGAATATTCAAACTCTATAATTAAACTATAGTTGAAGGAAAACTAATGCTGAAATAGAAAGGGGTTACTCACCAAGTGGGCCCTCTTGGTTGAGTATATCCAAAACTCAGTTACACACTATATAAACTCAAAAATTCATTACTTTATTCATTCATCTGGAAAAGGTATTGGTTTATGGAACATATTTGAAACTACTTGAAATTATATTGAATGTTTAAATGCTATATTACATAGAGTAACTAATTTCTAGCTAGCTTCCAAAGAATTTCAACTTCTTATTTATAGAAAAACTATTAACTAACTTACCAATAACAAATCAATGCCCAAAAGAATAGACATATTAGAATTATTATAGAACTAGAAAGAAGGAGGAAAACCATCCACCAAATTAGGAACACATAACTATCTAATTACATAAAGAGTAGATATTATAGCTTCCACTACTTCCTAGATTGATTCCACATTAATAGTGACCATTTGACTTGCTCCACATGAGCTATAATTAGTTCATCATCAAACCACTTCAAATTTTGATCCTTGCTAAATTGTATTGACTTGGTCTCTTCAATCTCCTTGGCCTCAATTTCCATTACATCTTCATCATCTTTAATACCCTCTGCTAGGTCTTTATCTGTTATATCTTCTATGATGATCTCTTCTTTATCTGCAGTCAAATCAATGGGATCTGACTTGCCTTGAGTTTCCTTGATCTCTTTCGGTTTGTCGGAAAGAATATCTTTCACCATAAATCATATGTCTCCTTTTGAACTTAGTCAAGCTTATTGACCATTATCTTTAGTGCTCTACTCTTGACTAATAATCTCTTTGGATATTCTTGTAGTGCTTCCTTGATTCCTCTTGTTGATAATTTAGGAACAATTATAGCTAGGGATCTCTCCCTCATTTTTTTTCAGATTCCATTGCATACTTCCATCTTACATCTATTTTCTAATAAAGTTCATCTAATAATTGGTTGGACAACTCAACTGGAGTAGTTCTAAACTTATGCAGAGTAAACACAATAGCTTCTTCAATCTTCTCTTTTTCCTCATCACTCCTATTCTCATATTTAAGTTATTTTAATCCTAAATATCCTCCATACTTCTTGAGTATTTTAAGTGACTCATCCAAGTTTTTATGTTTAGATGCCTAGTTTTGCACAACTTTAAATTGAGTTACATCTTCTAACTCAGTTTCACTATCTTCTTGTAATCTCAACTTCCTTCTCAATCTACTTGAAATTTTCTTTTCTCTCATGTAAGTTTTAGCCTTTGATTTTTCTGCCTCTTGTTTCTTCTTCTCTCTCGGTGTGGAGGAAGCCCTTGTTAATGGTCTTGCACCGATTAGAATAGGAGTTTCTTTCTTCATTCTTAATTTATTCCCTTTGATCTCTGGAGGACCAGCTTCATTTTCTTCAACAACAATACCCAAATTTTTTGATAAACTACTAATCATTCTTCTATTTTTCCTTAAGGCCTTAGGTATCAATATACCTAGTTTAATTTTATTCTTTACTTCCTCATATGTTCCATACCGAGTGGCTTTCTTATCCAATGGTTTCTCTAATAAACCTTCAATTTATATTAATGTTGCATCAATATCCATTTCATAACCCATTGGTGGTAACCAAATGGTTCTTGGCTCCACTGCCCTAACTATACAAGTGTCGATATCCACTTCAAAACATATATTATCCTTGTATTTTTCCACTAGCTAGGTGGAATTATAAACTTCTTATGTGTCTTACCTTGAAATCTTGAAAAATGATCATTCATGATCATGTCAAAGTTATCTCCTAAACTTTGAATAAACTCATTTATTTGATAGATTATCAGTTTGTTCACATTCCACACTACATCACCAATTAATGGAAAGAAGTTCTGAAAGTAGAAAAATGTGCATACCAGCAGTGAACCGAAATTCAAAGTAGTGGTATTTTCCTTCCTTATTTTAATTATATTATCATCTAATTGATTCAATAAGATCTCACAAATATCTTTGTTCATATCTTTCTTCACAATCGTGTAAGCTATATCAACAGCTCCACAAGGTACACTGTCTACCCGATATGACTAGAAGATTTGGTAGGATATTATGTTGCATGTGAATCTCAACTCAGGATCATCAACAATAGACAAATTCATACCTCTTCCATCCCATTTAGCTTGAGTAAGCTCACAAAGTTTATTCTTGTATGTTTTCTTTTGTGCTCTCGATCTATCACTGATGGGATATCCAGTAACAATGTGTAGTACTATTGGAAACTACAATTGAAGTAATTGTTGTATTGTCATTGATGTCAAACCTTAACTGGTAAGACTATTTCTACTTAGGAAAGTATTATATCTATTGTGAGAAAGGAAAGAAAGGATGGTAAAAATAGCACCTAGGGAAAGGTTGAGTTATCTTGATACTACAAAGTGTACTTGATTATGTTGTACAATGATGGGACAATGTATTGTTTATCTTAGTAAGATTGAAGACTAAACTAGTAGGCTTAACTGAGCAAAAATGAAGAAATCATGTTTAAGCTGAGTTATGTTAGTGTCGAATGAGTTAGTGTATGCTAAGCAAAAATCTAATGTCGACCGAGTATCAGTTAATTGTCGAGGAAGAAAGTATATGCCGAGGAAATAGTTTTAGTAGTGACCGAGCATTTTACATGAAGACGGAGTGGATGATCATAGTATTGACTGAGCATCAGCATTTTTATATTTGAAGAGAATTCAGATTTGGAGCCGACATTATTGAATTCTTGGATTATGTAAAATGTGTTGACTTTATTTATTGATTGTATGGAAGCATTTAATGCTTTGTAAAATGTTTTATTGTAAATCTTTATGAGATTTGAGATGATTCTAGAAGAAGAGATGAAGAACATGAAGTGAGTAGATTCAATGAATCTGACCTAATCCTAAGCTATCTGGAATTTAAGGATATTAAGGACTGCACAACTGCTAAAGATATGTGGGACACTCTTGCAAAGATCTATGGTGGTGATCTATATGTGTTGAAAGCTAAAGCCAAGAGTCTCAGAGGTAAGTTTGATGAAATGAGAATGAATGAAGATGAAAACATTGCACAATATTGTGGTAGAATAAAAGAAGTTGTGAATGCCATTAGAGGAGAAAATGGAACTATTGATGATGAGACCATAATTGGAAAAGTGCTAAGAACTCTGCGTCCTATATATGCTATTAAGATCTCAGCTATTCAGGAACCTAGATGTAACTCAGGAAATGTGCTTACCTTGGAAGGTTTGATTGGTAAACTGACTACTTTTGAACTATCGAATTATGATAATTTCACTGTTGGTAGTATTGGAAATGATGAATCTGCTTTTAAGTCATAGTCAGTTCTGAACAAGCCTAAGAAAGAAAAAGAAATATGCACCAATGAAAGTGAAAGTGACAATGACACTTCTGATGAAGACCTTGAAGATCTAGAAGCTCTTAAGGCTAGAAGACTGAGAAGAGGAAAAGGAAAAGATAAAGGTAAACTCCCTATTATATGTTTTGAATGTAATAAAGTTGGTCATATAGTTGTTAGATGTCTTGACAAGAAGGATAAAGATGAAGAAAGAAATAGAAGACACAAAGATAGAAGAGATGACAAAGGCTACCAAAGGTACAAAGACTACAAATGAAAAGGTAAGAAATCTTGTTACATTGCTAAAAAAGAGACTAACATTGATAGTGATGATTTTGAAATTGAGGTAGTCTATGTTGCAATGAAAGATGAATTTGATGAGGATGAGAAAACTGCATTGATTTCCTATGTGAACAAGAATGACAAATGGATTATAGATAGTGGACATTGTTCACATCACATGACTGGTGACAAAAGTAAGTTTGAGACCTTACATCATTATAAAGGTAAAAGTGTAACATTTGGTAATGATGCACCATGTCTTGTTGGAGGAAAAGGATTGATTAAACTAACTGATAAAATCTCTTGTGAAAATGCTTATTGGGTTGAAGGATTGAATTATAATTTGCTAAGTGTTTCTCAGCTCAACAGAACTAGTTACCAAGTGGAATTTCATCACAATAAAGCTAAGATGTTTGATGCTACTGGTGAACTGATTGGAAGTGGTGAGCAGACTAGAGGTAATTTGTTCTATCTTGACCTATCTGAAGAAATATGTATGATTGCACAACTTGATGACATTTGGTTATGGCATAAGAGGCTATGTCATGTTAACTTTGATAATCTAGTAGAGATAAGTAAGATGAAGAAAGGAATTTTCATTACATAGTCTAAGTATGTTAATGAAATACTAAAAAATTTTGGAATGGAAGATGCTAGACCAGTGGGAACTCCTATGGTTACTGGACAAAAGTTATCTAAGAATGATGATGTTGCAGAAGTTGATCAGACTTTGTACAGATCCATGATTGGAAAATTGTAGTATGTTGCACATGTTATACACTAAGTTTGTGCCCTTGTCTCAAGCTCTCATAGTCTTGATAACCTAGTATAACATGGGATTCATCTCCAGGTGTGGGACCTTTTCTAACTGAGATGAAACCTCTAGATTCTAGGCTGGTTCCTCTTGGATAATCACCCTAATTTGCTTCTTGACAGGAAAAGTAAATCTTTTGAGGGAAAGGGATAGAAGGAATGCGTGAAAGGGAAATAACTAAAAGCAAACTACCTACTAGGTGATACATTGAAATGAAAGGTTTGAATCTCAGTATAGAGGATGAAAATAATGAATGACTCAGGTCTAGGAGATCACAACTCACTAAATAGGCCTGCATAAATATTTCATAAAAGGGTCTATAATAGAAAAAAAAGACTATTCAAGGAAAGAGAGAGAGCTTTCACAAACAATAGTATTCCTAAAAGTTTAGACACAATCTAAAACCTATAGACAAACATTTACCTCTGTAACTCGGCATAGGAATGAGACAAGATTGTTAAGGGGTTGAGGTATACCCACAAAAGCATTCACATCAAATCATTCACAATAACACATAAAATTACAGAAAGAGAGAGGGATCGAGAACCCTAAGAGATCACTACAAACATCATATGCTTCAATTCAATAAGAGATAATTTAGACAAGGAAGCATAGGGACAGAAAATATTGTCACAAAGTACCTCTGTAATATCTAAATCATCAATGGGAGATTACAAAATGTAGAAAACCAAGGGGCCGAAAAATGCCACAAATAGCCTTCTAAGAAAGAGACTTTCTTCTTTACAAAATGTGAACTTTGAGCTTCAACAAGCTCCAAAAAACATTATATACATCTCCTCTAATGCACACCGGTAGGAGCAAAAAATCTCATTAGGGTTACATAAATCTACATAAAATAATCCAACCCTAAACCTGTCAGTTCTGATCATAAATGTATCTCTAAAAATATCTTGGCTGATCCATCTACTTTGTTGTAGGTTAAAAACTTCATGCCACCACTAGGAACTTGTCTCTACAAGTTGGCCTCATCATGAATGTCTAAAATTTGATCCTCACAAATATTGAATTTAAAATTGTAAACAACCACAGGTGGCACCAACCTTTTAATGCATCTTTGGCATATAACACCAACATGGTACCACAGTATGGTCACCCAAGTCCTCATCATCATCTTCCCAATTGCAATTGTCCCTAAAATTCAATTCTGAGCTACCCACACCCTTGCATTTGACCAATAGGAATAGATCAGCAAGAAACCTTAAGAAATACATTTAAATTTGAAAGGCAACGGCTAGCAGGCTCAGCTTTAAAACATAACTGTCGATACAATCCATTACAGGCAAATCAAGCGGCTCAAAACACCTTTGAAATAGTTGCTAGCCTTTTGAAAGGTCAAAATCCATGTCATTAATCAAGAACCAATAGAAAATGAGCACATCATAGTTGACTGACACCTTAGAAGGAAGAAGAACCCTGACCTTGCATCGGACGATGGTCTCATGATCGCATGGAATCAAAAGATCCCATGAGATCATGCACCCACTATAGATCTAACTTCCCCACCACCTCACTTAAGATACTCAACCCCACTAACACATTTCCACCTGTTCAACCCAGCAACCAATAAGAATCAAGCATGTCAAATGGTCCCACGATGGCATTGGCCTAAACACTGGAAGATCAGACGGTGGTCGCATGATCGCATGGGCTCAGAAGATTCCATGTGAACATGCGACCACCGTAGATCTTGGACAAGCTGGTGTCTCTATAGATTCTCTAACCATCAGACCCACCAAAAGCTCTGTCATCACCCGACCGACCACTAAAATATGAACACGTCACCACCCGAGGACCCACCATCAGAGGCCTTACTATGAAGTGAAATCAATGGTTGTCATATGATCACAAGGAATATTCCTACCCCTTGTGATCATGCGACCACCGTTGGATTGGAAGGAAGGGTAACCCACTGGGCCCACCGCTGACCTACTTCCACATTTAATCCTCAACCAATGAACTGCTTCCATGTAGGACATCATGGTAGTGGACCCACACAAAGTTGAAGCGCTGCGATGCCAATACCGTATCAACAGTTGTCACATGATTGCATGGGATCAGAAGATTACATGAGATCATGCGATAACCGTTGGATCTTATATCAACTAAGAACTGGGCCCACCGAGACAGGTGTCACCCTATCGCATGATCGCATGGGCTCAGAAGATTCCATGCAAACATGCGACAGCCACAAGTTAAAAGGGGAGCCACATTGGAAAGTATCACTAGGAAGACTTAGGTTCTAAAGGAAATATTAAAAAGGGACCCCACTCGATGACCTAGTGGTAACACATGAAGGTGGTCATTCTTAATAAATCACATGCATTTTAAGTGGCTAAGTGGCCAAAAAGGTAATGAAAGATTAGAATAGGACCAAGGGTTTTAGGGCTTTTGGCCATTACGGCTAGATTTTCAAATGTACTTGTAGGCCAGAGGGTTTAAAACATTTGCAAAGGCCAGAAGACAAGGAAAAAGCTCATAAAATTTTTTGATGGTGTTCAACAAGGTAAAATGAAGCTTTAGCTCAACTTGTGACCAAAATGCATAGAATAGGGAATTTTGGGTAACATTTTGGTGACTTCTGTGGGATGTTAGCTTGCTAGACATGGAAACCAGTGGCCTTAACAATTCATTGGGCATGGAGTCAACATTTGAGCACAAGAAACCTTCACAGAGGGACAGACCTAGAACCAGAGGGATAGAACTATGCACGGGCACTTATTGGAAAATAGGGAAACTAACCAAGAAATAGAAAATAGGGAAACTAACCTAACCTAAACTAGCCAGTACTTAACACTAGTCAAACAAAACCATTTACTGTTTGTGAAAAATAACTTCCCATCCTTCTCAAATTACAATAATCCACATGTCTCTAGAAAGCTATTAAAAGATAACTATAGGAGATATGTAGAATCACCTGCTTGACAAGGATTTGACTGATATGGATTTTACTCACTTGGTCAAGCTAATTGTAGGCACTATCATTATGAGGAGAAATAGCAAGCAGCAATAAGACCTTACTTACTTGGTCAATGGGGACAACAAGCTGATTTGTTTCATTCTCAGCCTCAGCTTCTGGTGGAATATCATATTGGGATGCTAGCATAATTTGTACTCCTTTGATAACCTCCATCCTAGCCAAATAGCTGATAGGGAAACCATGAGAGATGTTGGACCTAGAACTCTCCTTGATAAACTTAGGCTCTTGAGGGATTATTTCAGTCTGATTGATCTCCTCCTTATGCTGATCGGAAATGACTATCTCCTGTAGCTTGTAGGTGTTCTCTGGAAGTATGGGCTTGTCATCAAGATGCAAGCAAAAGTGTTCCATCTCGTCCCAAAATTGATCTTCTTCTTCTTCTTCTTCTTCTATATTTTCTTGTAGGAGAAGTATACCATTGTTAGCACAATTATCATGATTTGTTGAGAACTCATTTTTCCTAACCTATTTAGAGAGAACCTCCTTTAGATCAGCAATCTTCTGTTCGATGCTCTCCTTTTCTTCCTCAAGTTGAGAACATTTCTCAATCTACATCTAATAGCCTCTTTTATATGTTTCAGCTGTAGAAGCCAAGAATCCTATATTTTGCTTCAGATCCTATAGCTCTCTCACATGAAACTCCTCATGAGCTCTCAGTTCTTTTTTTTTCTCAATCTAGAATTCATTGCCTTTATCAAACATGGCTTTTATTAAATGCCTTTGGTCTTGAACCATGTTTTCACCAATATTCTTATGAACTTCCAATTCTTCATAGGCATCCTTCTGAGATGCTAATGTTCTTTGAAAATCCTCCTCTTTTTCATCTATAGCAGCACTAACCTTAATCAAATTTTCCTTGTAAACTTTGTTCAGCGTTGCTAGATTACTTGCAAGGGCTACTTGACTTTTTTGCTATCCTACAATGATTTCCTCACACTGTTTCCATCTAGCATCAAACTGCTCCTTTGCTTGTGTCTGCATATGCCTTTTCTATGTTTCCAACACCTCTTCATAGTGTCTCTTTTGTGCTTCCAACCCTTCAGCGAGCTTAGCCTCATTTCTCTTGTATTGATCTACCAGATACATCCTATAACCTTGATCCTATTGAGCCAAAGCTTGTTGTTGTTGGATCTGGGCAATGAAGGGATGTCCTCATGAAAAGAAGGATGGTAATCTATTTTAGGTATTGAATCTCCCTAAAACCAGTGGATGTGAACTCAGAGTTGCCAGATATGTAAAACAATGACCTCTCAAAGGTCTGCAACCTGCTGGATACATATCAAAACCAGCAAGAACTATGAAAACTATGACCTCTTAGTCCCACCAGGCGTGCCAGAATTTTTATACACTAAGTTTGCACCCTTGTCTCAAGCTCTCATAGTCTTGATAACCTAGTATAACATGGGATTCATCTCCAGGTGTGGGACCTATGCTAACTAAGATGAAACCTCCAGATTCTAGGCTGGTTCCTCTTGGATAATCACCCTAATTTGCTTCTTGACAGGAAAAGTAAATCTTTTGAGGGAAAGGGATAGAAGGAATGCATGAAAGGGAAATAACTGAAAGCAAACTACCTACTAGGTGATACACCGAAATGAAAGGTTTGAATCTTAGTATAGAGGATGAAAATAATGAACGACTCAGGTCTAGGAGATCACAACTCACTAAATAGGCCTGCATAAATATTTCATAGAAGGGTCTATAATAGAAAAAAAAGACTATTCAGGGAAAGAGAGAGAGCTTTCACAAACAATAGTATTCCTAAAATTTTAGACACAATCTACAACCTACAGATAAACATTTACCTCTGCAACTCAGCATAGGAATGAGACAAGATTGTTAAGGGGTTGAGGTATACCCACAAAAGCATTCACATCAAATCACTCACAATAACACACAAAATTGCAGAAAGAGAGAGGGATCGAGAACCCTAAGAGATCACTGCAAACATCATATACTTCAATTCAATAAGAGATAATTTAGACAAGGAAGCATAGGGATAGAAAAGATTGTCACAAAGTACCTCTGCAATATCTGAATCATCAATGGGAGATTACAAAATGTAGAAAACCAAGGGGTGGGAAAATGCCATAGATAGCCTTCTAAGAAAGAGACTTTCTTCTTTACAAAATGTGAACTTTGAGCTTCAAAAAGCTCCAAAAAACATTATATACATCTCCTCTAATGCACACCGGTAGGAGCAAAAAATCTCATTAGGGTTACATAAATCTGCATAAAATAATCCAACCCTAAACTTGTCAGTTCTGATCTAAATGTATCTCTGAAAATATCTTGGCTGATCCATCTACTTTGCTGCAGGTTAAAAACTTCATGCCACCACCAAGAACTTGTCTCTGCAAGTCGGCCTCATCATGAATGTCTAAAATTTGATCCTCACAGATATTGAATTTAAAATTGTAAACAACCACAGGTGGCACCAACCTTTTAATGCATCTTTGGCGTATAACACTAACATGGTACCATAGTATGGCCACCTAGGTCCTCATCATCATCTTCCCAACTGCAATTGTCCCTAAAATTCAATTATGAGCTACCCACACCCTCACATTCAACCAATAGGAACAGATCAACAAGAAACCTTAAGAAATACATTTAAATGTGAAAGGCAATGGCTAGCAGGCTTAGCTTTAAAACACAATCGTCAATACAATCCATTACCGGAAAATTGAGCAGCTCAAAACACCTTTGAAATAGTCGCTAGCCTTTTGAAAGGTCAAAGTCCATGTCATCAGTCAAGAACCAATAGAAAACAAGCATGTCACAGTCGACCGACACCTCAGAAGGAAGAAGAACCCTTACCTTGCATCGGATGGTGGTCACATGATCACATGGGATCGAAAGATCCCATGAGATCATGCACCCACCATAGATCTAACTTCCCCGCCACCTCACTTAAGATACTCAGCCCCATTGACACATTTCCACCTATTCAACCCAGCAACCAATAAGAATCAAGCATGGCAGATGGTCCCATGATGGAATCGATCTAAACACTGGAAGATCGGACTATAGTCGCATGATCACATGGGCTCAGAAGATTCCATGCGAACATGTGACCACCATAGATCTTGGACAAGTTAGTGTCTCTGCAAATTCTTTGACCATCAGACCCACTGAAAGCCCTATCATCACCTAGCTGGCCACTAAAATAGGAACACATCACCACCCGAGGACCCACCGTCAAAGGCCTTACTATGAAGCAAAATTGATGGTTGTTGTTTGATCGTAAGGAATATTCCTACCCCTTGCAATCATGTGACCACCGTTGGATTAGAAGGAAGGGCAACCCACTGGGCCCGCCGCTAACCTGCTTCCACATTTAAGCCTCAACCAATTAACTACTTCCATGTAGGACACCATGGTAGTGGACCCACACAAAGTTGAAACACTACAATGCCAATACCGTATCAATGGTTGTCACATGATCGCATGGGATCGAAAGATTCCATGAGATCATGCGATAACTGTTGAATCTTATATCAACTGAGAACTGCACCCACCGAGATAGGTGTCACCCTATCACATGATTGCATGGGCTCAGAAGATTCCATGCGAACATGTGACAGCCATAAGTTAAAAGGGGAGCCACCTTGGAAAGTATCACTGGGAAGACTTAGGTTCTAAAGGAAATATTAAAAAGGGACCCCGCTTGATGACTTAGTGGTAACACATGAAGGTGGTCATTCTTAATAAAGCACGTGCATTTTTAGTGGCTAAGTGGTTGAAAAGGTAACGAAAGATTAGAATAGGACCAAGGGTTTTAGGGCTTTTGGCCATTACGGCTAGATTTTCAAATGTACTTGCAGGCTAGAGGGTTTAAAGCATTTGCAGAGACCAGAAGACAAGGCAGAAGCTCATAAAAGTTTTTGATGGTGTTCAACAGGGTAAAATGAAGCTTTAGCTCAACTTGTGACCAAAATGCATAGAATAGGGAATTTTGGGTAACAGTACATAGTAGACTAGATATTGCACTAGCTGTTGGGATTGTGGCAAGATTCTCTACCAATCCTAAGGAAACACACATGATGGTGGTGAAAAGAATCATGAGATACTTGAAAGGAACTACTGACTATGGGTTATACTACAAGAAGAATGACAAATTTGAACTTAGAGTATACACTAATGCTGATTGGGTAGGAAATGTAGATGACAGAAAGAGCACTAGTGGTGGAGCTTTCTTTCTTGGACAGAGATTAGTCTCCTGGACAAGCAAGAAACAAAATTGCATTTTCCAATCTACTGCTGAAGCCGAGTATGTTGCTGCTGCAGTAAACTATTCAAATTTGATATGGATAAAATGGTTGTTGATAGGCATGAAAGAAGAAATCACTAAACCTATTGTTATTTTCTGTGACAACACAAGTGCCATCAATATTTCTAAGAATACAGTGATGCACACTAAGACCAAGCATATAGCAATCAAGTATCACTATTTGAGGGAATTGGTACAAGACAAGGAAGTTTGAATGGAATATGTGAATACAAAAGAACAATTGGCAGACATATTCACTAAAGCTTTACCTAAAGAAGCTCATGAGTATTTGAGAAGTCAATTAGGGGTCCTTCCCCTAACTGAGGCTGCCTAGTCAAGCTAGGAGCATTGCATCAAATATGCTACAGTAGAATAATTGACAAATTGATGCAGAAGATTGTCACACTTTAGGACTGTCCTAGAGCTGTGAAGAAGAAGCAAAGACAACAAATCAGTCATAAGCAAGATGACAGAGGGAGAAACACTAAGCTGCACAAGATATATCTACATCTGTTGGATGTAAGTTTTAGTTGCTGCTTTGGCATTTTTGTCAAAGAGGGAGATTGAACTGAAATGATACTATAACACATGAACTAAAGAGTAGGGATAATGAATAGAAATGAAAAATTAGGATAGAAGGGAGATCTAGATACTTCTGATGGTCACAAAAGTGAGATTTACAAATTCTAAATCAGAATGAAGCTAAGGATATTATAAATTTTCTCTGATGGACAGATAAGTTTTTTTTTTTTGGATTGGTTGGTAATCCATGTGTTATTCAGGTGATATCATATGGTGTTGCCATCAATTCCAAAGAGGGAGATTGTTGGAAACTGCAATTGAAGCAATTGTTGTATTTCCATTGATGTCAAACCTTAACTGGTAAGACTGTTGCTACTTAGGAAAGTACTATATCTATTGTGAGAAAGGAAAGAAAGGATGGTAACAATAGCACCTAGGGAAAGGTTGAGTTATCTTGATATTGCAAAGTGTACTTGACTATGTTGTACAATGATGGGACAATGTATTGTTTATCTTAGTAAGATTGAAGACTAAACTAGTAGGCTTAACTAAGCAAAAATGAAGAAATCGTGTTTAAGCCGAGTTATGTTAGTGTCGACCGAGTTAGTGTATGCCGAGAAAAAATCTAGTGTTGACCAAGTATTAGTTAATTGTCGAAGAAGACAGTATATGTCGAGGAAATAGTTTTAGTAGTGACTGAGCATTTTACATGAAGACCGAGTGGATGATCATAGTATTGACCGAGCATTAGCATTTTTATATTTGAAGAGAATTTAGATTTGGAGCTGACATTATTGAATTCTTGGATTATGTAAAACGTGTTGACTTTATTTATTAATTGTGTGGAAGCATTTAATGCTTTGTAAAATGTTTTATTGTAAATCTTTATGAGATTTGAGATGATTCTAGAAGAAGAGATGAAGAACATGAAGTGGGTAGATTCAATGAATCTAACCTAACCCTAAGATCTACGAAGGAGATTAAGCAGAAAAAGATAAGTTAACCTAACAGAGAAAAGTATTAAGGGAACCTAAACATTAGGTATGAGAATGCATGGGTGAAGTAGATGTTGGGAGAATAGTAAGTTTTATTGATTGTATAAGTGAAAAGGATGAAGGAGAAGTGTGGTGATTGCTTGAAGAAAATTTTTAAGCAGATCAGAGATGGAGATGGAAAAGTTTCAAAGTCAGTAAACCAACATTTGTGTACTGAAATGGATTTGATATTTGCAAAGTGAGTTGTATGTTTTTTAGATCAATACTGCTGCTACTTTCTAACCATTGTAATAGTCAAAATCCTTTTAACAAAGGTTGACCTAATAGTCATATGTTAAATCCTTTGAACAAGGTTGCATTCTAATGGAGTATATGTAAGTCCTGTAACAAGGCTCACTTTTAACATGGTGATTGAAATCCTTTAACCGGGTCACACCTGACAATGTGTATTGTAACCTTTGACAGGGTTGGCTTTTAACTGAGCTCACTTCAGAAGAGTGAAAATAATAGTAGCATGTTACAAAGTGGTTTTTCCCATATTGGGTTTCCACTATAAATCCTGGTGTCAATACTTGTGTGAATGTTTTGGTTTGAACATTTATGTGTTTTACAAGTTAGTTACAGCTAGGTAGTGGAGTGCAATGTTATATGTTTCTATTATTGAATCAGTGATGACCGAGTTTGTTTTGGTTGCTTGATCTGATTTAAGGAAAAGTTTTTGAAGTTATTTTGTACATCAGGACCTAAGAACAACTGATTCACCCCCCCCTCTCTATTGTTCTAAATCATATTAACAAGTACATCTTTTGTAATTTTAATAAGCGCATCGAGCCACATGAATTGATCATGGACTCGGCTCAAAAAAATTATCATCTTTCATGCTTGAATACTATCAGTACATGCATAACATGAACCAAACCATTGGTCTCCAAATGTGTATGATCATCCTTCCACTTTCTATTTACACATAGTTTCTGATAGGTTATGCCAATCTCTGCTTAGCATATTTCCTCAATTTTGCAATGTTTGAAGCATGAACATCTTCAATCAGAATAACTCTCAATGGGATCAAAGATAGGGCTCCAAATTTATCAGTTTTAGGTGCTACGGTCATTGGTAGCTTGTATTTTGGATTGACGGGGTCAATGTTATCCACAACAACAAGCTTTTTTACTTTAGGTGCCATTGATTCACAAAAATAATCTCTTAACTGGTAGGATTTTGATTGAATAAGAACTTGGTTATGTTAACATAGCTTGGGAAATATTGGTAATACCTTGAATGTGCTAGACAATGCTTAGATTTTCTCAATTGATCACTTGAATTCTCTCAGAAGACTCTTCTCTACTAAATTCTTAAAATGCTCTTGAAAATATAAGGTGAAAATGAAATAACAAGAGCTCTATTTATAGTTTTCCCTCAATTATGGTTTCCAATAGCTATAATTTTAGCATTAAATTCTCTCTACCGAAACCCTTTTCACTGATTACCAAATGCACTTTCCTTTCACCAAATGGAACAAAATAACATATATTCTTACTGATCAAAATATGAAATGTCAACTTCATAAAATATATCCAAATGCATCTTAATATACTAATATGGATCTTTACACAATTGTTAGGAACCGATTTAAGATAGAATTTTAGTTATCAGCTCCTACTCATACCTTTGACTGATTAAGTAAAGATAGGTGCACTCGATCCATAGGATGTGGTGCCATCAGTTGTTCCAATTTTAGTTCCATAATCTTGATACTTCCTTCTCTGTGTTCTATTCATCTGATCTCTTATCTCATCAACATTAACTTGAGCATTTTCACTCGGTTGTTCCTCGGTTGGGGCTTTGCCTCGGTACCTTGAATCTTTGGCTAAGTGACTAACCTTGTGACAATGAAAACAAGTCATTCCATAATTTCTCCATGATCTTCTATTGTTCCTTCCATGCATCAACATGCAATTTTCAGCAATGTGTCCAAATCTCCCACATGTTGTACATGTAATTCTTGTATTGTAGTCCCATGGTATAGTTGATCCTTGTCGGTTATTTGCAGTATTTTGTTAGTTAGGTACCCATTTCTCATTCTTTCTTAGTGACCTACATTCTTCATATTTGTGATCATATTTTTTGCAATTATTACAATAGCCATTGAATCTTGGCTTCCTTGTATTGTTAGAAATCATTGATCTATACTCAAATGCTTTATGACCATACTTATTGCAATTGTAAAAATAACCATTAAACCTAGGAATTCTCGGTGGATTACCTCTTTTTCTCCTACAAACATTATTTGTATGACATGGTTTTCCACAATGATAGCAAGTAGGCTTCTTTGTCTTTGGTGAGATAGCAATATCTTGGTTTGTTACCTATTTTGAGGACTCTCCCTTCTTGGTGGTGTTGTTTGCATTAAATCCAAGTCCACAAGTATCTCTCGATTGTCTCTAACCTCTTAGTTTTTTATCCAATATCCTCAATGTTTCTTCATTCCTTTTCAAAACTTCATTAGCATCTTTTTTAGGTTTCATTTCATTCTTCAAATGTTCATTTTCTGATGTCAATTCAGCAATCTCTCCAACTTTCCCTGTAGCTTCATGATTTGCACTGACTAGTTGATCTGTCAAACTGTAGTGAATTTGTGTAACCTTAGTATTTCCCCATCTTTATCATTTATCCTTGTATTTATTTCCCTTCTCTCATATTCAACCATTCTTTCATCATGTTCAGCTTTTCACTTTTGTTATAGGACTTCACACATTCTTATCAATTGAGCTTCTTGTTCTCTTTTTAGTGATTTTACCTAATCAATTGGGTTTTTGTTCTTCTCAGTCAGTGATGATATTGTTGCCTCAGATTCATCAAACATACTTCCCTATGATAGTTCTTCGAGTTATTCAACCTAATCTTGTGTATCTTTCAATTAATGCTAACTCATTTCTTTTGTTGAGTGAATGCTTCAGTTTCCTCCTTAATTCATCAATATGGTCATTAATCATCCTCAGTTCCATGTCCATGTTATCAATCACCTTTTCATACCTATAAATTTCTATCTCTCTAGATCTTTCCTCTCAAGTGGTTAAACTTCTGAATAAGAGACTTAGCTTTGATACCAATTATTGGGTTGATTTATGGAAAGTTAAGTACTGAGAGGGGAGGGGTGAATCAATACTTCAGAACACTTTTATCTAACTTTTGTAACCATTCACCAAATTAATAATTCTATAAACATAAAAATGTAAAACAATATCACAACACACAACTCATAACACCATTATTTTGGTATCACAAAAAACCTTGTTAGAGGATAAAAATTACAGTGGGGATGAAACCCACAAAACTTCACTACTGCAATAAAGAGTCTACTCATTTAGAACTACAATGTTAGCTATTTGTGATAGCTTACCCTGTTAAGAGTATTAACCCTATTAAGAGTCCAAAGACCAATTAATTTTACCTTGTTAAAGGATTTTATAACTCTAATCTAAGAGATGTACCATGTTAAAGGATTTACAATATAAGATCTATTAGCATCTACTCGGTTAAGATCTTTTATAATTCTGATTACACTTTAATCGGTACATTTTTTTTTTGTAATACTTGCATCAATCTTATGCTTTTCAGACTCAATATGCTCAATAACTATTTACCTCATATTGTGCTTCTCTCACAATATCAATTTTGTACTCGGTAGATTCAACTTTGAATCACATTCACACTTTGTTCTTATTGCTCTATTACTCGGTGGCTTCTCTACTCATCACCTGCTTTCTAAATTTCTCCCTTGCACATATATTCTTATCCTCTGATTTTCACACTTGGATCCATTTATACTCAATTCTAGAAGTGGTGGAAACAATCTAGAACCATCTCCTTAAGTGGTTCTAGCATTGGTTACTTCTCCAATGCATATATCACATTTAATTCTTATTGGTGGATCTCACATTGTATTCATGCATAATCATTATGTTTGAATCTCCAATGCTCTATCAAACAATTTCCTTGAGATTTGTAAATCATGTTCTACTTGGTTTCTAGATTCAATATATCTATAGATTCTCCTTGTGTTGACCTGTGATGCTCGGTAATACATTTTTCTTCTGCTCAGTAATATGAATCTTCTTTTGGTTTGGTAATTGTTATAACTCGGTACTTCTCAGTGCTCGATGTGCCTTTCTCGATGTCTGCTCCTTATTGCCTTTACCAAAATTACCTTTTCCTTTACTTCCCTTTACCAACTAGCATATTTACTTGACCAACTTGACTTTCCTTCTTTAACGAATGACTTTGACAATCAATATGACTTAATCATAACTAATGATAATAAAATAACTCTATAGGAGTATCACTAACTGGCAGCAGGGTTCTATCTAGTCAGCTATGGAACAAATATCACCTGTGTAGCCTAGTGGGAAGGTGTAAATCTTTTCATCATTTTGATAAGGTAAAGGATTAACTCCTTGTACACACAAGAATCCACATATCAGCTATTTTTATCCTTTGGCATTTTAATTTTTTTCTTAGTTGATATTGTTTTTAAAGTATGAGGTATCAAACATAAAGTTACATTACAAAGCCAGAAATAAGGGCATTTGCTTACTTTCAACATTTCTATACCCTTTTCCTCTGTCACTATCTAGTTTGTCAGAATGTCTCATTTGATTATTGAATAGGATTAATGGCTATTTTTGCTAACTTTTGTAATACTTTTATTATCTACTCTCCCCTTAGTGGGTTTTCCTCCAGCAAGCTTCTTCCATGCCTTGGACCTTCTAGTTTTATTTATATTATTTGTAATATTTATGTTTTCCTTGCTAAAAGAAATCTCTAACTTTTGTTTCTTCTTGCATATATTTATGACGTAATGGTCAAAGAACTTACAACTCACCAAAACTAACCTATCAAATAAATTTAAAGTGAGCACACTCTTGAGCCCAATGATAAGGCTCTAGTCTACGCAACTAGAAATTCTAGTTTCATCCCTAGCAGGCCAAGATCCCTTATAAGTCACCAAAAAATGTAGACTATTGCACCCATCACCCTCACCACCTTCATTTCCATGCTTCAACCACATCAACGTGCAAGTTTCATTCACATAATCAAAGTCTCCCTACAACGGTTGACACATGTCAACCATTTGGGGTTTTAGTCTTCTCTTTAAAGGCACTCTCTCCTCCAACTCCCACCAATGCGATGTGTGTCCCCTTGGACACCCACATTCATGGGGACCTACTAACACATATTCAAGGAATATGCTACCACATGAAAGATACCATGACTGATGACTCCAATAGCTATCTAACACACTTTTTAGTTAGCCCATGAAATCATGGTCATGCCATCTTGAATCGTCATATTTTATTCATTTATCCTAGCTGGGACGAATACTACAAATAACCATTTAAAAATGCACACTTGTCCACAACATGGGAGATTGAGAGATTCAAGCCAATTTTTTTGGCATATCAATTGTTTGTAACTAATTTTAATTGTTCTATGGTCAAAACAACCAAAAGTTGTTCTATAAAACCCTATGGGCCTATAAAAGAAAAGATGTTAGAACAGTGGACTTATGTTCAATGAGCTGAGAAGTATACTATAAATTTGTAGAGGTTTTAATTTATGAAAACAAGACTCTATGGCTTGACATCCAAAGGTGTATATTGTGATATTTGTATTATGGGGCATACTCTCTAGCCTTGGTATGTTTTCTCTTAATGAAATATGGGGATTGTTCCTGTGTTTCCTTTCTCCTTTTGTTAATCAAGGTGTCATGTGTTAATTCTTTACAGGTCTGGTCTAGTTTACTTATGCTAGTGTAATAGTTTTCTATTTGCTTAGATGTGTTTGTGATTGTGATGGTTTCTCTCTCCTCACTATGCATCTAGAAAAGAGGATAATTTGTATCTCTTGCAACCTACTCCTTAGGGATGTTAGTTTTAGGGGTTGTCATCTTTTCACTTGATCCTTATTCAAACTATTTTTGTCTATAAATAAGAACACAATCTTGGTGGTTCTTGTCTAAACTTCTCCTCATAAATAGTGTTGCATACTGTGTCACTAGGTAAAAGGGATCACACACACTTTAGGATTTTTATGCCTTTATTCTGACCCTTGTAGGTGCTTCCCATGGTTAGGATATTAATATTTTTGCCTTGTGTCTGATGACTTTTACAAGTTACTTTGGTTGATTTGGTGAATTATAAACAATGTATTAAAGAAAAAGTAATTGGTTTCATTGGTAGATATTAACACCTATATTAAAAAAATTCTTATCATATTTTGTGATGATTATGTTCAAAGAATTTTAATAAATAATTTGCAAAAAGAGATTAGAGATAAGATTTTATTTACTAAATTCACTTCTTTCACACATTTGTGCACAACACTTCATGAATGTCAATATCAAGTGTATCAATGCAAACCTTCTTCATCATTGACTCTAGTTCATATAAGAGTTTGGAGCAGTATTATAAACAACATTACAAAATATATTGAAACATTGATTGAATCAGAGGTTCTTATCGACACTAAAGGATTTTAGTATATCCAGATCTTTGTGAGGTGTTGTCATAGTAAGATCTTCATTTGATTTTACCTCTTTGCAGCTTGTTCCTTCACCATCATTGGTGAAGAATCATGTTTTACCCTTTCCTTTGTCCATTTTTTTCTTTTTTTCTTTATTGTCTTCCACATTATACTTCGTGATAAACTCGAGTAGACCTTGCATGGAGGGTTTCTTTTCTTCCTTGTTAAATCTCCATATTTTTCCATAAAATACCTCTAAGGGTTTTTATTCTAACTATACCATCTTCTAGTAACTTCAAGAATTTATGCATTGAGCTAACTAGTGTGAAAATTACCTATGAGGAACATAGAGGAAGATGAGTCTCTTTTTAGACATAGTAAGCACCCTCCCCTTCCCTTGGTATTTATCCTCAATTGTAGAAATCCAAATTCTCCATAAGATATCACAATAAAGGATAAGCCTAAGTTGTAAGATTTAAAAAGCTTATTGATGTTTCCAAATAGAATTTTAGACCAAATTATATCATGCTTCCAACTATTAAGGGAATAATTTAAAATTCTCAATATTTCTTTAGCAATGAAACAATCAAAGAAAATATGCTTGATAGACTCAAGAGTCCTGCAAATACTACAAATCTTAATATCAATACTCTAAGTATTAAAGGGAAATATTAGTAGAATAAACAACCATTTTAAAGAATCCTTCTTACACTCCAACACGCTATTCCAATTGTGCTTGAGAAAATATTTCCACCTTTTATTAGATAATGATGATTACCAAATTTGGTTAAAATAGTAAAAGATAGTTGTGTTATTAAAAATAGTTTTGTAACATCTCAATACCATCCAACTAAGAGATATAATTAATCCAATTATTATTAGAACAACAAATCTTGTGGAGATAAAAAGGACAACAAACCTCTTTGAGAATAAAATAGGTTCTCCAATGGGTGGTAGGAAGATTCTAATCATTACTCAATGAAGTCCAAGTCATCAATTGACCATTAAGGAGAATATCATTAAATTATTTAATACATATGCTAAACCAATTTTTTTTAGAGAAACCTTTTAAGAGAGTGAAAGACTTATCTTTATAGGAGAGATTCCAGCAAATGGATTTGTCACTTTGAATTTTTCTATTGAAAATAATATTGTTGTTGGAAATGTTTCCCCTAACATATTCTAAAGTTTTCCAAATACTCTTAAAGGAGCTAGAACCGTAAGGAGAAACTAGGAAGGGACCAACGAGGAGTACTAATGTGGAGCAATTTCCAAAATTTTTCTTTCTTTGGGATAAAATTACTGATAATATGTCTAACTTGAATGTTATAAGGCTACATGTCATCAAGAGCCTTAATGATCCCTTTGACTACAAGAGATATACCTTGGATTCTAAGATATTTCATGCCTAAATCCAAATGTTTCTTTTTCTTACCTTTTCCATTAGACTAGAGAGAGCTACAAATCTAATTCTATATATCATTTGTAGAAACCTAAATTTTATTGTTTATGTTAATTAAATTTAGTTAGCCTAGTTTTATTTATTGATTAAATAATTATGAATTATTTAATTAATTAATGGCATCCCTTAGATAAATTATTTTAATTAACTAAGCTATAACCCTATTAATTAATCAATGAAAATCATAATCCATTTAATTAATTAATTCCTCCTTATATTAAGTAAAACAAATTAAATTGATTTGTCTTATTTAATTCATTACGTATTTTTCCTCCTTACTCCAAAATTGAATTAATTGAATTAATTAATTTAATTTTGACACATTTTTGCTTACCTTAACCACACTCATAACCCTTCCTCTAACCTAACCCACTAAATAGCTCTTGGTCCCAATCAACCTTATCCCCTTAACCTCCATCTAACTCCCCAACACACTAACTAACTCTCCAAGAAACCCATGGTTCAAACCAATCTTATCCTTCCAAACCTCCTAATGAATCAACCCTATCCTAATCTCTCCAAATATGTGCACATTCCTATGTTTAATAAATAGGAAAATAACTCCAATTTTGGGTTGTATTCCTCCAAAATTGACACTTGGCCTCCCTTCCATATGTCATCCTTTGAGATGCCACTTGTCATTTTTTTATGACAAGTGTTGCATTTTGAGAACCCCTCACTTTGCATCCAAATCCTATTTAATCCCTCGATTTTACCTCACAAATTATCCACCTTCATTTCAAGTAACTACATAATATCATTTTATATCTAGAATTCTCATCCACTTTCATATTAAGCAACATCATAATGCCAAATTGTTTACTCAATTTAGTAATCACAAATCCATGATTGCATCCATTATACTATCTTTTTTAGCCATCATTGCACTCATCTTAAGATCAATATTATAGTTGCATTTTTATTATCAAATCATCATTCTCACCATTTTGCATAATCATGGAGCATTACTGGGAATCTTTGAAGAAAAATTAATGAGAACATATATCAAACTACCAAATCAAAGGACAAATCCTCAACAAAGGAGACTTGGAAGTTTGCATTTCTTGCTTCCTTATTTTCTATTTTAGTCTTCTTTTAACATTCAATCTTGAGTGTTTGTTTGAATTTGTATACCTTAAATTATTAGTTTAGCATATTATTTGATTTTTATTACTCATATTTTCACACACACATTTCTGGCATGCCCAATGGGACCCACTTAATAGGTAAAACTAACCATTAACTTTTTGTTTTAGTGTCATTTTTGTAGATTTCCAATTTCTTGTAGGAAAATCATGACATATTAGGTTGATTTTCATTTAGTAGAAGTCACTTCGACATTGGGTTGAAATTTCAAGAAATGGCAGGAATTACCCTAGGACCCATGGGATTGACATCATCAATAGCGGGAACTTGATCCCACCACTTTATTGTTAGATATAAATTATGGCTATTTTTAGTACAAATGATGACTTTTCACTATTAATTAGCAGGTTTGCACTGGTAAATTCAATTGCCTATTTTTTCAACTCTATTTTTTCAGTACATTCATATTTAAGAAGGGGCGAGAATTCTAGCAAAATTAGTGGGACTAATGTTAGATTAATAAAATGGCATGATTGAATTATGAATGGGTGGGAATGCAATTTTTTACTTTTTACGATTTTAAAGAATTCATTTTTTATTGTTTTGTACTAATCTACTAACTGGTATTCTATTTTGTTGGTTTTACTAACTAGTTTTTGCATGTTTGACCTATAGAAGACCCTAAAATCTTAAACACTAACACTTTCTTGTAGGTTATGCCAAAGTGGGGTTTCCATTTTTAATTCACAAACTCTTTTGGGTTTTAAAAAATAACATGTTTTCCATTTCATGTGTTTTCTTTAATTAGGAATTTGGTTTGGGTTTTAAAATCAATCAAGTGTTTTGTGTATTCGGTGTGATTTCACATTGTCAGTGGACCCACAAATACATAAATTATACTCTCCCCATGCACTCTATGTGGTCTTTTGTATAAGATAAACACGTTAGTGACACTTAAGTTTATTTTTAGAGGATCTACCTTAGTGGGAAAAAGTACTCACCCCAAGGGAATGACCCAAGTGATAATGGGCTAAAGCCAAGCTTCATTTGACTCATTATATAAAAAATGTGGTTATGGTGAAAACCATAATCAACAAGAGCAGATAAGTTATACTGATAGAATTCTCCCTTAGTATCAATGTGATGTGTAATCTACACCATGGTATGTAAAAATATTTAATTTATTCTATTAGTTAAAGGTGTGAAGGCCCCTTAATTGGGAAAATTTCCATGTGTATGGCCACCTAAATGAATTCCCTTAGTACGAACCAACTATTTTAGCACCCAAATCCCATACTTGTTGGTGTAGAAGGTTGGACCTTCAAAGTGGCCCTATTATTACTCTTTTCATAGTTGAGACATAAGTACTTCAAATTTATTTGAAGTATGAGATCAATTGATTCTCATATTGTGGATGAGAATTAGTGTCACTTAATCTCTACTTATCCACTTTGTCTAAGTATTTGGAACAATTCAAGTGGGGACTCAATAAGTAGTATCTTTCCAAGCCTAGGATGTTGCATGCTTTTGCATATTATCACTTGGTCAATTGGGTCAAATACTTATACTTGTGTTTGGTGTGTGTTTTTATTCACTTTCTTTTTCCAAAACAAGTCAGGTTTTTGCCAAATTTAAGAACTAGCAGGATTGCATCCATACCCAACAAGAGCGGGCCTATATCCCAAAGATAATTTTGACATAGATAGTGCAGTCACTATCAACTTCAATCTTGTGAGTTTTTATTTTCATTCCAGGGGGTTTTCTTGGAGAAATGGTGAGATTGTTGTTTCTACTTTATCAGTTTTACAAGTCTATCATCCAATGAGTTTTCTTTCATAATTTATGGGATTGTGTCTCTTCTATGATAGTTACCATTATACCCATGTGGTTTCCATCACAAATGATGATTTTTCTATATCATCTAGTAATATTGGACCTTCATACTCTTATGCTTTCAAAATTACTAAAAGACAACTCTATATTTTGACCTATAGGTTTACACTTGTCCAATCAGAATATCCATCCATTACAATTTTCAAAACGCATTCATTCTTATCCTATTATGTTTCCAAAATTTAGTCATCCCATTTTCCATTTTGTATCATCTTCATCCCATTTGCATAGTCCAAATTTGTTTTATTACTATAGTCAAATTCACCCCAAACCATTGCATTGTCAAAATCAGTTGTTCCTATTTCTCTTTCACATTATCTCATTTCCATTTACATTGTCAAAATTGTGTTGTTACTATATTTAATTTCACCCCAACCATTGAATTTTCAAAATTGATCCTTCCCATTTCCCATTTCATTTTATCCATTACCATTATCATAGTCAAAATTTGTGTCATTACTATAGTCAATCCATTGCAAAATTATATTTCAAAATCACTCATCTCCTTTCCAAAGTTTCCTTGTTCAAATTTCCATATCTATTTTCCAAAATAGAATCATCATTATCATCATCCTAGTTCCAAAATTGAGTCTTCATTATCATCCATTTGTCCATCAAAATTTCATTATTTTCACTATCATTATAATAACCTAAATTTGTCATGACTATAGTCATTCTATTTCAAAATGTGCATTTTCCAAATCAGTCACTCACTTCTCACATTAACATTGTCATTATCATCCATATAGTCCCAAAAATTGTATTCATAAAAATTAGTCATCTTCACATTCCAAATTCATTGCATTATCTCCATTATCAATTATCATAGATCCTAATTTTCATGTCATTATTTTCCTCCATCGGGTCTTGTCTTCCTCCATGTTCATATCCAAATGAATCAATTTTCATCACCTACCTTTTTCATCCCATATTCTTCTAATTTAGTCATCATCCTAGTTTGATCTCATTAATCATTCTATTTTGAGGTTTATTCCATCCTTCATCCCTACTTGATTCATCAACTAATCGACATGTCATAATCTTATTTTTGATTAATTTTCATATCCACATTTTTACTTCACTCTATCTTATCCTGATGATGATTAGAGTCTTGTTGATCATGAGACATACATTGAAAACATTGATCCCATCATTTCTATAAATATTGATCCTAGTGCCTTCCAAATTCTAGTACTTCCTTCCAACTACCACATTATCCCCCATGCATGCCTACCATTGGTATCAACAATAATCCTTATCACACCTTTTACAAGTAAAATCCATCATGTCACCCATCTTCATCTCCCTCTTATGTCACACCCTCATATCCCCTTCATGCAATGTCGATTCCTCCATATTCTCCCATGTTCATATCCCAATCTCTATCTTCACATAAAAACCTTATCACCTCTATCCTAAATACAAATCCTATTACAACTAGCGATTGTTGTTGCACCAAAATATCAACCTATTAATGCTCAATACAACCACATACCACTTGCTACAACTAGCATTTTTCATTGCACCAAAATATCAACATGTTAATACCTGATACAAACACTAGACATATATAAGACACACAAGGTTGTTAAACCATGTCACAAACCACCACTGCACTAGAAACACCAAGGAGACCAAGGGTGCAATCAGTCTTTCTCACCATTGTAACAAATAAATCATCCTATTATTCCAGAACACATTTTCCAATCCATAACCCCATTCCTCTAGTTAACCCTAGTCCTCCAATCCATAACCCCATTCCTCTAGTTAACCCTAGTCCTCCAATCCATTATTGTAATCCTCCTACTATTCCTAATCCACCTTCCACTCCATCCTATCTTAGTCCTCCACATTCCAATCCATCCTATTGTAATCCTCCACCATCCACTTCTTCCTGCCTTGTAGTCATCCATCCACTTTCTCCTACCTCAAACCTCCATCGAACCCTAATTCCCTATCTCATCAAAATTCTACATCCAATCCTAATCTATCGTCTAATCAAATCCTCGATTTCATACTTCCATTCCCCCACCTACGCATAGTCATTCATATGCATCCACTACTCTATTTTATATTATTCCACCTCAACTTAGAATACATTAGTGTCTCATTCATAGATTTCTCTAAGGACCAATCACAAAAAATCCATCACAAAATTCAAATCCTAAAGTTGATGAGTCATGTCATCCCACTTCATCATGTGATGCCACTTATGATGGAACCCATCTGAATCCCACACTTGTTATTTATCTTCGACCTCCTACACCTATCATTCCTCTTCCATCTTTAGATGTTTTCATATCCATTGACACCATCAAACCCAAGTCCCCATATTATCCTAACATTATTCAACCTCAATCCAAAAAACATCATGAATCAATCCTCCCACCATTTACTCTCATGGACAAACTTCAGACCATTCCATTTTCTCCCTCTACATATTTTATCCACACAATCCATAAAAATTCCATTACTCTAAGAGATTTTTATAGAGCATGTTGAGCTATCTATTAACCTAAGTCAAGATCTTACCATTCCACCCACTTTATCTCAAAAAAATTTATCATCCACATCAACATCCTCCCATCCTATCAAATCTAACTCCTAGCTCCTCCTCTCCCATCAAACTCATCCCACCACCTTCACTCTATCCTCTTGGTTTTCTTGCATTCATCCATTGTGGTTGTCTTGTAGTAAAATAACATATCCTATTTACCATCCATCTTCCTCTACATACTAAGGGACTCACATCTTATTCCCTAAGTGACAAGTATCCCACCTTAAGTAAAATGCTCAAGAAAATGAACTATCAAGGTAAAGGTGTAGGCCTACATGAGAAAGGTACTTTAGAGCCCATAAAATTCAGATAAAATCCACATTAATGAGGCCTTGGTTATGTATCCCAAGGCACTTCATCTCAAAATATTTGTACAAACATTGCAAAACTCAAGCATACATTAAAATCCCCAATAGCATCAAGTCCCACCATTCCTCTAAACCATTTATTTTTGTTCCCCATGTTGGAAAGAGTCACTCTATAATGCATGTTATGTTGTCATTGATATAAAATACTATCATTACTCTTGACCATGTTGTAAATAAGATAGTTTACTAGAGGATTTAATGCTTATATTTGTCTAAGTATCAGAAGCATGGTTAAGACCAGTCAAAAAGATCAGTATGGTTCAAACATGTTTTCGAATGTTAGTGGATGAAATTACAAGGAATGAATGTAGAGATAATATTGTGTCTAATCCAATCATTAAAAATTCTAAATTCATTAGATGCATGATATATTCAATGAGGAATATCATGTTGACAAATTCTTTAGCAAGAACATGACAGTTTGGAGAAATTAAGTTGGTACACTTGGTAAATCATTTTTGGTTAATAGTTTGGTGATTTCTTATGATAGAGATGACATCAGAGGATATTTGGTTTGGTAGCAAAGATTTGGATTTGTCTTTTGATCTTGTTTAGGTGCAAATACTTCTACATGTTTCATTACTTTATTTGGGCCAATAGAGTTTGAGTTTTGAGCTCATGATCTTATATTTAAGATCAAGTTTTGATTATGAAGGAGATATATAATGAGAATATAGAAAGGCAGTAAGTAGAGACTATTTTGGATGTGTAGATATATATTCAAAGCTTCATTGGAACTCTAAAATCATTGTTGATGCTACCAGTTAGTTTGGTATAGGATTGTAAGTCTATTTTGGTTATTTAATTGGTTATAATACTTGATGTATTTTTGGTTGTGTAATTGAGTAGTGAGATCTAGGCTATAAGTCTGAATGCAAGTGCATTTCCCTCTTTGTATGCATGCCCTATAGTAGTGAGATATTTGTGGGTATCATCACCACTGGGTTTTTTCCCTTAACTGGGTTTTCCTCGATAACAAATCATGGTGTTATGATGTTCATGTTGTGTATCTTATTTGGTTTACTTACATTTACTTTATGTATTAAGTTGTGGTCTTAGTGAAAGAAGTTTAAGAATACCATTGCACCGATTCATCCCCCCCCACTCCCTCTCGGTGCTCCCTAGTCCTAACAATTGGTATCATATCCTAGTTCATTGGAAGAAATTTAACAACTTGAGGAGGATCCTAATGGTAGCACATAACAATATTGAAATTCATCTTTTGAATTCACTTGAAAACCTAGACAAATCCAATGTTTGCATTCTTAATCTGGAATAAAAAGTGAGAGAATACAATGGATTCATTGACAATTTGAAAGAGCAATTAAGGCAATCCATAGATAGGAGAAAAGGTCTTGTAGATCAGCTATCATAGAAATACAGTGACTCTAACAGTGTCAAAACTAAAGAATATGAGTAGATTGTGAAAGAGAGAAACAACCTAAAGAATGAAATGGAATCTATGGCGATCAAGATCATTGAATAAATTTAAGCCAAGAAGACTCTTGAAGAATCCTTAAAGGCTAAAACTAAAGAATGCTACAAGATGAATAGTGAAGTTGGACAAGTGCAAGTTTTTCTTGAAGAATATAAACATAATGAGAAAGAATTGAAAAGAGTTAATGAGATATTGAGAAGAGATATAGTTGATGCTAGAGAAATTCATGAAAAATTCAGATCTATCTCTGTGAAGCTTGATGAACAGATTGCAAGTCTAATACCACATGGAGATAAGCATGGCTTAGGATATGAACAAGGATAACGTTCTAAATTTTTTGAAGAAAAGATAGATCAGATTGAGAAACCCAAGGAGACACCTTTGAAGCAAACAAATGGATATAAATTCAATGGCAGATGTTATGCATGCAATAAGCTTGGACATAGGGAAAAGGAATGTCAGAGCAATTCAACTACTACACCTTTTTCTAGATATTGTTTCACATGTTGGAAATATGGACACAAATCTAAAGAATACAGATCCAGATCTAGATCTAATACAAATGGAGGTAACCCTACATGCTAAAAATGCAACAATTTTGGTCATATTGTAAGGAATTATAGATTGAGGACTAATCAGAATAATCAGAAGTGTATGAATCATAATGTTGTTTGTTACAATTACAATAATTATGGACATATAGCTAAGAATCATAGATATAATAATGCTAGAGTAAGAATGAATGGTTCAATAGACAAGAAAAATGCAAAAAATAATAGAAAAGACAAAGCAATTGATAAAAATGAAGAGAGGAAATGAACAATATTTAGGCTAGAAAGGAATAGGTTGATTCTTCTGGAAAGATCACATGGGCTTCTAGTGTGGATCCCTCTTCATCATAAAATTAGATCATAGGACCTAAAGGGGAGTTATATCAAAAAATCTTTTGGCACCCTGAGAATTGAAGTAGTTTTCACTGTGATTGAAGATGTAGTTAGAGATCAGTTTATGAAAGCTATTTTGAGAACTAAAAAATATTTCATGATCAATTGGAAGACTACAAATAGATTTACAATTCATTGTCTATAGCATATTTTTGAAGAATCGGGGTATGAATGGAATTTATTGAAAAAATAGATCAAATTTTAAGATAAAAGGGAGTTTGGAGACTTCATTCAACACTTTTCTATCTAGAGATAAAGTGTAAACTTGAAAAGAAAGAGATCAAACAATAATTTGAGCCACCGACCGAATTCACCTGCAAACCCTAAAAGGTATTTATCTCAATTAAATCTTGTTG
Source organism: Chamaecyparis obtusa (assembly GCA_027943335.1). Lineage (NCBI taxonomy): Eukaryota > Viridiplantae > Streptophyta > Pinopsida > Cupressales > Cupressaceae > Chamaecyparis > Chamaecyparis obtusa. Next base: position 328,325 of record BSBK01005632.1, read on the forward strand.
AATTCATTGGTATAGTCATGGATAATCCGTAGATTGTTAATTTTCTTGAGAATCCGCAATATGGATTCAAATTGCATCTATATAAGTCCATGGAGGATGGTCCTGAAGGTGCATTTTCTCATGTTCTTAATGGAGTATTACACATTGAGGATGTGCATGTGTATATACATTGCAAATTGGAAGATATTGGTGATTATGAGATAGTCAATTAGTATGATTCTTTGTGTTCAAATAGTGTATTGAAGAATGAGTTTTGGAAGGTTAAATAGATTAACCTTGCGCACCACAAAGACATGGTCACTTTCATTGACCTAGAATAGATAAAGATAGTTCTAAGTAGGATTCATGGTCAGTTATTTTGGTTGGGCGATCAACCAGTGAAGATTACTAAGGAATTGATTCATAAGGTAGCCAGATTCAATGTTACCAGAGAAGTGCCAGTGCTAAAATTGACTAAGTAGAAGGTTGTGGAATAGTTGACAAAATCAGGATGGAAAAGAAGAGCAATGATGGTAAATGAAATCATTCAGTTGGATGTAAAGTTCACATCTATTTTATTGGGCTACAAAGTCTATCACATTAGTAGGATAAATTTCATCTCAGCAACTATCATACAAATTGCTTTCCGGATGTTGATGGAGGATGTACAGTTTGACATTTGTGAATCATGAGGAATCAGTTGTTGCTAAACCTAGAGAAAATTAAAGGGATAAGTCACAAATATTTAAGTATGGTTCCCTGATTGTACATATGTTTTTCTATTTGATGAATTTCTTTCCAGGAGTCGTAAATGTAGCTTGGTAGAAAGATACTCCTGTAGCATTAAAAATTTCTAATATGTACCAGGATCTGAAGAAAGATGATATTGATGCTCTAATATCATGACACTTAAAAATGTTTTAAAAGAAAATGCATAAAAGAGAGAGAATTGTGAAGAGTATAATGGAGAAATATGTAGATTCAGTATGTTTCATGGTTGAGATAGATCAATGTTGCATGGAGGAAGTTGTACCTAGATAGATGTGGATTCAACCAATGGGTTATGAAGTAATATTAGATTTGGTTGTGAAGTATGTGGAAGAGATGCTCAAGATGCATGTTGATCAAAATGCAAAAAGGTTCGACACCTATATTGAGAAATATCAAGAGGTTTGGTTGTAGTTAATAGAAAACACAAAAAACTAGAAGACTAAGAAGATTATGGATGAAGCAGCAGAAGAGGTTGGAATTACTAAAGAGAAGATGGATGAAATTAGGAGGAAGTAAGAGGTACAAGATACATTGATTTATGTTGAGAAGGAGGCAATTCCTCCCCCACCTATTCCCATGCCAAGAGCTACAAGGAATTCTATTATAAAATCTTCTACACCTCCTATGAAGAAGTCAACTTCTTCATCGAATGCATACAAACCTAAGGTTAAGAGAACTCAATTAGAACTAGTGAGTAGAAGGATAAAGAAAAAGATTATTGATCCTAAAAAGAAAAGGGACAAAGAAAGTGAGGAAAATTCCTCTAAAGAATCTGATCAATCTAAGAAGAAGATTGTTAGTCCTAAGGGTCCAATATTATTGAGAGGGCGGGGGGGGGGGGGTGAATCAGTAATCTAAGATATCTACAAATTTCCACTTCTTTCACTCAAAATAAATATTCATGAGTTTATCGATTGATAAGAAAATGAGACTTAGTCAAATAAACACAGTCATCATAATGCATGTGACACATAACAAAGATATTTTCACATGGAAACACAAATGGGTGAAAACCATGGTGGGAATGATGAATCATGAATAATGTACTCTTCAAAAGTACACCTTGTTAGGAGCTTAACATTGTTAGGAGTTTACAAAGACACTATTAGGTACCACCCAGTTATGGGATTTACCTCTAGCCCTATTAGGAGATTTACCATGCTAGGAGTAACTCTATTAGGATATTTCAAACTCAAGTTAATGAGACACTCTATTAAGAGATTTACAAAGAAGACTTATTAGGGTCTACCCTTTTAAGGGATTTAAAAGATGAAACCTATTAGGGTCACTTGATCTGGAAATAGAAACTCCTTTGCTTGAATAGATTCTTTATAACACATACATTCTCTCCTTAGAATACTTTGGTACACACTAGCTTAATAGAATCTTCACATCCACAATCTACACACACAAATCTTTGATTTCATGATATAAATATTATTTCTCAAGCCCTAATCCTGTCACCGCCCTAAAAACTCATCCAACACATTTGAAATATGTTTTTCAATATTTTCACTTAGAGATATCACCCAAAAATGCACATCCAAAAATAAAAACCATCTTTACCAAATAGGTCGGCCAAAGGATATACCCTTACAATTTATTTTATTAAGAACTGTCAAACACATTTTGACCAACTCAACCTTCATCTTGATAAAATATCTACCTTGATCAATGTAATGCCAACACATCAATGTGATAGATGAAACACAAATGATTTATCACAACTCAATTATTGGTCTCCTATAGAAGACCTACCATCGGTAGCTCAAGAACATTGTCTTCTTTCACTAAAACAACTTTGGTAACCACAAAACATGCTTATCAGTCATCCAAATTAGTCACAGTCATAATCTTGATATCAACACAATATCAAAAACACAATTATATGATCATGCCACCTAACGCATCATAGATTTGATGAACCAATCAGATCACTCATTGCTAGTCACAGACTATTCTAGCAGTTGTCGTGGCATACATTAATCAATCATATATTCAACAATTGTGATCGTACAATTATCATCTAAAGACATTCCCAAGTCTCTCTTAAGGATTGTGACTACTAAAATCACTTACAACACACTAAGAACACTAGTTCAGTACTTGACATCAATGACAACACAATAATTTATCATCTCAACACTAAAACTATACCATCACATCACTTACCATCATTGCATCAGTTATGCCAACAATCTCCCCCTTTGGCATTGAAGGAAATACAAAAATAAAAACATCTTCTCAATCAGATAACATTCTCTAATTTTTTTCTTACACTGAATCTTCATCTCTAAATTGACTATGACTATGTGTCCCCTATTTCTCTCTTTCTCATATGTCTCATCTATTTTCTCGCCACTTCTTAGTACATCTCTCCCCCTTTGACAACAATGCCAAAGATGCCATACCATATTGTGAGTGATGTTAACCTAACCTATCAAGAGTATGCTAATACATTCAAACAATAGTTCAAAAAGAGCATACATGACATATAGTAAAACTATTCACAAAACCACCTCAGATTGAGCTAAAACAGGAGTACTTAGGCACCGTTTGATTTTCTCATTTAAGAGGGATGTGGGCGTTCTCTCCAAGAATAATGATAATATCTCCAATGCATATGAGGGTAGATCAAAACCATAAACAAGCCATGGAGAGCCCAAAAAATGGCACAGAACCTGGTATAGGGAACTAGTTTTGCCCCTATGGTTCCAAGGGTGCAAATGATGAAATGCAGATTCTAGGATATGATTGCAATGAAAGATTCATTATACTTTTAACATGGATGAGATATGGATTTTAAGATGATTTGAAATTCTTGAGAGAAACTATATTAATCCATTAGGCTATGCTATTGTGAGTTATCAAGCTTGAAAACATGAAGAAAACTAGCAATCCTAGCATATACTATGAAATCCTAGATGTAATTTAACATGATAACAATGCTATTAAGATAAAAGTGTGTATTTCTTATTTTCTCATGAAAGGAGGGATATTTATAGGATTTGAGGAAGGGCTTGGGTTAGGAAGGATGGCTAGGGTTTAGGATCAAGGGTTAGGGTTTAGGGTCAAAGGGATAAGGATGGTCATTAATGGGTGAGGGGATCAAGGGTTTTTCACACATGTGTGAGAAACATTAGGGAATTGTGACAGGGGACAAGGGTGGAAGAAGGGAAATGGGCTCTCATTAAGAGTGTTGTAAGATCCATTAAGGAGGATGTAAGGGGTCATTAATGAGTTTGTAAGGCTCGTTAATGAGGGTGTTGGCTTTGGGTCAAAGAGAGAGGGTTAGGCTAAGAGGGTTAGGAATCACCCCTTAAGTAGGGCTAGGGAGTGATTAGAGATGAAAGGATAGGTTTAGAAGAGTCTAGAAGATATCTAGGATTTGGGAATTTTAAATAAATACTTACTTTATTTAAAGGGTCTTTGGTTGAGCATATTTATTAAATATTTTAATAAATTTAGGAGAGAGGAGATGCTTAAATTTGATTTAAACATTTTTGGGAATGTTTCTTTAATTAAAAGGGGAGGGGATAATAACAATAATAATTAATTAAATATGATGTCATCAGGACTTTTATTAACAAAAATATTTTTAATTAATAAGTTGGATTTTAGGTGTCTACACATATATCACTTCTTCTCCTTTTATATGTTTACCACTGACTTCTCCCCTTAAGGAGTAGCACTTTATTACATAAATCCAACAAATATTGCCAATACAAAACATTGGATTGATGCAACAACATCATTTTAATTCTTCTCAGGTAGGGGAATGACCCCCAAATTGCCTCATAGATACTCAAACATATCCTTTGGTAGTGGCTTAATAAAAATAAATGCAACATGCTCCTTGTAAGAATTTGCAAATAGCAAATATTGAACCAAGATTAAGAGGTTGAAGAAAAGCACAAGAGAGAAAATATGAATGCAAGGATGGATTGAATAGATCCAATGAATTAATGATATTCACCAATGAATGTGAAATGATTACATAATAGGCCTCCTTATATAGGAAAGGCAATAAGAGAGAATGACAAGGAGCTGATAAGCTATCACCTATGCTAGGTGTAATCACATGTCCACCAAATGTGGATCATCCTCCAATATGAAATAATGTATGTGCATTGGATTAGGATGATAATGTGATAAGAGCATGAAAGGTGGATCTCACACACAACGAGGTATGTGAAGACAACTATCACACCAAAAGTGGAATTTCTCCTACACCATGTGCTTAATTGATGTGCACACTCCTAGGTGTCTCAATCACAAATTACTATGCAATGCATTAACCTAAGTAAGATTAAGTAAAGTGTAATTAGGAATAATTAATTACACCAACACTCCTTAGTTGGCACATATTCCAACTGCACATCTTTCTCTTGAACCTTATCTCTAATAAAATGGTACTTAATTGCAATATGCTTGGTCTTAGACTGCATCACAAGGTTGTTGGATATGTTTGTAGCACTAGTATTATTACAATAGATATCCACTAGTTCAGTTAATTTTTTCTTAATACCTTCCAATAAATGCTTCATCCAAGCAACTTGAGTTCAATTAATAGTAGCAACAACATATTATGCCTCTATAGTAGATTGAGAAATACAATTCTTCTTTTTTCTTATCCATGACACAAGTCTCTCTCCAAGAAAGAAAGCTCATGAACTTATGCTCTTCCTATCATCCACATTACCTATCCAGTCTGCATTAGTGAACACACTCAAAGTAAAACCTCCTTTGTGATCATACAGAAGACCATAGTTTTTAGTCCCTTTCAAGTATCTAAAGATTCTCTTCATGGCCACCGTATGGGATTCCTTTGGATTAGCTTGAAATCCTGCAACTATCCCAACTACATGTGATATATCAGGCCTACTATGAACAAGATACTACAACTTACCAATCATGGATATGTATAAATTTACATTGACCTCTTTAGAATCATGTTCCTTCGATAGCTTACAATTGATCACCATTCAAGTTCCAACTGGTTTAGAATCTTCTAGCCCAAAAGTCTTCAATACTTGCCTCACATACTTTGTATGGCTTATGTAGATTCTATCACTAAGTTGAGATATCTGCAATCCAACAAAAAATTTGATCTCTCCAAACATCAACATTTTAAATTATGTCCTCATTTCATTTACAAATACAATGCTCATCTCATCATTTCCACCAAAAATGATTTCAACCACAAAGACTTCAACATCAACAATCATTCATCCTTCTGAATCTTCAAGTAAATATTGATATCCTCACTTGTCCTGATGAAACCAATCTTGATCAGTTATGAGTGGAGTCTCTTATATCATGCCCTTGGTGATTTCTTCAATCCATAAAGTGCTTTCTACAACTTGCACAACATGTCCTCATCTTTTGATAGTGCAAAATGATAAGGTTGTTCTATGTAAACTTCCTCTTCCATAATTCCATTCAAGAATGTAGATTTGATGTCCATTTGAAAAGATTTAAAACCTTTATAAAAAGTATATGCTAGAGAAATCCTCACTCCTTCAAGTCTAAACACTAGTACAAAAGTATCTCCATAGTCCAAGCTTTCTTATTGTGCATACCCCTTAACCACAAGTCTTGCCTTATTTTAGACTACTTCACCAACTTTATTGAGTTTATTTTTCAAAACTCGCTTAGTTCTAGGTCTAGGAACTAGTTGTTGGCATAATTGATGCAGTGATGGTCAGTGATTTTTGGTGTTGTCATTATACAAATTTTCTTGCATGTTGATTAGTTATTGGGTTGTCATTGATGTCAAGTATTGACTTAGTGTTCCTAGGATACTATTAAGTATAAGTATGATGATCAAGGTATTATGGTGAGTTTCAGTTGTAGAGATTCTTATGAGAGACTTGAGGATATCTCTAAATGTCAAATGTATGACCACTACTATTTATGTAGACCAATAATAAATTTATGATCGAATGAAGGTTGACAGTGCAACTACTAGAACAGTTAGTGACAAGTGATAGGTGATTTAATTGGTTTATCAAATCTTTGTTGTGTCTTGTGGTGTAGTCACATGATATGGTTTACATCAGTGTTTAGAAGCTATGGTTGTAATCATAACTAATTTGAGTGACTAGTGTAAAGGATAGGTAACCAATGAGTAGAGACTGAGTTGTTACAGGTTTAAGTGTTTGTGTTCTTGAGTGATAGTTTATGAATCTTTGATCGGTGATTGGTGTAGAGGTTACAGTGAATTTAGTTGAGTCATTCATGATCTAGTGGCATGTATTCATGATTGGAGGTGATGATCTAGCATCACATTGTTCAATTCTAGTGTGTGGAGAAGATTCTAGAGGAAGCTAGTGTTTGGTCAAAACTTGTTTGACCCCATGACTCAAAATCCTATGTAAATCATTATATAGGCCGATGTGGTCTTGGAAAATTGGTTTGTACATTAAATTTTTTTATGTGGTGTGTTGGATTTGAGTGAGAAGTTTAAAATATTAATTGTAAGTCATTTTAGGGCAATCCTAAGGCGATGGAAGACTCTAGTGCTTGATGAAGAGTATTTTTGTGATGAAGTTAAAAAAAATTAGTGTTGATCATGTGTTGGGAAAGTGCAGTGTAAAGTGCGAGTTATGATCAAGCCAGGGTAGACTTAAGTGTGTTGAGAAGAGATTGTGTGCTTTAGTGGATCTGATCAAGAAGAGGTAGAGTTATTCTATAGATCATTCTTTATGTTGTTCCCTAATAGTTATAACAGTCAAAATCCCTTAATCAATTGGATCCTAACAGGTCCTTATTGTAAATCCTTTAATAGGGTGGCACATTAGCTTGTGTTTATAGTCCTCTAACAAGGCTACTCCTAATAGAGTAAAGTTCCTAACAAGCCTAAGGTAAATTCCTTAACCAAGTAGCACCTAACATTATTTTTGTAAACTCCTAAGAGGGTTAAGCTCCTCACAGGGCGTACTTCAGAAGAGTACATCATTTAGTGGGTAGTAATTCACACTATAGTTTTTTCCTCATTTGGGTTTCCATGAGATAAATATTTGTTTCAAGTGTTTCATTGTTATGTGGATGTGGTTATGATTATGTTTTCCATTTTCTTCTATTAAAGATAATCTTGTGAATGTTGTTGTAAAGATTAAGAGGTTAAAAACTTGTATGATTGGTAGATTACTAATTCACCCTCCTCTTAGTAATCTGATCTTAGGACTAACAATTGGTATCAGATCTTTGGTCCTGTATTGTGGTGAAGCTTAACAATTTGAGGCAAAGATTTGAAGATAATTAGAAAGAAAGGTCCTAAACTTACAAGAGAGAACTACTCAGTATGGTGCAGTCAGATGAAGCTCTATCTTAAAGGAATGGGTGATCAATATTGGGATCATGTGGTTACTAAGTATATTTTCCCTTCAAGAACCCTGACTGTAGACCAACCGAAGATTAGGTAAGAACATAGTTCTACTATGGAAGCTATTACCAATAAAATTTCTAATGTAGAATTTATTGATGTCAAAGACTTAGATACTAATCATGAGATGTGGGAGAAGTTTAAGATTGTTTATGGTGGAGATCCACATGTGTAGAAGACAAAGGTTGACAGTTTGAGAGGAAACTATGATGACACGAGGATGCAATAAAATGAGAACATTGAGCAATATAGTCAGTGAATCAAAGAGGTTGTTGTTTCTATTTAAGGTGTTGGTGGTGATCTTCCTAAGGAGGATGTGGTAAGAAAAATTTTAAGACCTTTATTACCTTAGTATGCTATTAGGGTTTCATCTATATAAGAGATCAAATCTTTAGGAACTTTTAATGTTACTCTTGATACATTAATAGCAAAATTAACTGCATTTGAGTTAAGTAATTATGACAATAGTATGCCAAAAATTGAAGTTGCTTTCAAGTCATCATTGACTCTTGTACCATCTAGGAAAGGAAAGGAGATATCTAACATATCTTTAGCATATGATTTTAATGATTATGAATCTATCTTATCTAAAGAAAGAGAATATGAGGAATTGGAAGCTTTATTTCTAAAAGGCTACCTAGAGGAAAAGGTAAATATAAGGGTAAGTTTCCTTGAAGTTCTTTGCATGCAATAATATTGGATATATTTCCTCTAGATACCCTAACAATGACACGAAGGAGAATCCAAGGAGATTCAAGGATAAGAACAAGAAGGCATGTTATCTAGATGAAGAAGGTGTTACTGATGAAGAATATGATGGAAGAAATGAAGAAGAAATTGTGTTTGTTGCAGTAAAGGAAGAACTCTCAGAAGAAGGTGAGAAAGATTTAGTTTCTAACATGAATCATAGTGGTGATTATATTATTGGCACTGGGTGCACACATCACATGATTGGTGATAAAAGAAAATTTATCAAGATGGAGGAATGTGATTGAGGTTCGATAAGGTTTGGAAATGATGCTCCCTATTTGGTAAAAGGTAAAGGATCTATTGCTTTAAATGATAAAACAAATTGTGATGATGTTTATTGGGTTGATGGTCTAAAATACAACTTGTTCAGTGTTTCTTAGTTGAATAACAAAGGATATGATTGGATTTCAATGAAGGTATATGCATGATTATTGGAAACTCAGGACAATTGATTGTTGTCAGTGAACAAACTAAAGGCAATGTGTTCCATCTGAATTCTATAATTAAGAGTTGTTTGATTGCTAAGGTATAATATTGTTGGTTATGTCATAAGAGGTTTTGTCATGTAAATTTTGATAACCTGATCAAAGTAAACAAGATGAATATAGTGAAAGGTTTTCCTAACCTGGTGAATCCAGACAATGTAATGTGTAAATAATGTCATCTTGGCAAGTTAACTAGTTCTAGTTTTACCAATAAAAATACTCTTTTGAAAGTATTTTAGATCTTGTTCATACCAATCTATGTGTTCTAATGAGAACTTAGAGTTACTATGGTCATAGATATTTCATGTTACTTGTTGATTATTATTCTAGAATGGTGTGGGTTGTGTTTCTAAAAGATAAATAAGAAGCTTTTCACATGTTTAAGATCTACAAAGAAGGAGTGGAGAAGGAGACCAATAAGACCCTGAAATTTCTTAGATCTAACAGAGGAGGTCAGTTCACTTCACATGAGTTTGTTTCATATTGTGAGGAACTAGGAATCAAAAGGAAGATGTCAACTCCCAGGTCACCTCAACAAAATGGTATTGTTGAAAGAAGAAATAGGTCTATCATTGACTATGCTAGGACATTAATGATTCATAAAGGTGTTGCATAGACATTTTGGAGAGAAGTGGTGAGCACTTCTATTTACACATTGAATAGAATTTAGTTGAATAAAGGTACAAAAAAAACTCCTTATGATTGTGGCATTATCGATCTCCTAGTGTAAGTTATTTCAAAGTTTTTGGAAGGAGATGTTACATAAAAAAGAGATGAAAATTTAGGAAATTTTGATACAAGAAGTGATGAGTAAATATTATTAGGATATTCCACAAAGAAAAAAGCCTACAAGTGCTTGCACAAGAGAAAAAAAAAAGATAGTGGAAAGTGTTAATGTAAGAGTAGATGAATTTTCTGAGCAGATTGATGAATCCAGCAAGAAGGAACATAAATTCTATCATGATTTTGTATATGTAAAACCAATGGAGTAGGACACTATAGCACAATAGATGGAGAGACAGGTCAATGAACAAGAACCGATATAAGTAGTTGAAGGTACTCCTAGAACTGAACTAGTATTGCCAAGGTATGTGAAACTGAATCATTCCCCTGATCAAATTATTGGTGATAGAAATGTTAGTGTTATAACAAGAATAAAGGTAAGAGAAAGTACATATTTTCTATCTAAACTTAAACCTAAAACTATGAAAGATGCATCGAAATATGATGATTGGATGAAAGCTATGGAAGAATAATTAGATTAGATTGAGAAGCGTAAAACCTAGACACTAGTATCTAGACCAATGGACAAGAATGTAATCGGTACTAAGTGGATTTTTAGGAACAAGATGAATGAGAAATGTGAAGTAGTAAAAAATAAGGAAACTTTGGTGTGCAAAGAATATGCACAGGAGGAAGGCATGGACTATTGTGAAACATTTTCACCTGTGACCAGACTTGAAGGTGTAAGGATATTACTTGTATATGTTTCTTACAAAGGATTCAAGGTATATGAAATGGATGTTAAGTCAGCTTTTCTTAATTGTGTATTGGAAGAAGAGGTATAAATTGAACAACCTGAAGGATTTTCCAATTCAGAAGGTAAGAACTTGGTGTGAAAATTACATAAAGCTTTATATAGGTTAAAACAAGCACCTAGGTCATGGTATGAGAGATTGTACTCATATCTTATTCAAATTGGTTTCCTAAGGAAAAGTGACAACAGTAATGTATATTTGAAGATTGATAAAGATGATAGGTTATTGATTACAGAGATATTTGTAGATGATATTATTTTTGGTGGAAATGAAGAGATGAGTAGATCATTTACAGATGACATGAGGAAATAATTTGAGATGTCTATGATCGGTGAGATTAAATTCTTTATTGGATCGTAGGTTCAACAGATGAAAGATGGTATCTATATAAGCGAGTCCAAATATGTGAAAGAGGTATTGAAGTCATTTGGTTTAGAAGACTCAATATTGGTTGGTACCCCTATGGTAATCAGTTGAAAACTATCAAAAGAAGATGATTTTAAAGAGGTGGATGAGACTCTTTATCGATCCATGATCAGTAAGCTATAGTATGTAGTGCATAGTAGACCTGGCATTGCAAAAGAAATTGGATTAGTTGCTAGATTTTATTCTAATCCTAAGAAATCATATTTGATTATGGTGAAGAGAATCTTTGGATATCTTAAGGGGACTGAAGATTATGGTCTCTAGTATGGACATAAAGGTGATTTATCTTTGAGTGTGTTTACTGATATTGACTGGGTAGGAAATGTTGATGATCAAAAGAGTACAAGTGGAGGTACATTCTTTCTTGGTGATAGGCTTTTATCTTGGACAAGAAAAAAGAAAAATTGTATATCTCAGTCAATAGCTGAAGATAAATATGTTGTTGCTACAATTAATTGTACAGAGGTAGTGTGGATTAAGAAAATTCTAGAAGGAATTTAGGAGAAGGTAATTGAATTGATGGTTATCTATTGTGACAATACAAGTGCCATTAACATATCTAAAAACTTGGTGATGCATTCTAAGACTAAGCATATAGCTATCAAATATCATTTTCTTAGAGAACAGGTACAAGAAAAGGAAGTAAGGCTGGAGTATGTGTCAACTAAGGAGCAGTTTTCTAATATTTTCACCAAGCCATTACCTAAGCATACATTTGAGTATCTAAGAGGTAGGTTAGGGTTCATTCCCCTATCTAGCTTGAATCTAAAGAAGATGCATTCGCAGCAATCCAAGTGTATCCAATGAATATATTTATGTTTGTATTGATGTTGTGGGGCTACTCCTTAGGGGGAGCAGTCTAAGAAGTAATGTGTTATGAATTAAGTGAAAGGGGGAGTAATTATAGAATAGATGAAAGACAAAAGTGGGAACATTTTTATATCCGTAGTGTTGCATAATTTATCATGTTGGAGAGAGGAAGTGAATGTTGAAGAGATTGTTGTCATCAATTCCAAAGGGGGAGATTGTTGGCATAACTAATGTAGTGATGGTAAGTAGTTTTTGGTATTGTCATGATATAGATTTGATTGCATGATGACCATTTATTGGGTTTTCATTGATGTCAAGTATTGACCTAGTTTTCCTAGTATATTTCTAAGTATAAGTATGATGATCAAGGTGTTGTGGTGAGTTTTAGTTGTAATGATTCTTATGAGTGACATGGGGACTTCTCTTAATGTCAAATGTATGACCACTACTATTGATGTAGACCGGTAAGAAATTTATGATCAAATGAAGGTTGACAATGCAACTACTAGAATAGTTATTGACAGGGGATAGGTGTTTTGATTGGTTTGTCAAATCTTTTTTGTCTTGTTGTGCAATTAGAGGATATGGTGGACAATAGTGTGTAGAAGCTATGGCTGCAATCACAACTAATTTGAGTGACCAGTGTAAAGGATAGGTGACCAGTGAGTAGAGATAGAGTTGTTACAAGTTTAAGTGTTTGTATTCTTGAGTGAAAGTTGATGAATCTTTGATCTGTGATTTGTGTAGAGGTTGTGGTGAATTTGGTTGAGTTAGTCATGATCTAGTGATGTGTCTTTATGATTGGAGGTGATGATCTAGAATCACATTATTTGATTCTAATGTGTGGAGAAGATTCTAGAGGAAGCTAGTGTTTGGTCAAAATGTGTTTGACCCCACAACACAAAATTTTATGCAAATCATTGTATTGGCCAACATAGTCTTGGAAAAAAAATTTGTACATTGAATTTTGTTGTGTGGCACATTGGATTTGAGCTGGAAGTTTGAAAGTTAAATTGTAATTCCTTTAGGGAAATCCTAAGGTAGTGGAAGACTCTAGGGCTTGATGAATAGTATTTATGTGGTGAAGTTAGAATTTTTAAGTGTTGATCATGTATTGGGAAAGCGCGGTGTAAATTATGAGTTGTGATCAAGTCATGGTAGACTTAAGTGTGTCGAGAAGATATTGTTTAATTCAATGGATTAAATCAAGAAGAGGTGGTTTTGTTCTACATATAGCTCTTTATGTTATTCCATAATAGTTATAGTAGTCAAAATCCCTTAACTAGGTGGATCCTAAAAGGTCCTTATTGTAACTCCTTTAATAGGGTGGCACATTAGACTTGTGTTTAAATTCCTCTAACAAGGTTACTCCTAACAAAGTAAAGTTCCTAGCAGGCCTAAGGTAAATCCCTTAACCGAGTAGCACCTAATAATGCTTTTGTAAACTCCTAGGAGGGTTAAGCTCCTCACATGGTGTACTTCAGAAGAGTACATCATTTAGTGAGTACTAATTCCCACCGTGGTTTTTTCCTAATTTGGGTTTCCACGAGATAAATATTTGTGTCAAGTGTTTCATTGTTATGTGGATGTGCTTATGATTATGTTTTTTATTTGCTTCTATTAAAGATAATCTTGTGAATGTTGTTGTAAAGAATAAGAGGTTAAAAAGTTACACAATTGGTAGATTATTTATTCACCACCCCTCTCAATAATCTGATCTTAAGACTAACACTACTACCCAAGTATTGTTCTTCTTTATTTGATCCAATTTTTCTTCCATGGCCTTAACCCATTCTTCACTCTTCAATGCCCCTCCTACAGATTTAGGTTCATGTTCAAAAATTAGATAGATACTTTCTATGATCTGTCTTCTAGTCTGAACCCCAAGATTCTTATCACCAATAATTTGATCAACAGAATGATTCAACTTTACATACCTTGGTATCACCAATTTAGGTCTAAGAGCCTCTTCTACCGATTGAAATGGTTCATCCTCATTGTTCTAATTTTCTACTTCATACTCCACCAGTTGAACATATGCAATCCCATGCTCATCTCCTAATTTATTCTTACTAGAACCATCATTCTTCTCTAATAATTCATCAATCTACACATTTGCAATTTCTATGAACTTGTTGGTTCTCTTGTTTAGACACTTGTATGTTTTGCATTTTGTAGAATATTCCTTCATCACTCTTAGGATCAAATTTCCTTTTATATTCATCTTTATTTATGTAGTATATGCACCCAAAAACATTGAAGTATTTTACACTAGGTGTGTGACCATGCCATAAATCATATGAAGTCTTATCGATACCCTTATTCACCTATACCAAGTTCATGTATAAATAGAAGTGTCGATAGCTTCTCACCAAAAAAATATAAGTCATATCTCTTTGAATCATCATTCTTCTTGTAGCATCAATAATAGTCCTTCTCTCTACAATCCTATTTTGTTGAGGAGTTCTAGGTACTTACATTTGCCTCTTAATTCCATGTTCTTTACAAAACTCAGTGAATTTCAAAGATGTGAACTCACCACCTCTTTCAGATCTCAAGAACTTCATACTCTTACCTATTTCCTTTTCAAATCCTACTTTTAACACCTTAAATAAATAGAGTGCATCTAATTTGTCTTTTAGAAAAGTAACCCACATCATCCTAGAGTAATCATCAACAAAAAGAAGAAAGTACTTATCTCCATAATAGCTTCTTGTTCTCATAGGACCACACAAATTAGTATGAATTAAATCCAAAATACCTTTAGATAAAAATGATTTACTGATAAAAATAGAGCTATTTAACTTTCCCAACTAACATTCCTTATACATGACATTGTTTGGTTTCACTAGTTGTGGATAACTTCTAACAATATTCATCTTACTCACTTTGAACAAAATATCAAAGTTAACATGACAAAATCTCATATGTCATAGCCAACTATTATCAAAATTTTCAATTAGACAACTCTTTATTGTAGTAATTAAATGGAATAAGTTACCTTTAGTCTACATACCAGTAGTAATCAAATCATGAGATCTCCCAAGTATCATGCATACACCTGCTTTGAACTCTAAAAGATAACCTTTGTTATTCAACTATACAAGACTCAATAAATTATACCCTAGGCCTTCTACCCATTAAACATCATCACAATTTGTTTTTTTATTTAGTTCACTAGATCATATTCCTTTTACTAAGCAAGAAAAATTCTTACCAAACCTTACTGCTCCACCATCACATTCTTCCAACTTAATGAAATTACTCCTATCACTGGTCATATGATGTGTACATCCACTATCTATTACCCAATCTTCACCCTGATCCATGCTAGAAATCAAGGCTTTTTCACCATCTACAAGGGGATTTTTCTTAACAACTAAAGTAAATACCCTATTAGGAGTAACTTTGTTAGGATTTACAAATATGCCACTATGTTAAGAGATTTACAAATAAGACCTATTAGGGTCTTCCTGATTAAGGGATTTACAATAGGAAACTTGTTAGGGTCACTTGATCTAAAAAAGGTAACTCCTTTGTTTGATCATATGCTCTATAATACATACATTCTCTCCTTAGAAGAATCTCATACACACTGGCTTGATTTCACCTTCACATCCACGATCTACACACACAAATCTTCGATTTCATGATATAGATAGCATTGCTCAAGCCCTAATCCTGCCACTGCCCTAAAAAATCATCTAACACATTTGAAATCTCTTTTTAAATCTTTGTGCTTAGAGAGATTACACTAAAGCACACATCCCAAAATAACAACCATCTTTACCAAATAGGCCGGCCAAAGGATAGACCCTTACAATTTATTTTATCAATAACAATCAAACATATTTTGACCAACTCAGCCTTCATCTTGATAAAAAATCTACCTTGATCAATGTAATTCCAACACATCACCATAAATGAATTGAGACACATCATCATTATAGTTTAAACACAAATGATTCATCACAACTTGATTATCAGTTGCTAATAGAAGACCTAACATCGATAGCTCAAGAACATTGTCACCATGAGCTCAGCACAATATCAACAACATAATTATATGATTGCGCCACCTAACTCATCATAGATTTGATGAACCAATCAGATCACTAATTTCTAGACACAAACTATTCTAGAAATTTCCCTTTAAACTTCAATCAATCATGCAGTTATCATCTAAAGATATTTCCAAGTCTCTCTTAAGGATTATGACCACTGAAACCACTTGCAACACACTAAGAACACTAGGTCAATACTTGACGTCAATGACAACATAATAATTTATCATCTCAACACCAAAATTGTACCATCACATCACTTACCATGACTGGATCAGTTATTCTAACAAAAGATGAGGATTGAAGGAGTTTTTGCAACAATAATTACAAAGGAAATACCTATAAGTGTAGGAAAAGGTGAGAATGTTGTCGATAAGATCTTGAACAAAGTTGTTAAGTATGGTATTTTGGTTGAATTAAATAATTAATAGCATGTATTTGATGAATTTTAGAGAAGGAAATTATAACAATGTGTAATTACTTATTTAAACAACTTTAGTAGAATAGTGGTTCAAATAAAAGATCAAATAACTTATCATTTATATGGAAAATTGGAAGAGAGAAGATTAATAGCTTTAGAGGAAGATAAAAGGATAAGGGGGGTGTTGGAAAGTTGACTATACTATTGTATATGACTAAGATATAGTGTTTTCATTATGGAAACAAAGTCATATGATGTTATGGAGTCAGCGCAATTAGTTAGAACATCAGATTTGGTTAAGTATAAAAGATTGGACAGTCAGCAAAGCACCTGGTGAACAGAGCTTCAGCGCACATGCGTATGACTAAGTTTTGGCATGCACCCTTGAAGAGAATCTTGTTGATATGTAAGCATGCTAATTCTAAGAGCACATGATCAGTTGATTCAGTATGATGAAGATACTGCCAGTTGAAGTGGCACAGATAGTAAGCAGCAAAGCGTAACAGAGCATGGAGCTTACTATTGGTATTTTGATTAGCGGTTATAATATTGTTTTGTAAAGGCTATGTGCCTATTGTATTTAAGTTATAGACATGTTAATATCTATTTTTTTAAACACACTTTATCCAATTCACTTTGAAGCATTGTATGTAATAGCTTGAAGGCCGACCTAGTTAATAGTTTTGTTTGCACATATAAATAAGACATGCACCTTTGTAATTAAGCATGGTAGTTGAATAGAAAGTTGATGAGAGGAGAGAATAGGTATGTGAAGAGTAGTTATAATGTTGTAGTGCTTTACAAGAGGCTAAAGCATAATCCCACAAAGGAACTGATCTGACAAGCAGTGTCATAGCAACAGTTCACCTTGTAAATTTAGTGTATCTAAGATCTAGAAGGTTGTAGCCTTCACCCACTTGAGTAGTGAGCTCTAGGACAGTGTGTCCCCATCCGTAATAGGGTTAATTTCAAAATACTCCTAATAGGATCTGACCCTTGACTAGGTCAATGTACTAAAAGCATTGTAAAGATCAACTCCTAATAGGGTTGCAAGATCTTCTAACAGTGATCATAAAACACTAGTGCAGTTCTTAGTGGGTATCAATTCCCACTGGGGTTTTTACCTATTTGGGTTTCCTCGTAATCATCTTTGGTGTTATGTGTTATGGTTGTTTATCTTTCTTACATTAATATTCATTTTAGTACTTAAGCAATTAAGTTGAAGCTCAAGATATCTGAAAAAGTAATAATATATACAACACTGATTCACCCCCCCCCCTCTCAGTGTTCCCATTCCTAACAATTGGTATCAGAGATCTAGTCCTCTGAAGATAATTTTAACCACTTGAGGAGATCATGGATAAGGAATAAATGAAACATTTGAAAAATAATCTTGAAGCATTTCTTGAAGAGCTTGACATATCCAAAAAAGAAATTGAAGAACTGAAAGAAAAGGTTAGTGATTCTCGTGCAGTCATCAAAAAACTAAGAAAAGATTTGAAAGACTATTCCACAAGTGATTTGGGAAAAATGGTTAAAAAGCTAAATGAGGAAAAAAACATCTCTAAAAGATTAGATTGAAGAATTGGATGAAAAGTTACTTAATAATCAAGAAGCCTATGAAGAGCAAGTCAAAGAGAACAAGCAGTTGGATGAAGAACTAAGGCAAGCAAACATGAAAATATTGGAATTAGAAAACATCAAGAAGCAAGTGGAATCTGAATTGACTAAAGAAAAGAATCATATTGACAAATTGCACACAAGCAAGGATATAATAGAGTCACATTTGTATGCACAAAAGGTTAAAGGAGACACTAGCGGTATTGGATTCAATGAAGCACAAAATCAGATCAATGACATGCAAGAAAAAAAGAAAGCATCAAAAGAATCTACAGAAGCTAAGAAGATAGGAAATCATACAGAAGTTGATGTTGAACCACCTAAGGATGAGTGCAAGCTAGTAAACAAGACTTGTTATGCTTGTAACAAGCATGGACACATAGCAAGAGATTGTAAAGAGGTAAGACCATTCAATGGTTACTGCTATTTGTGCAATAAGTTTGGTCATATAGCTATGAATTGTAGATCAATTCAAAATCAAAAAAATCAGAGAAGTCATCCATAATAGAATGTAAGAAATTCTTAGAACATTACATGTTAGATATGCAATTATATTGGTCACATAGCCATACAGTGTAGTATGGTAACCCACATGAATGCGCCAAGGAATATCATGCCTCCAGTCATTTGTCACTCATGTAACAAGGTTAGACACATCTCTAGGTTCTGTAGAGCAAAAGTGCAAAGACAGGAAAGCCCTAAAAAGTTAGAAGGTTCAATATTGGATGAAGCAAGAGAAGTCAAGTTTGTGCAAGCTACAGAGGATGTGAGCTTGATTTGGAAGGAAGAAAAGAAGGATAATATTGATGAAATAGTTGAGGATGTATCTGCAATGGACGCACCTCCTATTTATGGTTAAATGACCTTCATGGTCATAGGGGGAGCTAGATTAGCTCTAGACCCTTGCACGGCTGGTATACTCACCCTCAGAGTATGCACTTTTGGATATAACTATTTGGAGACTAGGTGATGCAGTATGCAAGAGTGCACCACCTAATTGTTAGTGAAAATAAAGAATGAAATTTACAGTTGTATTATGTGTTTACATGGCAAGCATTAATGGTGGAAATCTACTTTATAGTCACTAGAGATTCACTAATAACTCATTTGCAATCAATATTAAGCATTTGGAGATCACAAGAGCACTGGCAGTTAAGTTGTAAAGCATTGCAGTTGAATTTATCAATGAAGAAGGAAGATTGATTGTGGGAAGCTCTAGTTCAGATGTGACGATCTAGAAACCCTTAGAAACCTTTGTAAAGTGATAAATCAAGTAATTCATGGATACACCAGTTGTGTTTGACGTTGCTAAAAGGAAAAGATATGTGTTTAAGAAGTATCCCTTCAAGTCCACCCTAGATGACCTAGAAGGAGCCTTTTCTAGAACCCCAATGGGCATTATGCATGTAGAAGACATACACGCATATGTGTATTGCAAAAATGAACTAGTTGGTTTGGACAAAATTAGGTCGCACCTTGAGTCAATGATGAATTTTGATAAAACATTCATGGATGAGTTCGCACACATTGAAAATCACCCTATCATCGAATATGCTACTACATATGAATTCTATGAATCTGAATAGATTAAGATCTTGCTGAGAATAATTCATGATGACCTATTTTGGATAGGTGAAGTTCCAGTTAGAATCATAGATGATCTCATTTATGAGATGACTGGTCTATCAAAGACAGGCGCCATTCTTCCAATTGGTAAGGATGTCAGGAAATTAGTTGAGCAGGCTTGTAAGTCACGCAGTGACAAGCACAGTATGACCATAGAGCCAATTGAGGAGAAATACATCAAGCTATTGGCTATGATAATTGGTTATAGATTTCAGTATGCAAACAGGGTCAATAGTGTGTCTGCAGCCACTATTCTTGCAGCCATCAGAATTGTAAGGGAGAATGGAGAATTCAAATTGTGTGAGATCTTGTGCACACAATTGATTGACAACATAAGGGCAATCAAACATGACAAGAGAAAAATATTTTGGTTTGGATCACTAATTATCTATATGTACTTTCATATAGTTTGAAAGTCTCAGATTTATACCTTGATAAAAACATGCCTACTATGCCACAAATATCACTTAAGGCATCAACTGAGAGTACTTTGAAAGATTTTATGGAGTTAGAGATTAAAAAAAATTTAGGATAAAGATGCAGATGAGGTATAGGATACCTGAAATCATAGTTGAAAAGTATAAGGATAGTATTTGTTTTATGGTGGAAACAGACATAACTTGTATGGAAGTTGTTGAGCCTAGAACTAAGTGGATTCATCCACTTGGTTATGAAGTGGAGGAAAAGGTTTTGGAAGCATATGAACAAGTTCTACTGTCAGTGCCCAAGGATCCCAATGAGCCTAGATGGGGAACATATGAGGAGAAAACCAGACAGGTAGATGTAGTCCTAAACAATGTAGTGACCAAGAGGAAAGCCTCTAAAATCACATCAAAGATACTTAAGATTCATGGTGTCACTCAAGCTGACCTATATAAAGCTAGAGAAGCTAAGATAGCTATGCAACTTGAGAGCACACCCACTAGTGAAGTAAAAATTGAGAAACTAGATGATCCTAAGGAAAAGAAGAGCAAAACTATTGATAGCACCCCTGCACCCACAGATACAATTGATTCAGAATCCACATCACCTCCTGAATATAGAAAGATGCCAAACAGGAAGGAGACTGGCACAAGCCATCCATCCTCTAGGACAACCAGAAGTCTAAGGAAGAATACTCAAGCACCTCCTGAGGTAGGTTTTAGACCGAGTCTTCAAGTATTGAAAACCATGAGGATAGTTGATGAAGGAAGAATTGATAAGATAGGAAAGTTCTATTATAAGTACAGTGAGATTAATAAGTCATAGATTCGTGGTATGATATTAAAGCATAGGATTAAGTTCAAGAAGATAGTCTTGGAACTTAAGATAGTTATTCCAGAGAGTGTATGGAACATCTTAGAATTTTTTAAGAGACTGGCTATTGAAGAAGACATCAAAATAAGGGAAAAGATATTAGATGAAAGCCTCCCTATATGCTCAATAGAAGAGAAAACATTATTATTGGATTTGGTGAAGCCGCATTTAAGAAGAAAGCTAAGAATTCTACAGATAATTGATAAAGACTATGAGTTGGTAGCCAAAGAGACTGAGAAAGTTTTCTTGAATAGACACATGTATCCACCTACTACACCCACAACTCAAATGCCCTCTAAGCAAGCCAAGGATTCAGTGTAACGCCCCGACAGGGAACCTAGGAGAGATTAACCTATAACATGCTACTAAGTTTGGTGAACTTTTTTTTTTTAAAGTTAACAAACAAGATAAACAACAATACAGAAGAAATTACAATTTATTCACATTGAACCAACAACCAAAATAGATTACAAATCTTAAGGGTCCCATGACGTAGAATTACTTAAGAACAAAGATACAACTAAAGAAAGATAACAAAAGATTCCATATCATAAATGATACAATTACAACTTACAACAATATATACAAACCTCATGGACATCCATGATATCTAATAAACTGACATCCACTGCACATGTCATGGAGTATGTAATAATAAATCTAATCAAAGAAGTACAATGTCCATATTTGGTATCACATGTGATATTCTAATATAGGACTACATAAATGAAGGTAAGATAAGAAACCAACAATGAAGAATCAATGAAGAACCATAAAGGCATCCAACTATAGAAGTATCAATAGCATCAGCACCAGGATGTCGAATCTCAAATGGTAAAGAATCACTACCACTCGTCTGTGTAGAACCACAAAGGTCTACCCCACTGTGCTAAGGAGATAACCACAAACCCTAATTGGATGACCAAAACCAAACAAGGATAAACCACTGAGCAAGGAATATTGAAAGCTCTCTACTCAAGGTACACAACAATAAAGTGAAAGGTGGAACACACTAATCTAGAGGCATAAATAGAAAACTTAGGAGATGACTTAGGTTACATGCTATGCGAGTGTCATCACATGTCTATTTACTTGAGTTACCCTGGAACTAACCACTCTAGCCCCAAACCCTCAATACGATCCATGTGGGATTAGAATACTCTCTCTCAAATATGAGGAATTCTAATCATAAAAATATTCTAACTTATCTTCTTAAATGATCTATAAAGTTTTAATTACTATGTTATCACTTAATTACATAACCTACAATAGGTTACCCAGGTGCTAACCACTTTGGGTCCCAGCCCCTATTGTAAGCCACTCCCCTAAGATGCACTTAATCAATCTCCCCTAGGCTCATAATCTCACAAACATCCAACAGGTGTAATCCTAGATGCAGTTTCACACATAGAAATCCAAATGATTACACAGATACCAAAAATAGATATTAACCAATAAGAGCCCATAAGATTGATTCATAAATGACATTCAAAATAAACACTCACATAAACATGATACTGAAATACAATCCAACTGATACAAAACCCTACCTCTATTTCCCCTAGGCCATCTAATGCCCGAAATCACATAATGCACAAGAATGCAGTTCAGAAACAAGAAGCCAACATTCACAATTTACATAACTGAAAAAGGAACTTCAAGCATCAAAACATCACAATGAACATGATCCCAATAGAATATGGATCGCATAATATTGATGAAAGAATCATGACATAACGAGCATACTAAAGTCACTCATAAAAGGAATATTCCTTAATAACAATCTAGGAAATTCAATAGAATATTTGCCCAATTTTGATACATACTTAAGCATTTATTAAGCAATTGTTTCTATATAAGGGAACGTTCTACAATCGCCCATATCAATTTTCAAACGTTCAAATCTGATATTAAATCAAGTTATATAGCATGGTTAGGAAAGATTGATTTAAAAATAAAAATCACAATTTAATTTTAAACAAATCCGAATAACAAATATTTCCCACTAATACCAAAATTAATAAACGACTACTCTCAATTAAACAAATCATTAATATCAATTTATTAACAAACAAAGATAACAATACCACTAATAATTAAATCAAATTATCTTTGCAAATTAATTAACTTAAATATTAATTTCAACAAGAATCAATTTAATAACTAAATTTAATTAAATTAATTAGCAAAGAAATTAATTATATCTACTAATTAATATAAATTACCAAATATAATTAACTACATAAATAAATTAAAATAACATAAATTAATAATTCATTAATTAAAATAAACCAAACTAAATTATATTAAAAATAAAACAAATGAATTTTAACATGAATTAAAAATCACATTAATAAATACTAATAACAAAAATAAATAAAAACTATGGGGGGGACCCTGCAGGCCCCACACCCCGTGCCCTTTCCAAAACCCTACGCACCTCCTTTTTAAAGATCGAGGAGTCACGGGCCCCCCGCGTAGCAGTGTACTACTACATTAGTACCACTGCCGTAGCAGTTGGTACTGTCATAGCAATGCCCTGCTACGGTTGTCGTGAGGCCATGGGGAGTGGGGGAAGGTGGTGGCCCCCACCTCCCTTTTTACTTTTCAAATTTTTTTTATAATTTGTTTAAAGTGCAACTTCCAACATTTTTTTTTTTGTTTTTTTTTGTTTTTTTAAAGAAAAACATACCCAAAACATATTCAAAGCACTATAACATGATTTACTAAATCAATATTTTTATACATATATACTTTTTGTATACAATTTCTAGAAACAAAAATATAAACATTCACCCTATCTTTTCTAGAAATGGAAAAAGACCTTCATATAGATTTTTAAAACACTCACATGCATTCCAATAAAATTTGTCTCATTTTAAATCTGTTTTATTGGACTTTTATCTTGACTGGTTTTTTTTTTTTTTTACAAAGAATAATTTTATATCAGAATTGGGTATTTTTCCTAAATATGATTTATTTTCAACCAGAATTATTTATTTTATTCTCTATAGTCAAACTATTGCCCAAATTTAATATTTCAATTTGTAGGAAAACTATAAACAATCATTCAACAAAATTTTGTCAGAGTAACACTACGATGCCAAGTAGTAATAAAATACAGGAATCAACTACACTAGGGTTTATGAATACCCAGATATAATAAAAACATAGATCTACCAAAAAGAAAACATAGAAAACTATAAAAGCACAGAAAGACGAATAGATTGTGAAATCAAAACTAACAAACAAATCCAAAGCCTACCTCAGATCCAATGCCAGAAATGGAATAAAAATGAAAACCCCTGTAGATCTGAGAACATAACTCTCTCCAAAATCAAACCCAACCTGCAGATCTGAAAGCTACGTTGCAAACAAGTGCCTGATCGAGATGCACAGAGAAATTTAAATCAACATGCAACCACAGCAATCCACAAATCTCCAAAATACCAAGCACATAAGCTTTCTCCAAAAATCTTCTCCAAAACCTGTCTCCCTAAAAAAATGAATGCAATAATCTCCTAATAAGAATTCAATTCCCAAATTCAAGTAATCCCAAAAGACAACTCAAAAGCTAACTCACAGTCAACTCCAAATCAAAAAATGACTCATAAGACAACTCCTAATCCAACTCAAATTCCAAAATTGAAAGTAAATACAATTAATTAATTAAAAATATCCTTTAAAAGCACAACTCAACTTGACTTTTTAAAACTAGTTATTATCTTTTTGAAAACAATTCCCTTTTCAATTTTGCACATATTATAATTTAAATTCATTTATTAAATAAATTAAATACTTAATGCACCACAAATTCATGCAATTAATTATTCAACCATTTAATAAAATATGCAAGCATAAATCAAATCATTTACCATTTAAGCACAAGTTAATAACTAAAACCCAAATTAAATAAATTAAATATTTAATACATCCTAAAGCATGTAATTAAATATTCAATTATTTAATAATACACTCAAGCATAATTAATCCTAATTCTAATTTCATAATCAATTATTTCTAATTAATTAAATAATTGACTTTAGATAATTTTCCAAATTAAACATAGGAATATAATTAAATCATTAAATTCAACTATAATCCTAACATTGATAATCATATAAAAACACCTAAATAATCATAAATCAACTGAATCATGCACAGTAAATCAAGCAAACTGAAATCATGCATAGACTCAAGAATGGGATCCACAAATTCATACCAACCAAGTGAATTTGGGTAGGGTAGTCAGACTGACACTTGTCCAATCCTAGGACAATTAGGCTTAGGTTAGGGTTTTGGGTCTGTGTATTATCTCCCCTCTTTACCATTGAGATAAATGTTTATGGGCACGCTCACTCCTGCCAATTCATGGAAGACGATGCCCTATACCTGCAAACCTAACATCACAAGACAAAGCATGTACATACAATATATAGCAAACAATGATAGGGTACGGTCAAACGTGTGGATCTCGACTATGCAAGTAATTACACCTCCATCCTCTACCACACAAACACATCAAATAGATATAGACACATAATCACCATACACATGCAAGTATGGGGTAAGTACATTGTAATCAATATTAAACATATAATCTATCATCATAAAACATCATCATCTAATCTATGCATACACCTGATAAAAATATGATAATAATCCATAATCATCATTAATGAAACAATAATCAATCATATGAAAAGTGACCTAAAATAATTTGGTCATACAACTAAAACATAAAGCAAACTAAGAGCATCCTACGGGTGGGTACTATAGTCAGAAATCACTAATGCACCAGCAACAGGTCTGCAGGATTCAATACCCACATTGATAGTGTCTACAGATGAAATAAAGTTTGTGCCCATGCCCGGAACACAAGAAGATGACACAATAATGATTGATAATGTGGAGATATCAATGGTGGCCACTGACAAAGACTTAGACAAATTTGAGGAAGCCTTTGTAAGTATACAAGAGGTAGAAATACTATGTGGTGATAATTCACCAAAGCAGCAAGAATATGTGTTGATTGAGGATCTAACAAGACAAGAAGAAGAAAAGGAGAAAGAAAAAGAAAAGGCAAAAGAAGACAAAGAGGAGAAAGAAAAGGAATCAATAGATGAACCATCTATTGAAATGCCTATAAAGATAAAGACAGAAGTGATGGAAAGCACACCTATCACTCCCATGCCATCAACATTATTGTTGTCAAGTTTGACTCATGACACTACAAGCTTGGACTCTTGGGGAGAAGAAGACCTGATCAAGATCAGTGTCCTTTCTATAGAGAAGGCCAAGGAGAAACAAGTGATGAGAAATCCTTTGTTTCTTGAGTCATTCAATATCCTGAACAGTCTACTACCAGAAGAGAAGAAGGTAACAAAAGTGCATTCTGTGGATGATGTCAGTATCATTCTGACAAGCTTCAAAGCAAACTTTTCTAGCCTAGAAGAATCTGCAACCAAAGTAGCAGAAGAAAAGTATCTAAAGAAGAGGCTAAATGAACTAATAAGTAACTTCACACTTGACCTTAACTCTCTAAAGGTTGGTCAAGCTTCATTGAAAGAAATTGTAGCTAAAGGAAGGAAAATCATAGCAGATTGCATGAACCAAGACAAGCTAACTACAGACCTCTACAAGAAAATTCAGGAAGTAGAAGCTATGATAGATAAAGTAAGGAAATTAGTGGCAGATCCCTCCATAGATATAAATATGTGTAAAAATGTGTACCAGGGACAAGTGGACAAAATAGAGAAGGCAGAGAATGAAATGTCCAAGATAAGGGTAAGGAAAACACAGCTAAGAAATGCTCTTGCGCCCTCATTAGATGTATTAAACTAGAACATCAAGGAGATTGATGCCACTATGGTGACATATGATCAAGGTCCAAGTTCATATTTGGAGAAGATGGAGAAGTTAACATATGCTTTATGTGCCCATCTCTAGACTGTAAATGCACTGACAACATTTTGGCAGCAAGAGATCCATAACCTAAAGATAGCATATCCGGATGTACTCACCTTGTAAGTACTTGTAGATACACCTTTTTGAGCACCTTTGTCATTAATGTCAAAGGGGGAGTATAGTATATAGAAGAGAGCATATGGAGTTTTGTATATGATGTAAAGGGGAGTATAGTACATAGTAAAAGGGAGATATAAGTTAGAGTATGTAATAGAAAATTCTGTATAAGGATACATTTAGTAACTTCACCATATTCATTTGTTTCCATTAATGATGAAGGAGGATATTGTTGGAAAGTTGACTATACTTCTATATATGACTAAGATATAGTGTTTTCATTATAGAAACAAAGTGATATGATGTTATGGAGTCAGTTCAATCAGTTAGAACATCAGATTTGGTTAAGTATAAAAAACTAGACAGTGAGTAGAGCATCAGTGCACGTGTGTATGACCGAGTTTTGGCATGCCCTCTTGAAGATAAGCTCATTGATATGTAATCATGCTAAGTATAAGAGTACATGATCAGATGATTCGGTATGATGAAGATACTACCAGTTGAAGTGGCACAGACAGTAAGGGGCAGAGCAAAATAGAACATGGAGCCGACTATTGGTATTTTAATTAGCGATTATAAAATTGTTTTGTAAAGGTTATGCACCTATTATATTTAAGTTATAGACATGTTAATATCTTTGTTTGTAAACATGCTTTAGCCAATTCACTTGGAAGCATTGTATGTAATAGGTTGAAGGCTGACCTAGTTAATAGTTTTTTTTGCGCATATAAATAAGACATGCGCCTTTGTAATTAAGCATGGTAGTTGAATAAAAAGTTGATGAGAGGAGAGAAGAGGTATACAAAGAGTAGTTATAATGTTGTAGTTCTTTACAAGAGGCTAAAGCATAAGCACACAAAGGAACTGATTTGACAAGCAGTGTCACAATAATAGTTCACCTTGCAAATATAGTGTGTATATAAGATCCAGAAGGTTGTAGCCTTCACCCACTTGAGCAGTGAGCTCTAGGACAGTGTGACCCCACCCCTAACAGGGTTAATTGTAAAAGAATCCTAACAAGGTTTGACCCTTGACTATTTCACTGTACTAAAAGAATTGTAAAGATCAACTCCTAATAGGGTTGCAAGATCTTCTAACATGGATCATAAAACACTAGTGCGGCTCTTAGTGGGTGTCAATTCCCATCGGGGTTTTTATCTATTTGGGTTTCCTTGTAATCATCTTTGGTGTTATGTGTTATGGTTGTTTATCTTTCTTACATTAATATTCATTTCAGTACTTAAGCAATTAAGTTGAAGTTCAAGATATTTGAAAAAGTAATAATATATAGAACACTGATTGACACCCCCCCCCCTCTCAGTGTTCCCATTCCTAATAGGGGGATCTATATCTAAGATGTGTCTAGTAATCAGTAATGATGAAAGAAAAGATTTACTTGAAGAAGCAAAGAAGAGGCTTTTGTTAAAGAAAAGAATTAACATGTTAATGGATGGAAAGACAAAATAAATTATTGTAAAAATTGATGATATTATCAAGAAGATGCTAATGGAGTCAAACATGATGTACCTAAAAATAAAGAGCCTCTAACTAAGGAGAAAGAAGATAAATTATTCATTGATGAGAAATTCATTTTTACACCTAAGGAACTTGATGTTTATATTAGTGGTGTGGTAATTACTCTTGATGGATTGGATGATGATGATGATGAGCAACAAGAAGGTGAGAAAGATCCCTACATTGATCCTGCAAACATTATGACTAGGGATGAAATAAGAGAAATCATGACAGAAAAAGGATTCATTGAAAAAAAACCTATTGAGGTTGAGGTTGAGGTTGAACTAGATAAGGGGATTGATAAAAATATTTATATTGATGTTATTGATATAGAGACTACCAAAGGAGAAAGGGTAGTGAACAGAGGATAAGTCTTATGAGATTGAAAAACAAGATGAGATTACAATTGAAGAAAAGAAATTGGAGGAATCAAAGAATGAGAAAATAGAAATTGGTCCATCTTCTAGTAGACATGATATAGCATTGGTAAAAGATTCATCTGAATCACTTGAGTTACATGGTTATATTGATCTTGAAAGCATGGAAGAAAATGAGTTGAGAAGAATAGTAAGGTTAGCTCAAGCTAAGGCAATTAAAAAATATTTGAGAAAGAAGGTAAACAACTATCCAGGATAGTTGATGTACTCTTAAGAACCTTATTACATGTGTAGATCAATCAAGGTAATGTTGTATTTGATTAGTTAGAATATTTGCTAAATAATTTTGATACACATTTTGAATCATTGGAGAAGGAAACAAAGGACAAAGTTCAAAAGGAGTTTGTAAATAAGAGATGCCATCATTTATGCTTGTTGATCAGTCAAGATAGGAAATCTTTAGATGATGGAATAAAATAGATCAAGAGAGATATCAAGGAATAAAGTGCAACTTTGTAATTATGTATAGATCCTTTCACTCATGTTTCAGACACTACTAAGTTGTTAAATGGAAATGAGAAATTACTGATACATAATGAAAAATCTTTTGATTCATCAAAGGATTTTACTTCTGATCATAAGAAGGAAGTTGTCAAAATAAATTACAAGATCAAATTTTTGGAAGTGGAGAGGCAGAAAATACTTGGGAGATTCTCTGACTTGAGGAATTTAATAGTTCCTAAGTTGGACATTCTGCAGAGAAGCTTAGAATTTATCGAAGGAACATTAAGGGCACCCTCCCACTGTATATTATACATGCTAAGAAATTGACTTATTTGATATGTGGGAAGATTCAGATTCTGGATAGTCTGAGGAAATCATGGAGTGCATATTAGATAGCCTTGAAGGATAGTTTCTCAAATGTATTCAAATTTTTGTAAGTAAGCATTTATAACTTGTATATACTTATGCATATAGTATAGGATTTTGGTAGAGAGATATTTGGGCCCACCTTTTCCCTTGATGTCAATGGGGGAGAAGAACTATGTGAAAAACACATAATCTTAGGGGGAGTTAGTTTAGTTTTTGAGGAGTTTTGGACTTTGCATTTTGGGATGGACACTTAGCCATTTTTCACTAAGTGTTTCCATCAATAATACATGGTATGTTTTCATTGATGGAAAATACTCTTGACCACATTGTAGATAAGATAGTTTACCAGAGGATTTGATGTTGATATTTGTGTAAGTATTGAAAGCAGGATTAAGACCATTGAGACATATTAGTATGGTTCAGATAGGTTTTAAAATGTTAGTGTATGTGATTGTAAGGAATGAATTTAGACATAATATTCTATTTAATTTGATCATCACAAATTTAGAGTTCATTAGATACATGAGATATTCATTGAGGAATATTAGGTTGAAAGAGTTTTTGGGAAGAACATGACAATTTGGAGAAATTGAGTCGGTACACTTGGTAAATCAATTTTGGTTAACGGTTTGGTGATTTCTTATGATAGAGATGACATCATAAGATATTTGGTTTGGATAGAAAGATTTGATTTTTTGTTTTGATCTTGTTTTTGCGCGAAGACTTCTACTTGTTTCATTACTTTATTTGGACCGACACGGTTTGATTTTTGTTCTCATGATATTATATTTAAGATTGAGTTTTGATTGTGAAGTAGATATATAATGAAAATATAGAAAGGTAGTAAGTAGTGTTTTATATTGCTAATGCATTTAATATACTTAATCACTACATTATCTTGTTGATCAGTGTCAGAATCATACTATTGTCAAGTCATGTTTTGTCACTAATGTCGACATATGTTTCTATGAAGAAAATAGACTGGTTATTACTGTGTATGGATATTGTACTGTTGATTCAGAATAAGCGAACACATATTTGTGTACTGGAAGGTGTTTTGATCTTATATCTAAGATTTCATGTTGTAATAATACATATTAGTTGAGTTACATAATATTTGGTGAAGACTGGTTTCTGGACTATGATAGTGGAAGTTGACAGAGTAAGTCTCTGAGTTTTGAATATATCTTACAAGCGATGTGGATTCAGTGTATGTGAACTTAAGGGATGATAGATAGAATATTGAGGAATTTTTGTTGATCTTAGTAAGGCATGGAAAGCATGATGATGTCAGGTGTGGCATGTGTTTTGGAGGAGACCTATTTGGAGTTGACTTCAGAATTGAAGCGTGTATTATGAATGGCAAGCATAAATTACAGATGTCATAACTTAATTATTAAAATGTAATTGTTATATACTTGTTCTAGATACCGTGTGTATCTTAGCAAGGGGTTATGTAATTATTTGTATATTACAAAAGCCTAATTGTCTGACCTGATCATTTATTTATAATAGGGTATATATGTAAGATCTTTTCTTTTGAAAAGATGTTTTAGTATGGATGTGATGTAAAGGAGGATTGTGGAAGTTGTGAGCTTGTGTCTGCTAGATGTAGAGTAGAGGATAATTTATATACTACATTGGAACTGATCAAGCAAAGACAATTGCTATTAGATAGTTCAAAGATTGTGTATTTCTTTTCATACACTTGTGTTGCGAATAGTGAGTTCTGAAGGTGGACATAACCTTCTTTGGGCAATGAGCCTACTCTTTCCTTGAATCCTAATAGGGTATGTCCTCTAACAAGGGCTATGTATTGTAATGTTTTAATCAACTCCTAACAGGGATAGATCTTTTAATAGGGATACAATACTTTCAGTACATCATTTGTGGATACTAACTCCCACTAGGGTTTTACCTTTAACAGGGTTTCCTCAACAAAAAAATATTGTGTTATTGTGTCGTCATTTACTATGTTATCATTTGATTTAGTATTACTTCTATTCAAAGTTCAAAGTTTAATAATCTATCTCACAACTGATTCACCCCCCCCCCCTTTAGTTGTATTAGTGGACTGTTATTCCTAAAAATTGGTATCAGAGCTCCTGGTCCTTAGAGAGAAAGCTTAACAACTTGAGGTGATCTTAGATATGGCATTCTATAGGAAGGATAGTCCAAAATTTGATCCTGAAAACTTTGATAGTTGGAAGAACAAGATGAGAACCCATTTTCTATGTTTGGGTATTGACAACTAGATTATATCACAAAGAATGAGGTAACCATGAAGGCTAAGGATGAATTGGATAAATCTACCGACAATGAAAATAAGACATTTTCATATAACATGGTCACATGGGAAGAACTAATCAGTGTACTCTCTAAAGGAGAATTTACTGAGGTGAAATATCTGGACTTAGCACACAAAATTTGGGTAAGATTAGAAGTATTGTATGAAGGAAACAAGTTTACTAAACAAGAAAAATTACAGAAATAGAAAACAAGGATGGAAAAGTTGAAAATGAGAGATGATCAAAACATTAGGGCTTATGTACAAAGAGCTACAGAGGTTATGATTGGAATCAAAAATTTCAGAGGCACTTATGAAGAGGAAGAAGTCATTGTAAAGATCCTTAGATCATTGACACTTGTTTACAAGACCAAAGTTTAGGCTATAGAAGAGATTATACCTTTGACTACAAACTTTAGCAGAGAAATATTGATTACAAAGCTAACTACCTTTGAAGCTGCAAAAATGGGAGATTCTTTACTAAAAGTTGAATCAACATTTAAGGCATCTACACACAAAAATACAATATCTAGAATTGTGAGCACTAGCAGTGATAATATAAAAGAAGAACTTGGTGAATATGCTGATGAATGGGAACAAATACAATAAGAAGAAAGAAAGATAGATGAACTTGTTGTCCTAATTGCTACAAGAGAAAAAAGAGGTAAGGGTAAATTTGAAGGAAAGTTACCTTTGAAATGTTTTTCATGCAATAAGAGAGGTCACTTTGCATCTAGATGTCCTACAAACGTTCCTAAACACAAACCTAAGTTTTTCAAACCTAAGTATTCAAAAGAAAAGGAATGTCATGATTCTAGTGAAGGTATTTTTTATGATGATTTTGATGATGATGAGATTGGATTTATTGCTATCAAAGATGAAAAACTATTACTTGAGGAAAAAGCCTTAGTATCACATGTTTATAAGAAATTTGAATGGATTATAAAAAATGGTTGCTCACATCATATGACTGGAGATAAAAACAAGTTTTTTAAACTAAATAAGTATGATGGTGGTGTTGTAAGATTTAGAGACAATGTTCCTAAGCCTATCATAGGAGTAGGATCTATTTCTTTGGATGGAAGGACTAATACTGACAATGTATTGCTTGTTGACGGACTTAAGCATAACTTGTTGAGTGTTGGAAAACTAGTGGACAAAGGATATAAATTAAATTTCATTGATGGGAAATGTTTTATCAGAAGTAAGATAGGAAATTTGATTGCAACTGGTACTAAAACTAGAGGTAATGTATTTGAGTTAAACACATCTAAAGCTTCTTGTTTTGTTGCAAAGATAGATGACAGTTGGTTATGGCACATAAGGTTTTGTCATGTCAATTTTTATAATATTTTAAAGGAAAGCTTGACTAATGCAATAAGAGACCTACCTTAAATTGTAAAACCATCTAACACTATGTGTAGAGAATGTGTTATGGGAAAGCAGACTAGAAGCAGTTATAAAAGTAAATCATATATAGAAAAAGGAAAGTTGGATCTGATACATACATACCTATGTGGACCTACAAGGACAAGATCATACTATGGTGAAAGATACTTTATACTTTTTGTTGATGACTTTTCCAAAATGATGTGGATCATTTACTTGAAAGAGAAATCAGAAGCATTTGACAAATTCAAGTTGTTAAAAGCAAAAGTAGAAAATGAATCAGGCTTAAAGATTAAATATTTGAGATCAGACAGAGGTTGAGAATTTACTTCAGATCTATTCAATTCATATTGTGAAGAGCATGGAATACACAGACAGACATCTGCTCCTAGGACTCCACAGCAAAATGGGATAACAGAGAGAAGGAACAAAACAATATTGGATGCTGCTAGGACAATGTTGCTTGAAGGAAATATATCTCATGTACATTGGAGGGAAGATTTTGGGACAATAGTATACACATTGAAAATAATTCAAATCAAAGAAGGTACAAATAAGACTCCTTATGAATTGGAGTTTAATCATACTCCTACTATAAAATATTTCATAATATTTGGAAGCAAATGCTATATCAAAAGAGATGATGAAATGGGAAAATTTGATGCTAGAAGTGATGAAGGAATTTTTCTTGGTTATTCTACCAAGAGCAAGGCTTACAAATGTTTTAACCTGAGATTGAGAAATATGATTAAAAGTAACAATGTAAAGATAGATGAAAATTTTCCGATACAAGAGAGAATGCATGATTGTAATCAAAATACAGAGATCAAGAAGGCCACTACCATAGAAGGATAAGAACATGTTGAAACTAATTGTGAAAATGAGATTTGTGATGATGACACAAATGAGGCTACTGAGATTCCTAATACTCTGAGGTATGCTAAGAAAGATCATCCTGAAAATTAAATTATTGGTGATGCGAATCAAGGAATAATGACTAGATCAAAGACAAGGGAAGAAATTTGTTTGATTTCTCAAGTTGAACCAAAGACTACTGATGAAGCTTGTAGATATGAATCTTGGATCAAAGCTATGCAGGAAGAATTAATCAGATAAAGAAAAATAACACTTGGGATTTGGTTCCTAGACCAAAAGACAAAAATGTGATAGGAACTAAGTGGGTTTTTAGAAACAAAATGAATGAAGAAGGAATTGTTGTAAGAAACAAAGCAAGATTGGTATGCAAAGGCTATTCACAACAAGAAGGAATATATTTTGAAGATACATTTTCTCATGTTGCTAGGATAGAAGATGTGAGACTATTTTTAGCCTATTCTTCACATAAAGACTTCAAGGTATATCAAATGGATGTAAAATCTACATTTCTGAATGGGGACCTTGAAGAGGAGGTATATATAGAATAGCCTGATGGATTTCCTCTAATAGAAGATGAAGACATGGTATGCAGGTTAAAGAAAATATTGTATGGACTAAAGCAAGCACCAAGGGCTTGGTATGCAAGGTTAGACAAGTACTTACTTCACCTTGGATTCAGAAAAGGTAATGTTAACAGTAATATGTACTTAAAAACTAGTCAAGATAGAATTTTGATAATAGAAGTTTTTGTTGATGACATTATTTTTGGAGGTGATGATGAGATGTGTAAAGAGTTCTCTAAAGAAAGGGAAAATGGATTTGAGATGTCCATGATAGGAGAGATGAAAATCTTTCTTGGTCTATAAATAAATCAGAGCAAGAATGGCATTTTCATCTCTCAAACTAAGTATCTTAAAGAGATGTTGAAAAAGTTTGGAATGGAAGATTGTGAACCTATTGGTACACCCATGGTGACTGGCCATAAACTGACAAATACTGATGAAACCAAGAGTTTTTTTTTAGACCAAATATAGATCAATGATTTGAAGATTACAATATCTGACTCACTCCAAACCGGATATTGCTAATGTTGTTGGAATTGTGGCTAGATATCAGGTAGATCCTAAAGAGACACACATGGTTGTTGTAAAAAGGATATTTAGATATCTAAAAGGAAAATTGGAATATGTTTTATGGTATGATCAAAATGATGACTTTGAATTACATGCTTATACTGATGTCGATTGGGCAAGAAATATTGATGACAGGAAGAGTACTAGTGGAGGTACATTTTTCATTGGGAAAAGGTTGGTTTCATGATTAAGTAAGAAGCAAGATTGTATAGCTCAATCTACTACTGAATATGAGTATGTTTCTATTGCTATCAATTGCACTCAAATTATTTGGATGAAACAAATGTTGAAAGATATTGGAATAACTTTTGTTGAACCTGTGGTTATTCATTATGATAACACCAGTACATTGAATAGGTCAAAGAATCATGTGATGCATTCTAAAACTAAGCATATTTCTATTAAGTATCACTTCTTAAGACACAAGGTAGCAGATAAATAAATAAGGTTGGAATACATTAGCACAAAGGAATAGATAGAAAACATATTTACAAATCTGTTGCCAAAAGATGTCTTTGAGTATCTTAGAGGTATGCTTGGGGTGAAAGCCCCTCCTAGTGAGAATTAAAATGATGCAGGGATGCATTAGTCGAAAGCTATTCAAATCTCCATCATTTTTTGGACTTGATGTATGGATCTACTCCTCAAGGGGAGTAATCATTGAAATCTTACAAAATATATTTGGGTGATTTAGCACCTAGTTGATCAAGACTAAGTAGAAGACAGTTGATAACATATGGCACCCTTTGCCATTATTGTCAAAGGGGGAAAGACACTATGAGAAAATCCCTACTGTATGGGGATAAATTCTATGAAGAAGAGTTCATTGTTTTGAGAGAGAGTATTTTTTATCTGATAAATTTGGGTTGATAGATTTTCCCATATGTTTCCATCAATGCCAAAAAAGGAGATTGTTGGATATTTCTAATGCATTTAATATGTTTAATCACTACATTATCTTATTGAGTGATGTCAATATCATACTGTTGTCAAGGCATGTTATGTCACTGATATTAACATATGTTTCTATGAAGAAAGTAGACTAGTTATTACTGTGTACAAATACTATACGGTTGATTCAAAATGAGAGAACATAGATTTGTGTATTGGAAGGTGTTGTGATCTTATATCTAAGATCACATGTTGTAATAATACATATTGGCTGAGTTATAGAAGATTTGGTGAAGACTGGTTATTGGACTATGACAGTGGAAGTTGACAGAGTAAGTCTTTGAGTTTTGAATATATCTTACAAGCAATGTGGATTCAGTGTATGCGAGCTTAAGGGATGACA
Source organism: Chamaecyparis obtusa (assembly GCA_027943335.1). NCBI lineage: Eukaryota > Viridiplantae > Streptophyta > Pinopsida > Cupressales > Cupressaceae > Chamaecyparis > Chamaecyparis obtusa. Next base: position 365,266 of record BSBK01005632.1, read on the forward strand.
GATAGAATACTGGGGAATGTTCATTGATCTTAGCAAGTCGAGGAGAGCATGATGATGTCAGTTGTGGCATGTGTTCTGGAGGAGACCTATTTGGAGCCGACTTCATAATTGAAGCATGTATTATGAATGGCGAGCATAAATTATAGATGTCAGACCTTAATTATTGAAATGTAATTGTTGTATACTTGTTCTAGATATCGTGTGTATCTTAGCAAGGGGTTATGTAATTATTTATATATTAGGAAAGCCTAATTGGCTGACCTGGTCATTTATTTGTAATAGGGTATATATGTAAGATCTTTTCTTTTGAAAAGATCTTGTAGTATGGATGTGATGTAAAGGAGGATTTTGGAAGTTGTGAGCTTGTGTCTATTGGAAGTAGAGAAAAGGAAAATTTATATACTTCATTGGAACTAATCAAGCAAAGATAGTTTCTATCAGATAGTTCAAAGATTGTGTATTTCCTTTCATACACTTGTGTTGCGAACAGTGAATTCTGAAGGTAGACATAACCTTCTTTGGGAAGTGAGCCTAGGTAGTGATCCTACTCTTTTCCTTGACTCCTAACAAGGTCTATCCTCTAACAAGGACTATGTACTATAATGTTTTAATCAGATCCTAACAAGACTAGATCTTTTAACAAGGATACAATACTTTCAGTACATCATTTGTGGGTGCTAACTCCCACCGTGGTTTTACCTTTAACAGGGTTTCCTCAACAACAAAATATTGTGTTATTGTGTTGGCATTTACTATGTTATCATTTGATTTAGTATTGCTGCTATTCAAAGTTCAAAGTTTAATAATTTGTCTCACAACTGATTCAACCCCCCCCCCCTCTTGGTTGCATTGGTGGACTATTATTCCTAACAAGTAGATACTATTATGGATGTACATATCTAAGTTAAAAGCTTCATTGGAACTATAAAGGCATTGTCAATGACATTAGTCAGTTCGATATAAGACTATAAGTCCATTTTGGTTATGTAATTGGATATAAGGCTTGATGTATTTTTGGTTGTGTAATTAAGTGGTGAGCTCTAGGATGTAAGTGTAAATGCAAGTGCATTCCCCTCTTTGTACTCATGCCTTCAACAAGACACTTATTACTACTGTACTAAGATATTTGTGGGTATCATCCCCACCAAGGTTTCTCCCTTAACTGGGTTTTCCTTGATAATAAATCATGGTGTTATGATTTTCATGTTGTGTATCTTATTTGGTTTACTTGAATTTACTTTTTGTATTAATTTGTGGTCTTGGTTGAAGAAGTTTAAGAATATTGTTGCACTGATTCACACCCCCCCCCTTTCAGTGCTCCCTAATCTTAACACCCCCTCCTCCAAAATACCACCACAAAATAACCTTCCATATATTTTTGCATCAATTCACCCCCCCCCCCCTCTTATTTATCTCTAATATTAACACCCCCTCCTCTATAATACCACCACAAAATAACCTTCCATATACCCCCTCCATCCTCTAAATCCATTTTGGGCCCTTATATCTCAAAATACACCATCACATGTCTCCCATCTACCAATTCCATTTTGGGTCCTTATATCCCAAATCTCATCCTCAATCTCACTCCACACATCCCCTCACACAAATCTCATACTCCCAAAACCCATCATAATGACCCTACTCCTTAAATTCCTAATTAGGATCAATAAAGTCACATAGCCATACATCCTATCCATCATTCTACATCTAGTATTCTACTCATATTTCCTCCATCCCATACATCTTCTCAAACCTCTTCTAATACTATTAGTATCTATTTAGATGCCAATTCAAAAATACGTAAATATATAAATCCAAAAAAATATAAAGATCATCATGTTGTTGGAAATTGTAATTGAAGCAATTATTGTATTGTCATTGATGTCAAATCTTAATTGATAAGACTGTTGCTACTTAGGAAAGTACTATATCTATTTGAGTGTTGCTAAGGGGATAGGCAAGGTTGGTAATAATAGCACCTAAAAAAAGGTTGAGTTATCTTGATATTACAAAGTGTACTTGACTATGTTGTACAATGATGAGACAATGTATTATTTATCTTAGTAAGATTGAAGACTAAACTGGAAGGCTTGACCAAGCAAAAATGGAGAAATCATGTTCAAGATGAGTGATGTTAGTGTCAACTGAGTCAGTGTATGCCGAGAAAAATTCTAGTGTCGACCAAACATTAGTTAATTTCTGAGGAAGACAGTATAAGCCGAGGAAACATTTTTTAGTAATCACCGAGCTTTCTACATGAAGACTGAGTAGTTGATCACAGTATTGACTGAGCATCAGTATTTTTATATTTGAAGAGAATTTAAATTTGGAGCTGACATTGTTGAATTCTTGGATTATCTAAAACATGTTGACTTTATTTATTGATTGTTTGAAAGTATTAAATGCACTGAAAAACATTTTATTGTAAATCTTTAAGAGATTTGGGATGTTTCTAGAAAAGGAGCTGAAGAACATAAAGTGGGTAGATTCAATGAATTTTACCTAACCCTAAGATCTATGAAGGAGATTGAGTGGAAAAAGATGAGTTAACCTAATTGAGGAAGTATTAAGGGAACCTAAGCATTAGGTATGTGTGTGCAGGGGTGAACAGAGGATGTTGGAAGATCAGTAGATGTTATTGACTTTATAAGCAGAAAAGGTTGAAGGAGAAGTGTGGTGATTGCTTGAAGAAAAGTTCTGAGCATATCAGAGATGGAGATGGAAAAGTATCAAAGTCAGTAAACCAACATTTGTGTACGGAATTGGATTTGATATTTGTAGAGTTGTATGTTTTTCAAATCAATACTATTGCTACTTTCTAACCATTGTAACAGTCAAAATCCTTTTAACAGAGGTTGACCTAACAGTCATATGTTTAAATCCTTTGAACAAGGTTGCATTCTAATGGAATGTATGCAAGTCCCATAACAAGTCTCACTTCTAATAGAGTGATTGAAATCCTTTAACCGGGTCACACCTAACAATGTGTATTGTAACCTTTGACAAGGTTGGCTTTTAACCGAGCTCACTTCAAAAGAGTGAAAATAATAGTAGCATGTTACAAAGTGATTTTTCCCAGATTGGGTTTCCACTATAAATCCTAGTGTCAATACCTGTGTGAATGTTTTGGTTTAAACATTTCTGTGTTTTGCAAGTTAGATACAGCTAGGTAGTGGACTGCAATGTTATATGTTTCTATTATTGAATCAATGATGACCGAGTTGGTTTTGGTTGTTAGATATGATTTAAGGAAAAGTTTTTGAAGTTTATTTTATACATCTAGACCTGAGAACAACTGATTCACCCCCCCTCTTTGTTGTTCTAAATCATATTAACAATTGGTATCAGAGCTGTGTTTCTTATTATTGGTGTTTATAGAAATCAAGTTTAAAGGGACTTGAAGCAAATGATCAGGATGTATAAGAAGGAGGTACTGAAGCTGAATAAGGAAAACTTCCCTGCATGGCAAAGCTTGATGAAGCTACATCTGGCTGATATTGGTGATTTTGCAAAGTACTAAATTGATAATGACTATGTCTCACCTATCACACTTTTGACTGCTGAAGAAATTAGAGCTAAGCAAGAACATAATCAGGTAATGCTAGAAATTGCATCTCCCCTAAGCTATCCAAAATTTGAGGACATTAAGGATTGCACAAGTGCTAAGGAGATGTGGGACACTCTTGCTAAGATCTATGGTGGTGACATAAATGTACTCAAAGCTAGGGCTGAGAGTCTCAGAGGTAAGTTTGATGAAATGAGAATGCAAGAAGGTGAGAACATTACACAATATTGTGGTAGAATAAAAGAAGTTGTGAATGCTATTAGAGGAGCTAGTGGGACCATTGAGGATGAAACTATAATTGGTTTAGTACTAAGAACTTTGCATCCTATATATGCTACTAAGAACTCAGCTATTCAGGAATCAAGATGTAACTCTACAAATGTGCTTACTTTGGAAAGTTTGGTTGGCAAGCTGACTGCTTTTGAACTCTCTAACTATGATAATTTCACTTTTGGTAGTATTGGTAATGTCGAATCTGCTTTTAAGTCACAATTAGTTCTGAATAAGCCAAAGCAAGAAAAATAAAGATGCATCAGTGAAAGTGAAAGTGACAGTGACACTTTTGATGAAGAACTTGAAGATCTAAAAGCTCTTATGGCTAGAAGACTGAGAAGGGGAAAAAGAAAATATAAAGGTAAACTCCCTATTATTGTGTGTGTGAAAATTGTACCTGATTTGTAGACACAACACTCAGTAAAACATTAGAGGTTAGTGATAATCAAAATCGTGCAAAATTGAAATCTAATTTAACCAAGCGATTTACTGTCTTCTAGTAGGTGCGAGATTAATGTTCTCAGATTGTTATCGAGATCAGTGACCTAGACGACACCTAAATGAAGGATTTGAATGCAATTGATCTAGATATGAGATTGAATGCATTTAAGCTTCTTTTTTTTTTGGATTTTATGATGCAATAAGGAATGAAAACTTGATATGAATCTATGCTAGATGAAATTGATATGCTATGAATGCTATTGAAAATTGATATGCAATGCTAATCTAACAATGATATGCAATATGAATGCAAAAATAAGATTGATCTCACAAAGATTTCGATTCGCAAGAGCTTTGATTCTTCAATTCCAATTCTCCAGCGTGATTGTGCAAAATATGAGATGCTTGGATGCAAATTTGAGAGATTTTAGAGATTTTAGAGACTTTAGAGATGAATTATGAAGAGCTGAAGCCTTGTTTTTATAGAAATTCAGGGCTTTGGAGGTGCATGAGAAAAAGCCATAAATCACTCAAATAACTCAGGTTGATTTTTGAGTTATTTTTAACTAAAGGATAATTAACTCACAAAAACATGCAAAAGCTAAGTTTTAACTCAAAATAGAGTTTAACTTTAATTGATAATTGATAGTTGTCTGCTTTTATGATTGTGCATGTTTTATTTATGAATTAATTTAATAATAAAGTGATTTATTTCCAACTTAACTGCTTTTAAAAATAAAACAATTGATTTATGGGTTAATCAATTATTTAATCAAACTTTTATTAAAAACTATATTATTAAATAATGACAACTTGCTTTAATCAATTAAATAAGAATTTAATCAATTATTCATATGATATTAGATTTATTGTCAAAATTAAATAATACAATTAATAATAGATAGAATTAAATTTAATTACATAATTAAGTGACAAATATTAAATCTAATTAATTAAATATGAAAATATTCAATTAATCAAACTTTAGGATAAATGTGATTTATTGCCAAATAATTATAAAATTAAAGATAATTATGATGATTAGGAATATTACTAGGAATATTCTCTGATGCAGAATTTAAGATAATCAATTAGGATTCGATGATGTTCAGATGTGCCTTAGATTAGGACTTTGATGTCGATTTTGTTCGATTTGTCGATGTAGGAGGTTAATGAACTTATAGCCCATTTTTGGGGTATTACATTTTGCCCCTCTTTGAATTACTGTGCGAAGCGCAGTGGTTCAAAGAAAGTCTATGTTTGATAAAGATATAAAATTGATTCAAAAGATAAACCGATCTCAAGATAGAAACCGATTGAAAGATATTGAGATAGGAGGTCCTGAATGACCAGAGATAATGTTTACTATAGCAGCAATGAACCGATGATTGCGAAAAAGTGTCAAAATGCCTGATTCCAAACCTTAGGATTGCAAAGAAGTGAGTGACCCGTTCTAGACTCGATTGTCTTAGCAGAACTAGCAGGTATCACATTTGAATCCTTCAGTTGCCGAAGAACCAAGGAAAGAACACTATGATCTGATGGTTGCAAAAACTAATACAATTTACAAGATTAGGAGAATACCAGATTGATATGGATCGATGAATCTGATATGCCCCAAGTGATGATAGATTTGCCCCGCGCGATGAGGACTTTTGATGAATCAGCGACTAGACGTGATTGTTGTCTTGATTATTGATGAAAGATATTGATAGATTTGATCAATAGAATTTGATTGATGATAATACCATGCCCCCTTAAGGATTAAAATTGAAATCTGACAAGAAAAGTCAGCGTTGATAGTTTAGAAGCATGTTAATTGATTTGAGAAGTGGTTATACACGTCTGAGAACGCATTCTGCATCGTTTGGAGGTCCTGGAGACCGAATTTGACTAGGTTTGACCATGAGTTTGACCATGGTTGACCAAGTTGAAATTTCAATAGTTTGATGAAAGCTAATCAGTTAAGTTGAATTTTGGATTTTTGTGAAGATTGAAGGTTGATTATGCAAGCAGTAGACCGTCCTGGTCCCAAAAATTTTAAATCATGATTTTGACATAATAAACAATCTTAGATTTTAATTTTGATCCTAAAAATGGATTTAGAACGTCGAAATTAGCCAGGGGTGCAATTTTCATGAAAAATGGAGCACTTTTTAAAAATTAGATCAAAAGCTATATAACGCCAGAAGGGTCATTTTCAATTCATTTCAACCCTTTGACTTTAGAGATTCTGTGGAGCCCTCTGAGCAAGAAAAATGGCAGACCAGTGAGAATTGAAGGTACCAGTGAGTTCGCACCGTTTTGAGTGCAGTCGGAGACATGACAGACCTCGACAGTATGGACATCCGGTAGGTGGACCTTTGTTCCCCTCTGAAAATGCATGTTTTTGATGATTTATAGCATTTTAAAAAATTTTCATACGCGTTTTTAGCTTTAGAATTTCGCATGTGTAGAAACTCGTACGAGTCCCAGTCCAGACTCGTACGACATTTTATTTGAATTTATATTGTCATTTCAACCACGCCCAAGTGTCGTATGAGAGGGACCCTTGTGTCGTATGACATTTCATCGGGTCCCTCGAAACTCGTATGAATCCAAGCGCAGTGTCGTATGACTATGGATTGTCGTTTGGTCTACTGTGGAATGTCGTACGACATTTGATGCCAGTCTGGAATGTCGTTTGAAAAACAAAGTGTTAAAAACTCATTCTTATGTCAAAAATCCAACTTTTCTGATCCTTCCACCTGATTGCGGACACTTTGCCCCACCTTCTGAAACTTCAAAAACTGTGTCATTCTGATACTTTTGGCCTGATTTTGAACTAAATTTCTGATAAAACATCCTATTTCTGTATGATTTAGGTCACATATGTTGATGTACATGTTCGCCACTCTTATCTGGCCACCCAGAGATTATGTGTCACCTTGCCAGACCCTATGAGGGTTCATCTTGCTGCATGTGGTTTTGAGCACTTGATACATTTACCCGAGATTAGGATAAATCGCGGCCTACTGACGGCACTGATAGAGCGATACCATTCTGAGACACAAACCTTTCACCTGCCAACCGGAGAGATCACTATTACACCAGTGGACATGTATAGGATCCTTCGTATTCCATTTCATAGTCCTCATCGGCCTGAGTATGTGAGCGGAGGATCTACTGGTCTGCATGCTTTCAGATGACTGTTCGGTGATGATACCCAGCTGACTGGGTCTATATCCTGGGAGACACTCGTGCAGAGATATGGGCAGACACATCGTCTAGAGTGTATCATTGCCGAGATGATTGGAGAGTTGATTATGCCTGGCTGTCAGCAGAACGGCTTTTTGATGGGATGGGCACCTATGGTAGCACTTTTGATGGCTACACCCACTGAGCTTGCTTGGGGTCAGTGTCTGCTGGCTCACTTGTATTTCGAGATGTACGAGGTCATGTATCAGGACTGCAAGATATTTGCTTTAGGAGCGTTGGTACTGCAGATATGGGCTTGGGAGCATATCCCAATTTTGAGGCTAATTTTTTAGACACAGAGGCAGCCACAGGACCCTGTCATTTATGCTTATGCCGGCTATGTCACACAGGTTCGCATGGGACACACCGAGTACTTCCGCCGGTGTTTAGATGATATGACCTTCATGATCTGGAGGCCATATTTACAGATAGAGGCTTGGCCTATGGCGAGAGAGCAATTTTCATTCTTTTTCCAGAGCAGGATACTGATAGGACGGACCTCCACCGTCTTGGAGAGATTTTTGATTAGTAGAGTCTGGCATCAATATGGATGTATTCAAGATGTCCCTCAGGAGTATACTGCTTATGCCCACATTGTGCGTGAGATAGGGCTCGGATGGACACCATGGCTCAATTATGCTGTATGTGCTGATGAGTACCATCATATCATTGGGAGAGACTGGGAGTATCACCCAGAGGTGGTGGATGCAGGGGTTACAGATGCATATGTGACATGGCTTGCTGATCACCGGACTCACTAATTTTCTGATCCGACAGAGCTGATACCCTCCATGGAGGAGGCTATGGATGTTACAGGGGCTCCTATGAGAGTAGGACCGAGACCAAAGGTGGTACACCCTACTCCTCTGAAACAAAGAGCCATGGCTCCCTCATAGAGAGCACTAGGACATGCGAGGCCTCCGCATCCTTCTACATCTACAGCAGGTACATCTTCTGGGACACAGAGACAGAGTAGACGTGAGAGTGGTACACTGGGTGGAGTAGGATTTGCAAATGATGTTCTAGGAGGTGAGCAATTTGCAGGTGATACAGATGTGGATGACACATTTGATTTGGGTGCTAAGGTTAGACACCATAAGGTGCATAGGGTTAGCACTTCTTCACAGGCAGATCAGCCAGCACAGCTAGCTCAGGACACAGATATGCCAGCAGCTGATGCAGAGCCTGCAGTTCCTCTTACTTTGGCCGAGATTATCAGATGGCTCAAAGTCCAGGTCCGGGACCTGAAGATAGAGAAGGCTAGATTAGAGGAGAGGCATCGAGAGGCAGATAGGCAGTGTATAGAGCAGCGTGCAGAGATGCAGAGATTACAAGCAGAGGTGATTCATCAGACTACGTGGGCCTCATATTATGTTTCTTCTTACTATGCAGTAGTCCCTGCTGCACAGAGAGTGCCCACCTATTCTCAGTACATGGCAGCATCAGAGGGAGCTAGGGCACCGAGAGTGGAGGCGATACCAGATGCACCACCTCCTCCTCCACCAGATGCAGAGGAGCATGCTGACAGTTGATTTCTCTTCTCATCTGTTACTTTCTCACTGATACATTATTGTGTCTGATAGCTCTACGGAGCTCATTCGTTTGTACCCTGTGCTAGTAGTGCACCCCTGACTATTTGAAATTTTTGATATATAGATGAGATCGATATTTTTGGTTGTGACATCATGTGTACTTGTCATTTTTGTTATGTATGATGATATCATGTGATGTTAATGCTATGAGTAGTGTAGAATGTATGTATGGATCAATGCAATGCAATGATTTCTTTCATATGTATGAATGTTATGTAGATGTAATGATTATGGAAATATGTATGTTTATGCAATGGATGTAAATGTAATGCAATAAATGTTTATGATATGATTGGTAAATGCAACGATATACATGATATGTTTTGCAGGTTGATGAAGACAAGTACTCAGTCTTATGTCAAAAAAAGATGGTTAACCCAAGAGGATCATTGCTTGCAATTCTGTGAAGAGACCTTTGAGTTAGGTTCAGCTCTTGTGAGATTTGAAGATGTGATTGAAGAATCTTTTAAGCATTGAAGTTCGTTTAATCATTGTGAGATCATGCAAACATGCAAAATGCAAAGAGACATGCAAAATGAAATGCAACCTAAGACCTAGGACCTAGTCACTGATCATATGTCGATTTGTTATCATCATTGAACTTTTAGGTAACTAGATAAATCAATACAATGCCCACTAGCAATGAAACCATAGACATATGAATATCGATTTGTATGTGCAAGAATCAATACAACACCCACTGGTCAACAACCATGGATATATGAATATTGATTTTATTTTCGGAATGTCAGAGTAGATATAAGCACCAAGGCACAAACGCCAGGTTGACCTGAATATCATGTCCATTTTGATATAGCAATTTGTAAAAGTATCAAAACATAAACATCGTGATGACCTGAGTACGCCTTGTGTTTAACACACACATCAAACAATCAAAAGATCATTCTAAATCCAGTGTGAATTACCCGTAGTGGCCCTTTATCGTTCACCTCCTTAGGCAAGATCACGTTTCACAGTAGGAGAAAGAATTTACTTCAAAAAGATAATAGTTAGATCAAACTTCCTTGAATTTTTTGGGTATCAATGGTCGAGGTACGCATGGCCATCCAATTTGAGATAGAGGCTCTTATAGTCGGACACCATTTCAATCTGAAATTTCTAAATTTGTTAGATTTTCACATACAAGCAGAAAACAAAGAAAAGATTATGCCCCCAGTCATCATTCTCTAAATCCTATAAAGGACATCATCGAAGAGCTCGAAGGGACACAATATGCAAAAATCTCAATGCGAATCAGCAAGCATACAAGGAGATAAAAGCATGTAAAAAGCATAGATTGTTTTCAGTTGAGTTTTGATATTTGATTGCGTTGTTGTAGATGCAAAATCCTTTCTGGAGACAAGACTGATTGACTGACTCAACTTGAAGCTTCAAAGGACTCTGACTAGATATGACACGTCTAAGATACATTGGAGGCCATAGGATATGACATTGATTGCCCCCAAGTTCGAACATTGATAGGATACAGATGCTTAAGCTGATTGGTGTACAAACCAACTTATTGAAACCAAGATATGCAGAAACAAACTGGGAGATATGTACAAACTAAAGCAAGACTGAAAGCTGGGAAAGACCAAGATTGTGCTAATAGATGGAGCATTTGGAACAAGTGGCGCCCGTTTGTCGGGTTTTCACCATCTTGGCAGAGATTCTATTTTTGCTACCAAGGCGCCTATTTCCAGGTTTTCACCAAGGCACTTTTTTCTTCTTCTTCTTTTTGTATTTTTCATTTTTTCAATTTTTTTTATACTTTTGATTTTTATTTTTTATTTTTTTGTGAATCATCAAGGCGGCTATTGCTAGGTTTTCACCAAGATGTTCATTTTTTTAGGACTTTTTCTGATTTTTATAATTTTTTCAGGACATTTACCAAGCATTAAATGCCTTAGGCGTAGAATTTCTTCAGATGGAGAATGTTCATTGGTTCTCAAAGCTGTTCTCCTTTAGTCGTTGAGAGTTGATAGGCACTAGAGCCAAAAGTAGCAGTGATTACAAAGGGACCCAGCTAGTTAGGTTTGAACTTCCCTTTGCGTTCTCGATGGGATTGATTTTTAGGATTTTCTCTCAAGACTAGATCACCAACCTGAAATTCTTTGTGTCTGACTTTCTTTTTGTAGCCTCTAGACATTCTTTTCTGATACACTCTGAGATGATCATATGCTGCTTGCCTACGCTCATCTAGTAATTCAAGTTCTTGTAACCTAAACACTCTGTAGTCTTCATCAGTGACAAGTTCATGCATTCTGATTCTGAGTGATGGGATCTCAACCTCAATAGGCAGTACCACTTCAGACCCATAAACTAAAGTGAAAGGTGTAGCCCCTTTAGGTGTTCTGATACTAGTTCTGTATGCCCAGAGAGCTAGATTGATCATGAGATGCCAGTCTCTTCCTGTTTTATTCACTGTTCTGTGCAAGATTTTCAAGAGATTTTTGTTTGAAGCTTCAGCTTGTCCATTCCCTTGAGGATAGTAGATAGATGACCAATGTTGAGTAATCTTGAATTTGGCACATAAGTCATCTAGGTCCTTATTTTTGAATTGTCCCCCGTTATCTGTGATTATAGAGTGAGGGATCCCATATCTGTAAATGATGTAGTTCAGGATGAACATAGAGATCTGTTTCCCCGTTGCTTATGTTAGAGGAACTGCTTCTACCCATTTTGTAAAATAATCTGTAGCTATGATTATATGGGTATGTCCATTAGAAGAGTGCGGATGGATAGCGCCTATGAGATCAAATGCCCATTGTTGAAAAGGCCATTGTGTAGTAAAGGGAATTAAATCTCTCCCTGGAGCATGAATCAAGTTGCCATGTACTTGACACTGTTGACAGTTTTTAGCAAATTTAATAGCTTCTTTCTCCATTTTAGGCCAATAGTACCCAGCCCTAATAAGTTTTCAAGCTAATGTTAAACCATTCAAGTGTGACCCACATATACCCTCATGGACTTCCTCTAATGCACATTGAGACTCTTCCCATTCTAAACATCTAAGCAGTGTACCATCTAGACCTCATTTGTACAGGTCGTTACCAATGATGACATATCGGGATGCGGATCGGATGAGGTTTCATTTCTCAAAATGGTTAAAGGACTCAGGGATGATTTGGTCGTGGAGATAGGAGAAAAAAATTTTGTAGCAGGATGAATCATAACCTACAACCGTGTAGATCATGCAGGTTTCAGGGGAGTCATATGCAGGATAGGATAGGGCTTCCACCAGGAACTCATAGCGTAGCTCATGTTCAGGCTGCTGTAAGAGAGTAGATAGTGTCGCCATTGCATCGGTAGCCTTATTCTCCATTCTGGGTATTTGCTCAAATGTGATAGAGATGATGTATTTCTTTAAATCATCTACCATTCTCTTGTAAGGAATGATCTTTTCATCTTTGGTTTGGTACACATCATTGACTTGATGGATAACCAATTGTGAGTCTCCATGGATGTGCATCTCAGTAACTCTCCACTGTATTGCCATTTTCATACCATTAAGAAGTGCCTCATATTTTGCAATATTGTTTGTGCAAGGAAACTTTAATCTGAATGCTTTTGGTATCGAGTATCCTTGAGGAGTGATGAACAATATGCCTACTCCAGATCCATTCTGTGTGTAGGAGCCATCAAAGAATAACTGCCATGCTCTAGAAAAGAGGTGCATGATAGAGGAATTGGGAAATTCCATTTGCATGGGTGTATCATCAAATAGTGGTGCTTCAGCTAATTGATCACCAATGACCTGTCCTTTGATAGCTTTTCTTTCAACATATTCAATGTCAAATTCGCTCAAGAGCATGACCCATTTAGCTAGTCTACCTGTGAGGGCAGCTTTGCTTAGGAGATATTTCAGTGGATCAATTTTAGCTACCAAATAAGTAGTATGAGCTAACATGTAGTATCATAGTTTCTATGATGCAAAGATCATAGCTAGACATGCCTTCTCTATCATTGAGTAGTTCTTCTCATAGGTCACTAAGGTTTTGCTGATATAGTAGATGGCTCTTTCCTTCTTGCTCTCATCATGCTGTGCTAGTAATGCCCCCAGTGATGTATCTGTTGCAGAGACATATAATATTAATGGCTTCCCATGAATAGGAGGCACCAATATAGGCAGATTTGATAGATACTTCTTGATATGGTTAAAGTTGTTCTCGCATTCTTCATTCCATGCAAAGGTCACACCTTTATGTAATGTTTTTGTAAAAGGCTGTGATATGTCCGCTAGCTGTGATATGAATCTTCTGATAGATTGAACTCTGCCTTGCAACATCCTCATTTGACTAATATTTGTGGGAGGTTGCATCTCTATGATAGCTTTCACCTTAGCTGGATTGACCTCAATACCTTTCTTGGAGACGATGTATCCTAGGAGCTTTCCAGAAGTGACTCCAAAAGCACACTTTTTAGGATTTAGTCGAAGACTAAATTTTTCCATTCTGTCGAGGATCATGCTCAAGTCTGTTAGATGTTTATTTCTAATCATGGATGTTGCCAAGGTATCATCCACGTAATCCTCCATTGTTCTATGCATCATATCATGAAAAATACATTTCATTGCTCTTTGATATGTAGCTCTAGCATTTTTTAGTCTGAATGGCATAACATTCCAACAGAAGGTTCCCCACGCACATGTGAAAGCTGTTTTCTCTTGATCTTCTAGAGCAATTTTGATTTGGTTGTACCCAGAAAAGCCATCCATTAAGGAATACATTTCATAGCCCGCAGTCATGTCCACTATCATATCAATGTTAGGCAGTGGAAAATCATCCTTAGGGCATGCTCTGTTCACATCTATAAAGTCTGTGCACACTCTGATTGAACCATCTGGTTTAGAAATAGGTACAATGTGGAGATCCACTCAGCATAATCTATGACGCAGATGAATCTAGCTTTTAGGAGTTTTTCTAATTCTGCTTTGACTAAGAGTGCCACATGAGGATGCATCTTCCTCAATTTCTATTTGACTGGTTTTACCCCAGGAGCAATGGATAGATGGTGCATGATGAGATTGGGATCCAATCCTAGCATATCTGAATATTTCCATGCAAAGTTGATCTTTTTTTCTGATAAGAATGTAGTGAATTGTTGTTTCTCTTCTTCTGATAAGGATTGTGCTACATGTACCAATTGTGGTTCCTCTTTTGTACCCAAATTGATGGATTGAGTGGGCTCAATCAGAACTGGAGATCTATCCTATAAATTTCTCAGAAGGACATCAAATATCTCATCCTTAGGTGCCTGAGAGAGGTTTTCACCTTTAGATATGTCTTTTATTTTTACTTTTGTCAGTTCTGAGACTGCCACAAAGTGGTTTTCACCCTCAGAACTCTTTTTCTTTTTCTTTTTAGTCTTGTTTTTCTGACTAAGATGTTTGATGTCCGACTAGGTCATGCTGATGCTCGGTTCACTGATGGAAGTACTCATAGGCTCAACTGCATTGAGGTAGCAAGGAAGGGCATAGTCATTCGGGAAGGTATAAATACCATGGTTTGGGTTTGTGGAAGTTTGGTCGATAAGATCAGGGCGTTGGATAGTCAAAGTGGGAAAGGCTTGGGATATGGTGTTCACAGACATGGATATGTCATCATTGGTCCTAACCCGATGCTCAAGTTCAAAGGTGATATTACAACTCAAAATGTTCAATTCGTGAATAGGCTCAACATCATCATGGGAGTCCTCTTCAGCCATAGGTGGATTAGACACATTAAGTTCATTATTTTTCTCTAGACCTACGTTGGGTTGAGATACATATTGGTGAATAACATCAATATATTTCTATGTTATAAGCTCATCTTCTTCTGGAATGGCACCCCATTCATAGTCATTTGACTCAGCTTCTGATTCAGGATCTCTAGGAAATCTTAGAAAATGTGTGAAATCAGGATGAATACCCCAAGAAGGATTACCCTCAGTCTCTGACTTGAATTCATATTCATGGGAATCAGTGTCAGAATAACTACTCTCTGCTTCTGGATTAGTTTGATCACCTTCGAGATTAGCTGGTTCTTGTGGTGCAACCATCTCTTGCACTATAGTAGTTTCTTGTGTTTCTACTACATTAATTCTTTTGATAGGATCATCTTTATCATCAGGAAGATCTTTGATCTCTTTAGGCAATTTTTCATAGGGGATGAGTTCTGAACTATCTGAATCATCATCAGAGGGTTCTATTTCTTCTTTCTTAAGAAGGGGTTCTCCTGGTGCAATTTGTTCTATGACATGAGAACAACCACCTTTGAGATGATAGGGTTTCTTCTTAAAGCCTAAGCCACCAGTATCTTTGTTGGCTCTACCAATATGTGAAATGGGTGTCACAAGACCCTTTCCTCTGATTCCTAGAGGTCCTTGACCAGAATATCCCATCTTGGCCATCAATTTGTTCCCTGGACCATATGAATTAGAAGGGATTGTAGGTGCTATAGATTCACTAGGTTGAACAATTTTAGATTCAGAATCCTCTTTGTATAGCCATGCCAGCACAGCTTCATCCTCTTCAAATTCTTGTTTGGATACTTGCTCCGCCACAAAATTTCTTTTGTATGCTTACATAGGTTCCTTAGGTTCTGATTTAGACTGCTTCAAGGATCTTCCATATGACTTAGGTGAGATTGGGAGAGATGTCAGAGACAAGAATGGCTCTATAGTGTATTCTCCCATCCCATTTTCTTTGATATTGATCTCTTTAGCAATGTCTTCCATCTTAGATGTGGAACCCACATTTTGTTGCTTGATGGAAGATTCTCTGTTATTGGGAACAAGCTTATCGGCACTTTCCTTCAATGTATTGCAAGTTGTACTTAGATCTACTGGGATAGTAACCTCCACTCCTTCATAGGGAAATTTCAAGCATTGATGGTATGTAGAAGGAATGGCTTGCATTTCATGGATCCAGGGTCTCCCTAGAAGGATATTGTAAGCCAATGGTAGATCAAGCACCTGACATGTGGTATCTTTAATGACCGGACCCACTCAGATGGGTAAGATAATGGTGCCTTTAGAAGCTCTTTCTTGTTCATCATAGGCTTTTATGGTGATCTTCTTTCGAGGATCAATAGCCATCTCTGAGAATCCCAACTGTGTGATTAAGTTGTAAGAACAAATGTTGAGGCCTGCGCCCCCATCTATCAACACACGTTTGACTCTATGGTTCTGGATCAAGACTTCTATGTGCAAGGGCTGATTATGTGGGTGACTTAGGGAGTTGTCATCTTCCTCTAAAAAGGACATATATTGCGGAGACATTAGATGACCAACCATAGTCTGGAACCTGTCTAGATCTAGATCATCAGGAACATTAGAGCCGAGCAAAGCTTTGTCTAGGATATCTCTGTGAGCTGGAGATATTCAAAGTAACTCAAACATAGAGATTTTTGCATTGGTATGTTGGAGTTTTTGGATGATGCTGTAAGATGTAGGTCTGGTGTCCTTTGGATTGGAAGATTTTGAGACAGCCTTCTGTTTAGAAGTAGATGTGAGATTGAAATGTATCTTAGGGACATTAGATGAACTTGGTGTTTGTCCTTTCAGATGAGCCTGAGCTTGTGATCTAGTAACCGCATTAGCTGAGGAATGATTTCTATCTCTTCGTACAATCATGATGACATTGCAGCTCTCAGAGAGACATGGTTCAACCATATTGATGACAGCATTATTTCCAGGGTAGGCATAGTTGACTTTTGCCCCCATGTTAGGCTGAGAAGTGGAAAATCCCTTGCCATGTTGTGGAAATGGTTCTATAAATGTTGTGTGATCATTATTGCTGGTAGGATTATCGATCGTGATGTCCCCTTGATCTATCAAGTCTTGAATAGTATGCTTCAAGTGGAAGCATCCATTAGTTTTGTGGCCTTTAGTCCGATGGAAAGCACAGAATTCATTATCTTTCCACCAATATGGTTTTGGATCTGGATCAAGGTTTTGGATTGGTGGTAAAGAGATCATGTTATCAGCTATCAGGGTTCTCAGGGTAGATTCCAAAGATTCTCCCAGGGGAGTAAACTTTCATTTATTATCCCATCGTTTGAATGGCTTCTTTGGAGATGGTTTAGCAGATTTTTGCTCTGAAGCTTCAATGGCTTTGGTGGCAAGGGTGAGATTGTAGGCCGGTGCCTTTGATGGGGTGTAGATAGTGTCAACAACACCATCAGAGATGATACCTTTGTTTCTATTCCAGCGCTTGTTTTTATCTTTTGAGCTAGATCCAGATTCAGACTTGTCCTTTTGAAGTGTGATTTCTCCTTTCTTGACAAGTACTTTCTCAATCTTGATTGCATTATCCACCATTTTATCAAAAGATACATGATCTTGCATTTGTAATGGATATTTGAGCTCTGGAACAAGGTTATAGATAAAGATTTCAAGTTTCTCCATTTCGGTAATTGGTCTAGCATATAGAGAAAACTTCTTTCACCACCTCTTGAGAAAAGTTAGGAATGATTCCCCTGGATATTGCTTGAGGTTACAGATATCGATCATAGTAATCAGATTTTGAATATTGTAGGAATATTATTGATAAAACAATTTAATCAATTCCTCAAAAGTTTTGATCGTAGAAGGTAATCTTGAAAACCATTGAATGGATGCTCCTCCCAAGGATCTAGGAAAAAGACACATCAGATAGGTCGGTTCATGCATGACTTCCATGGAGTGCGTACAGAACTCTTTGACATGATCTTGAGGATCAGAG
The DNA here is from genome assembly GCA_027943335.1 of Chamaecyparis obtusa. NCBI lineage: Eukaryota > Viridiplantae > Streptophyta > Pinopsida > Cupressales > Cupressaceae > Chamaecyparis > Chamaecyparis obtusa. The sequence continues at coordinate 383,081 of BSBK01005632.1, forward strand.
TGTCCATCATATTTGTCATACTTTGGGATCTCCACTCTTTTTGGGAATGGAGGCATATACAAGTCTTTGTCAAAAGGGAAAGGACAAAGGGCCTCCATGGAAAATTCCTTGGGTTCCTTCTTTTTCTCAATTTTATTCATTTTGACCTGCATAGCGTGTAGCTGGTTCATTATGGCCATCATCAAAGTTTCTTCCTCATGTGTGATGATATCTTCGACATTGAAGTGAGGAGGAAGTTTAGCTCCTTCCTGGGCTAATTGCAAAAATTATGCCTCTCTATCCACTTTCAAGAAATGCCTCATCATTCTCTTGAATTCATCGTCATTCTGACATCGATGGATTTCAAAGGGTGTAGGTTCTTGGTCAGCATTATGTTGAGAATAGTGTCCCTGGGATCCTCCTCCTAGAGAACTGTGGTTTGTCCCTGCTTGAGACATGATAGGAGTTTTTGGACTCTCTAGAATAGATTGAGGAGGAGTTTGCTGATTACCTCTATGAGTTGATAGAGGAGGTAGGTAACCAGTTTTTAATCAAAAGTTACCGAGACCATCATCTTTGTAGATACCTAACTTGATGATTTGTTCAAGAGTTGGACCCGAGGTATTGGCCAAAAGTAAGTTTTGAGATGTTTCTTCTGATTTCTTATGTGAAGAAGCTCTGGTCTCCACCATTAACTTTGAATGAAATAGAAGAAAAGGATGAAGACAACTGAAGAACAATTTGATTTGAGAAAATCGGATGATGCAACCTTGTCAAGATTATGATAGTTTTGAAGATCTGATGAGATGTGGGTGAAGGAAACTATGCCCTAGATGTATGGGATAGATTGCCCAAAAGATAGCGGACACGAGTTCTCAACACTTAGTCTATTTTTGAAGATTGATTGATTGAAGATTGATAGTTATGACAAGGTTTTGACATGAGATAAAAAGGACTCAAATTGATCAAACAGAAGGCTAGATCAGATTCAAAAGATCAATCTTGAAAAATGGTAGAATGTTCAATAGCAACTGCTATGTTCCTAACACAATGATATTTTTGACAGATTCTGGAACTAGGCTGGAAACATTGGATATCTTGCAATTTGACAATTTCTGACAACTCTCTCAAATTTTTCCAAACGACACTCTGCAGACTTGTACGACACTGGGTAGTCTATGAAACGACAGTTGCTAAACTCGTACGACAGTTGGGTAGCAATGAAATGATAGTTGACGAAACTCATATGACAGTTGCTAATAGGGTTTTGACTTTCTTGAATTTGCTGGTTTGAAAACTTGTACAACACTGGGTTCTCAATCGTACGACAGATGGGCAATACTGAAATGACACTTGACAAAACTCGTACGACTTTTGACTTCTTGAAATGACTTTTGACTCCAGAAAGATTTTACATCAATTTTATCAAAATTTAAGGTCTTCAGTTTTGGATTGTTTGCAAATTGTACTGTCCAGATTTTGAAGGTTATACCAGATTTGATCATTTTTAATAGCCAAGTAGATAAACAAGCACGCAGAATAGCAAGCAAGTGATTCCAAGCAAGTCTGAAAACAATGAACAAGGGAAAAAGCAACCTTGCGCATGAACAATCAAGTGACCAAATTGTGCTAATCCCTGAGAGTACTAATTGTGTATGTCCTAAAAAGTTTTGTAATAACACACATATACCTGAGAATGAAAAATTGACCTCTCTAGGGTTTTTAGTAAAAATTGTGTGTGAGAAAATTGTACCTAATCTATAGACACAACACTTAGTAAAACATTAGAGGTTAGTGATAATCAAAATCGTGCAAAATTGAAATCTAATTTAACCAAGCGATTTACTGCCTTCTAGTAGGTGCGAGATTAATGTTCTCATATTGTTATCAAGATCAGTGACCTAGACGACACCTAAATGAAGGATTTGAATGCAATTGATCTAGATATGAGATTGAATGCAATTAAGCTATTTTTTTTTTGGATTTTATGATGCAATAAGGAATGAAAACTTGATATGAATCTATGCTAGATGAAATTGATATGCTATGAATGCTATTGAAAATTGATATGCAATGCTAATCTAACAATGATATGCAATATGAATGCAAAAATAAGATTGATCTCACAAAGATGTCGATTCGCAAGAGCTTTGATTCTTCAATTCCAATTCTCCAGCGTGATTGTGCAAAATATGAGATGCTTGGATGAAAATTTGAGAGATTTTAGAGATTTTAGAGATTTTAGAGATGAATTATGAAGAGCTGAAGCCTTGTTTTTATAGAAATCCAGGGCTTTGGAGGTGCATGAGAAAAAGCCATAAATCACTCAAATAACTCAAGTTGATTTTTGAGTTATTTTTAAATAAAGGATAATTAACTCACAAAAACATGCAAAAGCTAAGTTTTAACTCAAAATAGAGTTTAACTTTAATTGATAATTGATAGTTGTCTGCTTTTATGATTGTGCATGTTTTATTTATGAATTAATTTAATAATAAAGTGATTTATTTCCAACTTAACTGCTTTTAAAAATAAAACAATTGATTTATGGGTTAATCAATTATTTAATCAAACTTTTATTAAAAACTATATTATTAAATAATGACAACTTGCTTTAATCAATTAAATAAGAACTTAATCAATTATTCATATGATATTAGATTTATTGTCAAAATTAAATAATACAATTAATAATAGATAGAATTAAATTTAATTACACAATTAAGTGACAAATATTAAATCTAATTAATTAAATATGAAAATATTCAATTAATCAAACTTTAGGATAAATGTGATTTATTGCCAAATAATTATAAAATTAAAGATAATTATGATGATTAGGAATATTACTAGGAATATTCTCTGATGCATAATTTAAGATAATCAATTAGGATTCGATGATGTTCAGATGTGCCTTAGATTAGGACTTTGATGTCGATTTTGTTCGATTTGTCGATGTAGGAGGTTAATGAACTTATAGCCCATTTTTGGGGTATTACAATTATATGTTTTGCATGTAATAAAGTTGGTCATATAGCTGCTAGATGTCCTGACAGGAATGAAAAAGATGAAGAAAGAAAAAGAAAACACAAAGATAGAAGAGATGACAAAAGCTACCAAAGGTACAAAGACTACAAAGGAAAAGGTAAAAAACCTTGTTACATTATTGAAGAAGAAACTGACACTGATAGTGATGATTTTGAAATTGAGGTAGTCTATGTTGCAATGAAAGATGAATCTTATAAGGATGAGAAAACTGCATTGATCCCCTATGTGAACAAGAATGAAAAATGGATTATTGACTGTGGTTGTTCACATCACATGACTGGTGACAAGAGTAAGTTTTAGACCTTACATCATTATAGAGGTAAAAGTGTAAAATTTGGTAATGATGCACCATGTCCTGTTAGAGGAAAAGGTTTGATTAAACTGGCTGATAAGATCTCTTGTGAAAACGCATATTGGGTTTAAGGTCTAAATTATAATATGCTAAGTGTTGCACAGCTCAACAGCACTGGTTATCGTGTGGAATTTCATCATAAGAAAGATAAAATATTTGATGCTACTGGTGAACTGATTGGAAGTGGAGAATAGACTAGAGGTAATTTGTTCTATCTTGACCTATCTAAAGAAGCATGTATGGTTGCACAACTTGATGACATTTGGTTATGGCATAAGAGGCTATGTCATGTTAACTTTGATAATCTGGTAGAAATAAGTAAGAAGAAGAAATTAAGAGGTCTACCTAGATTGAAGAAACTTGGGAATGTGATGTGCAAGGAATGCCAGTTAGGAAAAATGACAAAGTCAAGTTTTAAGAGAAAATCCTTTACTTCTGATAACATTTTAGATTTGGTTCATACTAACCTTTGTGGACCTATGGGTGTACAAAGTTACTATGGTGCTAGATACTTTATATTGTTTGTTGATGATCATACCAAGATGATGCATGTAATGTTTCTAAAAGAAAAATCTGATGCTTTTCAATTCTTTAAGTGGTATTTGGCTAAGGTTGAGAATGAGACAAGTAGGAACCTGAAATGTCTTAGATCTGACCGAGGTGGAGAATTTACATCAAATGAATTAAATTTTTTTTGCAATGAAAGAGGAATCAAAAGATAGATGTCTGCACCTAGAACACCTCCACAGAATGGTATAGCAGAGAGAAGAAACAGATCTATCTTGGATTGTGCAAGGACGTTGTTGATTGAAAAGAATGTGGCACAGAAATAATGGAAAGAAGCTATAAGTATAGCTGTCTACACTCTTAACCGGGTATAGATCAAGAAAGGTACAAATCTTACACCCTATGAATTATGGTATGGGCATGCACCGAGTGTTAAATACTTTAGAATCTTTGGAAGCAAGTGCTACATATTAAAAAATAATAGGAATGGAAAGTTTGATACTAAAGTGATGAAGGCATATTCCTAAGGTATTCCACAAAAAGTAAAGCTTATAAGTGTTTGAACTCTAACACTAACAAAATTGTGGAAAGTGTGAATGTCAAAGTTGATGAGTATGCAGAAAGAAATGAAGTTGACAGCAAAATAGAACCAGAAGATTATAGATCTTTTGTGTATATTGAAGAAGAAGAAGAGGCAAGTAACAGACTTGCACCTGATGCCGAGTCTCAGGTAAGCAATGCCAAGTGACAGGAAGAGGTTGTCGAGCATCAAGAAAATAGTGCCAAAAGAGAACAAGAACATGTCGAGGGACAAGATAATGTTGTCGAGTATCAGGAAGAGGTTGCCAAGCATTCAGAAGCTGAATCTGAAAATATTGTTGAGGAACCTAATGAAATAGAGGAGAGAAGAGCTAAACCTATTTTGGCAAAATATGTAAGAAGACATCACAAGCTTGAATAGATAATTGGAGACAAACATACTAGAATTTTGACCAGAAGTAAGACAAAGGATCCAACATGTTTACTGTGTGAATTTGAACCTAAGTCAAGTAGAGAGGCATAAGAAAATGAAGACTGGATACAAGCAATGAATGAAGAAATAGACCAGATAGAGAAGAATGATACTTGGACTCTGGTGCCGAGACCTAAAAACAAAAATGTTATAGGAACAAAGTGGGTGTTCTAGAATAAGCTGAATGAAAAAGGTGAAATAACTAGGAACAAAGCTAGGTTGGTATGCAAAGGTTAAGCACAAGAAGAAGGAATAGATTATGGGGAGACATTTGTCCCTGTAGCTAGATTGGAAGGAGTAAGAACTCTGCTTGCATATGTTGCTTATAAAGATTTCAAGGTTTATCAAATGGATGTCAAGTCTGCATTCTTAAATGGTATACTAGAAGAAGAAGTTTACATAGATCAGCCAGAAGGTTTTATTGATCCAAACAGAAGACACATGGTATGAAAACTGAACAAAGCACTATATGGATTAAAACAAGCTCCCAGAGCATGGTATGAGAGATTTCATAACTACTTGATATAGATTGGATTTTCAAGGACAAATGACACAAGCAATCTGTACATGAAAGATGAAGAAGGTAAAGGTATCCTATTGGCAAAAAAATTTGTGGATGATATTATTTTTGATGGACAAGATGCTTTGTGTAAAAGATTTTCAAATGAAATGCAAACTGAATTTGAAATGAGCATGTTTGGTGAGATCAAATTCTTTGTTGGTTTAAAAGTATATCAGATGAAGAAAAGAATTTTCATTACACAGTCTAAGTATGTTAATGAAATACTAAAAATTTTGGGATGGAAGATTCTAGACCAGTGAGTACTCCTATGGCTATTGGACAAAAGTTATCTAAGAATGATGATGTTGTAGAAGTGAACCAGACTTTGTACAAATCCAAGATTAGAAAATTACAGTATGTTGTACATAGCAGACTAGATATTGCACTAGCTGTTGGGATTATGGCAAGATTCTCTACCAATCCTAGGGAAACACACATGATGGATGTGAAAAGAATTATGAGATACTTGAAAGGGACTACTGACTATGGGCTATATTACAAGAAGGATGAAAGATTTGAACTAAGAGTATATACAGATGCTGATTGGGCAGGAAATGTAGATGATAGAAAGAGTACTAGTGGTGGAGCTTTCTTTGTTGGATAGAGATTAGTCTCCTAGACGAGCAAGAAACAAAATTGCATTTCCCAATCTACTGTTGAAGCTGAGTATGATGCTACTGCAGTAAACTGTTCAAATTTGGTATGGATAAAATAATTGTTGGTAGACATGAAAGAAAAAATTACTGAAACTATTGTTATTTTCTGTGACAACACAAGTGCTATCAACATTTCTAAGAATCCAATGATGCATACTAAGACCAAGCACATAGCAATCAAGTATCACTATTTGAGAGAATTGGTACAAGATAAAGAAGTTTGAATGGAATATGTGAATACAAAGGAAAAATTAGCAGACATATTCACTAAATCTTTAACTAAAGAATCACATGAGTATTTGAGAAGTCAATTAGGGATTCTTCCCCTAACTAAGGCTGCCTAGTAAAGCTAGGAGCACTGCATCAAATATGCTACAATAGAATATTTGACAGATTGATGCAAAAGATTGTCACACTTTAGGACTAGCCTAGAGTTGTGAAGACGAAAAAAGACAAGCAATCAATCATAAGCAAGATGATAGAGGGAGAAACACTGAGCTGCATAGATAATATCTACATCTGATGGATGTATGTTTTAGTTGCTTCTTTGGCATTTTTGTCAAAGAGGGAGATGAACTAAGATGATATAATAACACATGACACTAAAAGGAAAAGTAAGGAGATGATGAACTGAAATGAAGGATCAGGATAGAGGGAGATATGGATATTTGTGACGGTCACAGAAGTGAGGTTTATAGATTCTGAATCAAAATGAAGCTAAGGATATTACAAATTTTTTTTTGATGGACAGATAAGTTTTTGGATTGGTTGGTAATCCATGTGTTATTCAGGTGATATCATATGGTGTTGTCATTAATGCCAAAGAGGGGGATTGTTGAAAACTGTAATTGAAGCAATTGTTGTGTTGTCATTGATGTCAAATCTTAACTGATAAGACTGTTGCTACTTAGGAAAGTACTATATCTATTTGAGTGTTGCTAAGGGGATAGGCAAGGTTGGTAACAATAGCACCTAAGGAAAGGTTGAGTTATCTTGATATTACAAAGTGTACTTGACTATGTTGTACAATGATGAGACAATGTATTGTTTATCTTAGTAAGATTGAAGACTAAACTGGTAGGCTTGACCGAGCAAAAATGGAGAAATCATGTTCAAGCTGAGTGATGTTAGTGTCAACTGAGTCAGTGTATGCTGAGAAAAATTCTAGTGTCGACCGAACATCAATTAATTGTCGAGGAAGACAGTATAAGCCGAAGAAACATTTTTTAGTAATGACCGAGCTTTCTACATGAAGACCGAGTAGTTGATCATAGTATTGACCAGGCATCATTATTTTTATATTTGAAGAGATTTAGATTTGGAGCCGACATTGTTGAATTCTTGGATTATGTAAAATGTGTTGACTTTATTTATTGATTGTTTGAAAGTATTAAATGCACTGAAAAACATTTTATTGTAAATCTTTAAGAGATTTGAGATGTTTCTAGAAAAGGAGCTGAAGAACATAAAGTGGATAGATTCAATGAATCTGACCTTCTAATCATCTAAAAATGGTCATCTAGACTATTAGCCCCTTTCTAGCATTATTTGCTAAAATCATCAATTGCTTATTCTTGATCAAATCCTAGTTCTATCATTTATTCGATTATTTTCTATGGGCTAACCATCTTATCCTAAGTCTTTATTTAATTAAAAGGAATTTCCTCCTCTTTTATTAAATAAAAATCCCCCCACTTTTCCTCTTATCCTAAGTTGCACAAATAAAGCATTATTCTTACTTTATAAAAAGAAGAAAAACACTTTTTGTCTCATATGGACACAAAAGTCAACTCTTATTTTCTCATTGGAGGATACTTGTGCACATGGATTGCTCCTCTTTGATGCTCCATCATTGATTAAATATTTTGCCTCTTAATCTCCATGGTCCATTCCTTCTCATTTCTTATAAAAGGAGAGCTCTCTTCTTCATTCTAGATCCCCAACTTTTTATGCTAACTTTATGCTACAGGATTTCTTGGAGACTTTAGAGCTTTTGAAGACTTTGGAGCCTTTTGGAGATCTTTCTACATTTAGCTTTCATTCTTAGATTCTTATCTTAGCTTCATTTTTATGCTTTCTTAGATTAGTTTCCTTTCAAGCTCTAGCTTAGATCTCACATAGTCTAAATAGTAAGGATTTGTAATACTTCTATCTTTCATTTTTATAGCTTAGCTTCCATTCCCATTTCTAGCATAGTTGCATTGCATTTGCATTTCCATTTGATTCTTGGAGATATTGGCATTCTTGCCCTTGTCTTCATTTGAATCTTCCATTGCATGGTTTACTAGCAAGGTTATTGGCTTAATAGCTCTAGCTGAGAGCATTCTTAACACCCTTGCACTCCATGCCTAGGGAGCTCTAAATCAATTTCTCAAGGTTTCCAATCCATGAATTCTCTTGGAAGCAATGATTTAGAGAAGTACACTATTTAGTGTGTACATTTTTGGTGCCCACCGTGGGGCAGAGCATTATTGTTTTGTCCTTAATTTGTTGCATTTCTGTTAATTTTTCGTCAAATTTTAGCTTCATTTTCGGCTCTCAAATTTTTAAGTCTTAGATTATCGAGCGATAGTTCACGTATGGTCATGTGATACTTTACCAGTTAAAGTGTCACCCCATTTGAGACATTCTATCACCCAATTCGGAACATACTGTCACCTATCAGTACAATGAAGTATCGTCCAGAAATATATTATCACCCCAGTATACTGTAAAGTGTTGCGTGATATTTTTGGTGATTGTACTATCGCCTGTACCTGACAGTGATTTTTTTCTTGGTTCTTTCTTGCAAGTTTTGGGTTTTCTATTTATTTTTTTAAATTTTAGTGTTTTCAGAATCTGTGCCACTCTGGAAAATTGGCACCCAGTTTTTAGAAATTTTCGCATATAGTATCAAAAATTGAAGTGTGATATATCACTGGAAAGCTCTTTCTGAGCCTAATCCAACCATGCTAGTTTCATTTTCAAATTTTTCCATTTGATCAGCTATTTTACTTGCAGATTATCTAATTTTTGATGTGCTAACCATTGTGGGACTAACAAGTTGTGCTTGTAGGTACCTTCCTTGCTTGAAAAATTTTCTAGAAAGATTGCATGTCAAAGCTTCAAAGGCAAAAGGGCTACTAATTATGTTTTGCAAGGCTGGCCAATGCCTAAAAACAACCAATTGCTTGTTTATTTACTTTTCTTTCAAGTGTGGCAATTACTAGTTGTTTCATTTCATAGGAACATAATATCTTGTTGTAGGAATTCTTAGGTGGTGAACCAAAAAATCTTGACCCATCTCTCAATTTTGAAAGCAAGAGGGTAATTAAACTCTTTGTTTGGTGTGTTTGGGAGAGATTTTTGAGCTAGGAGATTATGCTCTTCACCCTTGAGGTGAACCAGAAATCTTGACACTCAAAAGTTGATCCACTCTTTGTTTAGTTTTAAGATCCTTTAGCGGGCCTGCTCTTGAACAATCAAGAGGAATGACCCAAGTGGGGACAAGCTAATACTGAGCTATTCCAACCCACTATAATCTCAAGGCTATCAAGGACACAAAACTTTGGTAGACGTAGTGTTTTTCTTCGCTTGATGTGAGTACTTGTGGGATTGTGACCATGAGGAAAGTGTTGAGCAAGAATGCTTAAGGTACTCTTGTGGCCGCGAGGTCCCAGTCCTTTTTGAGGAGAAAGAGGGGTACTACAAATAGAAGCCCTTTCTAAGAACCATAGGTAGAGGCCACCCTATTTTGTTGCTTAGCTTCTTGGTGCAAGGATTGATCCAAGTGGAATAACTCAGATCACCCCAAGATTACTCACCATCTGTGTTCCTTTGGTTTTGTCATTGACACCTCCATGACAAAGCCAACATCTATTGTGGGCAACCACTTTGTGTGAGGTAATGGAACATCAAGTGTGGGCCAAGTTGCTAAGTATTGAGCCTTTGTCCTTCTAGGCTAGCAAGTGGTTGAACTATTCTTGTTGTTATATACCCGTGCAAACATTCTTGAACATACAAACATTGCGGTAGTACTCATAGAAGTTTTCATTTTGATATCCCAACTGCTTGTCTTGGCAAGGTTGCTTTTTCTCTTGCACAAGTGTTTGATGACATGTTTGATCACCTACTATTTGCAAACTTGTCTACTTCCTGATATTATTGTGCTTGAAACCAAGAAATTGTACTTGCAATCTACAACATTGACCAAATTACTTTCAAAACTGAGTTTTTCACATTCACTAGTCAAGAGTTGTACGATACTGAAACATCATCATATACCTTCAACCAAGAATCTTGAGTTATTCTATCGTCCTGCTACTGTTGCAATTCAGAGCTGTTACACTTGCATTTTAACCTGTTGTAGAGTGTCTTTTTCTATTTTATCTGAAGCTAGTTTGTTACCTACATGCGTAGTATTGTTCTAGACTAAAACAAATGAGCTAAAACTATTGGATTTGAGCCTATCGAATGTCACTTTTGATCACTTATTAAAACACAGTTACCTATCTAGCTACTTGCTAATTGAGCTTCTTGCTCACATCTAGGCTTGTGTCAATTGACTGTTGTAAGTTCTTGAGCACTTTGACCAGCTATCTCTATTGTTTTATCTCGAAAAGTGATCATCATTGGCTTTTTCTTATCTCAACATCTAAGAAACTTTGTCTCATTTTACTGGTTGAACAACTTTCTTTTTCATGCCAGTTACAACTCGGTCTCAATTTGAACAAGGGAGTCACCCTTCACTCAATTATACGTAGTTACCTTCTCCCACTAGATGCTCACGAGCACCTATTAGCAACGCTAGTTCTAGTTTTGAGGATTCTAAGGCTACCCCATGGTATAAAGGAGGTTTCCTCTTTTCTGCATTTAAGTCTTCCAAAAACACAGACAATGTCTCACTCACTCTCACTGAACAAGAAAAATTCTGCCATTTGCAAGATCACTTTGAGCATAAGGACAACCAAGCGCACTTAGACAAAGAACACAACCAAACCATAATGGATGCTTCTAGGTGCATGGCTTTTAGAGGAATGTCTCACGAGCAACCTGAGACTAGTAGTTATGAGCATAGACCACTTTTTGGTACTAATGGAAATTATGGCAACAACACACCACCAAGGTCCCCTCCAAGATGGACTTTTGATGTACCTTCTTCACCTCCTAGACCCCCTTCCCTCTCACCATGAGGAAGAAGTTGTTGATGAGGTTTCTAGTGAGGAGCTTATGAGATTTGAACAAGATGAGGTCTCCCAAAGAATGATGCATAAACTCTTAGAGTGTAATGGAGACCAATATTTCCAATATATGACTTCTAGAGGATACAAGCTTCCTCCCGACTATGATGTCAGACAAATTGTCCAACAAAGAGTACCAAATGAATTGGAATTCCTTAAGGAAGAACTACGTTGGACAAATCAATGCCTTACCTAAATGGCAATAGAAAGAGAGCCTCCAAAGGTCTCCTTTGTAGAATCTATTTGTGCTCTTCCATATGATAGGAGTCTATACATGGTCCCATTTCCTAGGGATATTGAGGTTCCTAAATATGACGAGTATGATGGAAATAGTGACCCCCATGACCATGTGCATCACTTTTACACTCTTAGCATGGACTTCCTTCTTGAAGACACATTTTTTCTACGATTATTCCCTCAAAGCTTAAGAGGACAAGCTTTAGAATGGTTTGCAAAGTTGACACCTCCTTTGAAGACTTTTGATGAGTTAGCTATGCACTTCACACAACATTACTCATACAACATCCAACAACCTATCACCATGATAGATCTCAATGCTCTAAAGCAAAATCAAGGTGAGCAATTTGCCACTTACTTACAACATTAGAGGTCATTGTATTCTCAATATCCTCGACAGCTAGACGAAAGAGAAAAGATTGCAATTTTTGTCAATACTCTTGTGCCAGAACTAGATTATGATCTAAGGAAACAATTTTTCTCCTCTTTCAATGACATGGTTGAAAGTGCATATCAAATTGAAGATGTGGCCATAAGAAAGGGGGATATTGTTATTAATAAAGATACTAGAGGCAATGACAAAGACAAGAGAAAACCTTGGAATAGGAATAAGTATGTTGTCAATGATGGGGTTGTAGATGTCCCTAAAGCTAAAGAGCCTACTTTCAACCTTTCTAATGCTATTTACACAACAAAACTACAAGAAGCTGTCAACACTCAAAATGCTCCTAAGCCTCAGTATGCAGATAAGCCAAAGAAGCAATTTTAACGATGGGTCTATACCCCATTGGCTTAACCATATGATGTGATTCTTAAGACTTTGGTTGCCAATAATTATCTTACGCTTCCTAAGAAAACTCATCCCTATGATCCGCCAGTTATGCCTGATTGGTGGAGAGAGGATTATTACTACCACTATCACAAAAACAAGGGACACAAGACTGACAATTATTTCATGCTTAAAGATATTATACAAGATCTCATTGATGGAGGCATAATTCTCACAGATGGCTTAGTTAAAAATTCTGATCACCAGGGTTTCAAAGATCCTCTACCTAAGTATGACAAGGGGAGTCCTCTCAACCAAATAAGAAGAATCATGATGCTAAGATCAACTACACATATACTTCTAATTCACCTATGATCAACATGGTAGAGCCTATTGAGAGTGTTCTTATGATGCGACCTCAAGATGATAATAAAGTCAGTCAAGGTATGCCAAAGTTGGTCTTGCAAACACGTGGTAGTTCATCTTCTCGAAGTAAGGCACTGAATGCTATTACTAGGGGGCAAGCTAAACTGGTCCTTAAAATTGTGCCTAATCCTAAACAAGCCTCATCTTCCAAACTAGCAATTCCTTCAGCTTTTTCTAGCTATGATCTTGTCCATCATTTGCAACAAACACCCGCACAAATATCTATTTTTTAGTTGCTTGAGCTATCCCCTTTGCACAAGGAGATCCTTGAAAAGGCTTTGTGTACAGCTAATGTCCCTAATGACATTGACCCAGATAGGTTCCAAGCTATGGTCAACCACATCTCATCACCTCATTATATATCCTTTTCTACAGAAGATGACGTATCTCTTAGCCACCCTCACAATCTTGCCTTACACATTGAAGTTATGGTCTACCATACCTGAGTCCACCGAGTCTTGATAGACAATGGTATAGGGTTAAATATTGTTTCTTTCAATGCCATACAACAGTTGGGTTTGTCAGAATTTGTTGTAGATTCTAAATGGAAAATTACTATAAAAGCATATGATGAAGTTGAAAGATCTTCCAAAGGTCTTGTCACACTACCTGTCCGAGTCGGCCCTGTCACGAAAGATATTATGTTCCAAGTATTGGACATCCCACTTTCTTATAACATCCTTTTGGTTCATCCTTGGATCCATGACATGCAAGTTGTGCCTTCTACATACCATCAGTGTGTCAAATTCCCACATAATGGAGCTGAAATTGTGATTCTTGGGGATCATTCTATTGCTATCAATACTCTTGTTGCTGCTGAAACATTTGTTCCTCGTAACAAACCTTCTAATGATCCTACTGCATTCCTAGTTGCTGCTGAGAAAACATTTAAGATGATGAGCCTTGGTATGGGTGAATACATACTGGATTCCCTTGCTGCTATGCCTACTTCTCCTAGATCATATGGGAGACCTTCTGATAAGACAAAGCCTTCTACTTCTGCCATGACAATTTTTGGTAATTTTGTTCAAGCATCTATACCTTTAGAGGCAAAAAGAGAAGAACAAGCTATTAAGGAATGGGTCTATAGAGAAGAAGAGGACAGTACCACTACTGATGCTCCTATTTCTCTTAAGCACTATGGTAAAGGCTATAAATTTTTGTAGAAAATTGGCTATCAAGGTCAAGGACCTATAAATGATAATGGACATGCCCTAGTTGAGCCTTTGAGTCATACTAATGGCCGACCCTCTAAGATTACAACAGGTCTAGGATATGGTGTTGATGATGACCTCCCTACATGTTCTAAAAATGCTCCCATGATTAGTGATCCAGACACAGATACAGATGAGTCACCACTATGCACTATGGCTCAAATGGGAGACAATCTTCCTTCTACTTCACTCCTTTGGGAAGGAGAATGCATGTCTACTGATGATACAATTGAAGCCTCCACATCCAGAAATTTTATACCTAATGAGTCATTGAGCTTTGATAGACAATGTAGAAATATTGCATGCTTAATGAAAAGAGGAGATCTCACAAATAATGACGCTAAAGCCTCTACTTCTAAAGGTCCTAAACCTTCTTGGTGCAAGCATCCCAGTAGAAGTGTAACAACAGATTCAAATGAATATGAATGGGATACTCTCTCTGACAAATCTTCCACAGTGGATATGGAAGTGGATGTGGTTCATACTTATGGTGACCAATGCAATGTAGTTGATGAGTCTCACATAGGGTCTGATGAGTTTAATCCACATTTTTCTTTAGTGGACCACGTTGGTCCTTCTATGACAAGTCTAGATCTTAACACTATCAGAGCTTACCCTATAGGCTCGACCTCTCTTGTCACCAGAGATGACATCCCTCGCATAAATGCTATTGAACCAATCACTTCATTTCATCTCACAAAATTAGATCTCATAGCTTGGTCCACCCAGGATCAACATGCCATTGAACCTGTTACTTCTTCCACCAGCGAACCAGCAACAAAAAGGACTGAATCAAAAATCGAGTATCTCAATCATCAAATCAAAAGAAAAGAGCAATGGTCAGATGGTGAAAACCAGATTGTGGTGGTATTCGAACCTAAAAAAAGTAAAAATAAAGACCTGCTCAAAAATGATGATTATCAAATAAAAGATGACAAGTTGATTCTCTACAAAAAAATGAACTTTTTCAAGAATTATTTCACATCTATCATATTTCAGCACATTCCTAGAGCTCAGATCAAAGCTGATAATGCCTTGGTTACTTTGGCATCCATTTTACAATTGAAAAAGCATAAATCCTACTTCCAATTCCTGGTGGAAGAATTACGCTATCCTGCCCACAATTCCTACAATGCCACCATATTTTCCTATCTCCAAGATCATGTTATTCCTGAAACTCTAACACATAATATGAAGCACCATCTCATCCATAATGCCTCACACTTTACCCTCATCTCTGGTGACTTGTATAGGAAGGGTCTAGATGGAACTCTCCTTAAGTGTCTAGAAATAGAGGAGTTAGACAAAGTGCTAGTTGAAGTCCGTGACGGTATATGTAGATCACACTTTAACGATCCTGCGCTAGCTTGGAAGTTGCTTAGGGCTGGTTCCTATTGGTTAGGATCTTGTATTATCACAGTAGCATTTGGGTCTAAGGCCTATCAACTATCTATGCCAGAGGGAGAAGAGCTTACTAGGCCCACCAATTATCTACATCTAAAGAAGTACTGTGTCTGAAGTTCTCGAGCTCTTTTGTACATATTTATTGATCCTAAAAAAATCTCAAAAAAAATCATATATGATGCTGAAAAAATCCTAAAAAGCATAAAAAATATTGAAAAAATGAGCATTCTGGAGAAAACCTAGTAATAGGTGCTTTGATGTCTCACCACAAAAAATTTAAAAAATTCAAAAAAATAAAAATAAATAAAAATAAAAATTGAAAAAAGTCATGAAAAAATCTATCAAGTGGTGAAAACTTGGAAACAGGCGCTGCTTGAGACCTTTGCACCTATGTCTATTAGTCTTACGTGGTGCTCCTTTGCTCCACTTCTCGCTTTGCCTCTCCTAGCCTAGAATTGACTCTTGTCTTAGTCTAGGGGGCATACGTTGTTCTAGATTATCTTGGGTCTCTTTGTACATTCGGGTTTCTTAGGCCTCTTGGTTCCAATGGTGTTTTTCAACACTACCCCAATTGTGTTTTTCAACACTTTCCTAGCGTCGAGTGTTTCTCAATACTTATCAGATATCCTATCCATAGTCTCGAATGATGCAATATTTCTCACTAGCAGATGTGATACTCAAAGTTTGACTCTATGACCTACACACACGCACTTAAACACTTGACTTGCTGAAATTTGCTTTATTTCTTTGTGTGATGTCTATGATGATTTCTTTGCTGAGTATTCTCTCCCTAATAGTTTTTGATGATGCCGAGCTAGAAGACTAGGGCATGAGGACATGTTTTATTTGCTTTCTACTTGTGGGTATATTTTGTTGATCCTAACTATCATTAGCATTTATGCTTGTTCCACTTGACATTGGGGTCTACAAGGTATTATCCTTGATTTTTTTTTCCGCAAGTCCATGCTTATAGCCATCTTGACTTTCTTGTGTCCTGATGCAAGCATAATCTTGTCATATTAAACTTAGGTAATCTCACTACACTAGTCATCTTGACTTATATGTCTTTGGTGCCTAGGTGGGATTTCCACATTCTATCTGATATAGATCATATTCAGATTCACATAGTCATACTAGTGTGTATTTTATGATCTTGCGACGCTACCAACAATGCTAGATGATGATTATTAGAGACTAATGGCTTTGTAACCTTGCAAGTAAACCACTTTTCATAGTATCTTGCATTCTTAAGTTTGTGATAGTTTATTTTTTGCATCTTGCATATGGAGAGAGCTCTCCTTTTCATCTTTCATGGACTTATTAGTCAAACTATGATCACTCGCTTCTTCCCGATCATGCCTTTCGCTTCTTATCTTTCATATCACATCATTTTCTATTCATTTTGGGATTGAAACCGAAATCCACATTCACCTTGATCGTCCAAATCACATCTCTCCTTCTTCCACACAGTTGGCTGACCTTTTGAGGCCTGATCCTTCGATCTTCATTGGGGCATCTTTTCTTTCTTCATCCCCATCTCTATCAAACTTCTAGTCTTCTATTTCATTTTTTGCTTCATCTTTATCCTATAGTTAAACTGGGGCATATCTTCACTACTTTATGGTTATTCTATCATCTTTCATCTTTGATTATGATTTCTAGTGATTTGATCATGTTGTTCTTGCTTCTGCCTTCCCTCTACCTGATTTTGCTTTCGATCCCAAGGGGGCAAACACATCATATCTTATTGGCTATTCTCCAAAGCATATGCTTGACCTATTCCATTTTCTCTGATTGATCTATCTTTGTGCTTGACATGTCAATTCTCATCTTGATTTCTGATACTGTCCATCTCTTTCCTAAGTGTTCAATATGTCACTACCAGGCTGACCATGCAGGATTTGCTATCTCTCTGCACCTCATTCTTTGGAGTCAGATCTCTACTTGCCTTCTTGGCTGATCTATTCTTTGATGTAATGTGTTCCCAGATTGATCACACATTAGTCAAAGAGGGGAAAATGTAATCATCTAAAAATGGTCATCTAGACTATTAGCCCCTTTCTAGCATTATTTGCTAAAATCATCAATTGCTTATTCTTGATCAAATCCTAGTTCTATCATTTATTCGATTATTTTCTATGGGCTAACCATCTTATCCTAAGTCTTTATTTAATTAAAAGGAATTTCCTCCTCTTTTATTAAATAAAAAACCCCCCACTTTTCCTCTTATCCTAAGTTGAACAAATAAAGCATTATTCTTACTTTATAAAAAGAAGAAAAACACTTTTTGTCTCATATGGACACAAAAGTCAACTCTTATTTTCTCATTGGAGGATACTTGTGCACATGGATTGCTCCTCTTTGATACTCCATCATTGATTAAATCTTTTGCCTCTTAATCTCCATGGTCCATTCCTTCTCATTTCTTATAAAAGGAGAGCTCTCTTCTTCATTCTAGATCCCCAACTTTTTATGCTAACTTTATGCTACAAGATTTCTTGGAGACTTTAGAGCTTTTGAAGACTTTGGAGCCTTTTGGAGATCTTTCTACATTTAGCTTTCATTCTTACATTCTTAGCTTAGCTTCATGTTTATGCTTTCTTAGATTAGTTTCATTTCAAGCTCTAGCTTAGATCTCACATAGTCTAAATAGTAAGGATTTGTAATACTTCTATCTTTCATTTTTATAGCTTACCTTGCATTCCCATTTCTAGCATAGTTTCATTGCATTTGCATTTCCATTTGATTCTTGGGGATATTGGCATTCTTGCCCTTGTCTTCATTTGAATCTCCCATTGCATGGTTTACTAGCAAGGTTATTGGCTTAATAGCTCTAGCTGAGAGAATTCTTAACACCCTTGCACTCCATGCCTAGGGAGCTCTAAATCAATTTCTCAAGGTTTCCAATTCATGAATTCTCTTGGAAGAAATGATTTAGAGAAGTGCACTATTTAGTGTGTACAGACCTAACCCTAAGATCTACGAAGGAGATTGAGTGGCAAAAGATGAGTTAACCTAATTGAGGAAGTATTAAGGGAACCTAAGCATTAGGTATGTGTGTGCATGGGTGAACAGAGGATGTTGGAAGATTAGTAGATGTTATTGACTATATAAGTAGAAAAGGTTGAAGGAGAAGTGTGGTGATTGCTTGAAGAAAAGTTTCGAGCATATCAGAGATGGAGATGGAAAAGTTTCAAAGTCAGTAAACCAGCATTTGTGTACAGAATTGGATCTGATATTTGCAAAGTGAGTTTTATGTTTTTCAGATCAATACTGCTACTACTTTCTAACCATTGTAACAGTCAAAATCCTTTTAACAAAGGTTGACCTAACAGTTATATGTTTAAATCCTTTGAACAAGGTTGCATTCTAATGGAATGTATGTAAGTCCTATAACAAGGCTCACTTCTAACAGAGTGATTGAAATCCTTTAACCGGGTCACACCTAACAGTGTGTATTGTAACCTTTGACAGGGTTGGCTTTTAATTAAGCTCACTTCAGAAGAGTGAAAATAATAGTAGCATGTTACAAAGTGGTTTTTCCCAAATTGGGTTTCCACTATAAATCCTAGTGTCAATGCTTGTGTGAATGTTTTGGTTTAAACATTTCTATGTTTTACAAGTTAGATACAGCTAGGTAGTGGATGTGTGTGTGAATTTTGTACCTAGCTGTAGACACAACACTTTAGTAAAACATTAGAGGTTAGCCAAAAAACAAAATCATGCAGTGAAATGGAAACTAAACTAAACAGGCGATTTACTGCCTTTTAGAAGGTGCGAGTATGATACTCTCAGATTAGACTGAGACCAGTGACAATGCAACACCTAAATGAAGGATTTGAATGCAAAGAATAAAAACTATATGAATGCAAATTTAATCTATATTTTTGTGTTTTCTATGCAATAAGATGAAGGAAACTGATATGAATCTATTCTATATGAAAAACTGAAATGATATGAAATTAATCTAAGAATTGATATGCTAAATGATATGAATGCTCAAAAATAATGAAGATCTCACAATAGCTTTGATTCACAAAGATAGATTCTTCGATCACCAATTCGCCAGCGTGAGGATGCAATTTTGTGTATCTTTTTAGAAGAGCTGAAGCCTTGATTTTATCGAAATCCAGGGCTTTGGAGGTGCATGAGAAAAGCCATAAATCACTCTTGATGAACTCAAGTTGATTTCTGAGTTATCAGGAAATAAGAAATAATCAACTCACAAAATCATACAAAAGCATGCAAGAACAACTTTTTAACTCAAATCAAAAGTTTTAGATCAGCTTTGAACTCAAAATAGATGTTGAGTTTCCAAAACTTAACAACTTGCATTGATTTCTTGATTTTGAGTTTAACTGCTTTTTGAATGTGCACAATTAATTATGAATTAATTAAATAAATAAAATTATTTATTCTCAACTTAACTGATTTTTGAAATTAAAACAATTGATTTATGGGTTAATCAATTATTAAATCAAACTTTATTCGAAAACTATATTATTAAATATTGACAAGTGACATTAATCAATTAAATAAGAATTTAATCAGTTAGTCATAAGATTTTTGACTTTATTGTCAAAATTAAATAATACAATTTAGGAATAATTTAATTAAATTTAATTAAATAATTAAGTGGCAGTATTAAATCTAATTAATTAAATATTCAGAATATTCAATTAATCAAACTTTAGGATAAATAAGATTTATCCCCAAATAATAATTAAATTAAGGATAATTAGAATAAATAGGAATATAGCTAGGAATACTCCTGAATGCAGAATTTAGGATAAAATCAATGAGGATTCTATAATGTGCAGATGTGCCTTAGGTTAGGACTTTGATGTCGATTTCATTTGAATTTGAAGATGTAGGAGGTTAATGAACCTATAGCCCATTTTTGGGGTATTACATTTTTCCTCTCTTTGAATCACTGTGCAAAGCGTAGTGGTTCAAAGAATTGTCTATGTATGATATAGATGTATGAAACTTGATTCAAAAGATTAAAGATTGAAAGATATCGACCCAGACCCAGAATGACTAGGAATCAAGATGATGCTAGCTATATCAACAATGAACCGGTGATTATGAAAAAGTGTCAAAATGCCTGATTCTGAACCTTATGATTGCGAAGAAATGAGTGACCGATTCCAGACCTCAATGTCCTTGTATGAATCATATTGGTATCACATCGTGAACCCATCAGTTACGAAGAAACAAGGAAATAACACTAATGAACCGATGGTTACAAAAAGCTAATATAGTTTACAAGATAGATTTAAGATACTAGATGAATCTGATATACCCCAAGAGATGATAGATTTTCCCCAAGCAATGAGAACTTTAGATGAATCAGCAACTAGACATGGTTGTTGTCTGGATTACTAAGGAAAGATTTGATTGACATAATTGAGTTACAGACTTTGAATGATGTGTAATATCATGCCCCCTTCGGGATCAAAATTGAAATCTGACAATAAAAGTCAGCGTTATAGTTTAGAAGCATGTTAATTGATTCGAGAAATGGTTGTATACATTTGAGAACGCATTCTGCATCGTCTGGAGGTCCAGAAGACCAAGTTTGACTAGGTTTGACCATAATTTGACCATAGTTGACCAAGTTGAAATTTTTATAGTTTGATGTAAGATAATTAGTTAAGTTGAATACTGGATTTCTGTGATATTTGAAGGTCGATTGTGCAAGTAGTCAGACATCCTGGGTCTGAAAATTTTAAATCATGATTTTAACATAGTAAATAATCTCAGATTTCAATTTTGATCTCGAAAATGGGTTCAAAACATCAAAATTAGCTACGGGCACAATTTTTGTGAAAAATGGAGCTCTTTTGAAAATTAGGTCAAAAGCTATATAAAGGCCAAAAGGGTCATTTTCAAATCATTTTCACCGTTGACTTTTGAAAACCTTGTGGAGCCCTTTGAGCGAGAAAATGGCAAAAATGAAGGTACATGTGTCTTCTCATCATTTTGAGCGCAGCTGGAGGCATCAGAGACCTCGACAGTATGGACATCTGATAGGTGGACCTCTTTGCTTCTTTGAAAAGTCAATTTTTCTTTGTTTATAGCATTTTTAGCATTTATTTCGTACGTTTTCAACTTTTTAATTTTTGCATTCACGAAAACTTGTACAACTATCCATCTAGACTCGTATGACTTTTCAACCCTAGTTAGATTGTCATTTCATTAACCCCCAAGACTCATATGAGAGGGACCCAAGAGTCGTATGACATTTCATCTAGTCCCTCATAACTCGTACGAGGAGAGATGCAGTGTCGTATCATCATGCTTTGTCGTATGGTAACCAGGGAAACTTGTACGAGTTTTTTTGCAAGTCTGCTATGTTGTATGAAAAATAGTGAGTCCAAAACTCATTTCTAGGGCCGAATTTTGAATTTTCTGACCTTTGAGCTTGATTCCTGAGTGTTTGACCTACCTTTGGAAATAGCACATTGTTCCATTCCTGTATGTGTAACCTATTTTCCAACTGAAATACTGATAGGGTTCCCTATTTCTATGTTGTGTAGGTCATATATCCTAATGTTCATGTACGTATCTCACATCCAGCCACTCAGAGGCTCTGTGTTTCCTTACCGAATTTGATGAGAGTGCATCTCGATGCTTACGGTTTTGAGTATTTGATCCATTTACCTGAGATTAGGGTAAACCATGGGCTGTTGATGGCATTGATAGAGAGATTCCATTCAGAGACATAGATGTTTCATCTTCCTACTGGAGAGCTCACTATGACTCTAGAGGATGTGTATAGGATTCTTCAAATTCCATTTCATAGTAGTCAGCATCCAGCATATGTGAGTTCATGGAACTCTGGACTATTAACTTTCAGACGTCTCTTCGGAGATGATACTCAGTTGACTGGTTCCATTTCATGGGAGACCTTAGTGTAGCATTATGGACATTCGAACAGACTGGAGTGTATTATAGCCGAGATGATCAGCGGTATCATCATGTCTGACCATCAGCAAAATGGTCTTCTAATGGGCTGGGCCCCTATGATTGCATGTTTAATGGTGACTCCTTTCGAGTTAGCCTAGGGTCAGTGTCTTTTGGCTCACATGTTCTCTGAGATGCATGAGGTAGTGTATCATGAGAGAAAGACTTTTTTTGCCAAAGCTCTTATTTTACAGATCTGGGCATGGGAGCATACCCCTATTTTGAGACTAGTGTGTACCTCACAGAGGCAGCCACAGGAGCCCATTATATATATATATATATATATATATATATATATATATATATATATATATATATATATATATATATATATATATATATATATATATATATATATATATATATATATATATATATATATATATATATATATATATATATATATATATATATATATATATATATATATATATATATATATATATATATATATATATATATATATATATATATATATATGCTGGATATGTCATACAGGGGCATATGGGCCATGTAGAGTATTAGAGATGATGTCTTGATGACATGACCTTTGTACGATGGAGGCCCTATTTAGAGATTGAGCCATGGCCTACTGCATGAGAGTAGTTTAGTTTCTTCTTTCAGAGCTATCTGCTAATAGGATGATCATCCTCTATACTAGAGAGATTTCTTATCACCAGTGTATGGCATCAGTATGGATGAGTGCAGGATGCACCGTAGGATTATGCCACTTATGCACGAATAGCTCATGAGCTCAAACTTGGATGGACCCTAAGGCTTTCTTATGCCTTGTTTTCATAGGAGTATAGTGCTATCATTGGTAGAGATTGGGAGTATAGGCCACAGGTCGTAGATGCAAGAGTTACAAATGGATTCATTACATGGCTTGTTGATCATCATGTTCACAGATTTTATGACCCTACTGAGTTGATACCCTCCATGGAGGAGGTGATGGATGTTATAGGTGCTCTGATGGGATAGGGTCTGAGACCCACACAAGTTTTGATTGTACACCCCACTCCATCAAGACCAAGAGTGATGGCTCCTCCACAAAGACCATCAGGATAGATGAGGCCTCCTCATCCCACTAGTTCCACAGCAGGTAGATCTACAAGTTCACAGAGATGAACTAGGGGAGAGGGTGGTACTTTAGGGAGTGTTGGTAGTGTCAAGGAGGTACTTATAGCTAAGAAGGTTGTAGGTGGTGATATTGATCCCATCCAAGAGGATACCAATTTTGATCTGGGTGCAGAGGTTAGATGTCATAAGGCATAGAGAGAAGAGACCACAGAGTAGCCTGCTGAGGATACTGACATGTCGGTAGTAGAGGCTGATCCTAGTGTTCCATTGTCTACATAGGAGATCATGAGGAGGCTCAGATTATAGGTCTAAGACATGAAGGTGCACAATGCTCAATGGGAGGAGAGATATCTAGAGGTAGATAGACAGTGCACTGAGCTTCGTGGTGAGGTTCAGAGATTACAGGCAGAGGTTGTCCATCAAACCTCTAGATCTGTATATTATGTTTCAGCCTACTATACTGTAGTTCCACTTGCTTAGAGAGTTCCTTCATACTCTTAGTACATGATATCATTAGAGGGAGTGAGAGCACCTAAAGCCGAGGTAGTACCAGATGCACCACCACAACCTCCACCAAATGGAGAGGATCAGGTCGACAGCTAATCTATCAAGATATTCTAATATTTTTGTTGCTCTTTTGATATTGATACTATTCTGATAGCTCACATGAGCTCATTCTTTTGTACATTGTGCCAGTAGTGCACCCCTGACTATTTCGAGTTTTATGATATATGAGATTGAGACTTTTGGTTGTGACTTAATTTGTAGTTGTCATGTTTTTTATGTATGATGATATCATGTGATGTAAATGCTATGAGTAGAGTAGAATGTATGTATGGGTTCATGCAATGCAATGATTTTCTTTCATATTTATGAATGTTATGCAAATGTATTTGATTATGGAAAGTGTATGTATAGAAATGTAAGTAATGCAATAGATGGAATGAATGATTATGAATATGTAATGAAAATGCAATGATACACATGATATGTTTTGTAGGTATTGATGAAGACAAGTACTTAGTCTTATGTCAAAAAGGATGTTTAACCCAGGATGGTGACTACTTGCATTTCTGTGGGAAAACCTTCATACAAGATTCAGCTCTTCAATTTGTAGTTTAAGTATAGTGTTTTAGAAGAATCATTAAAGATTGTCAAGAAAGTTGTGAGATCATGCAATCATCCAAAGTGCAAAATGACATGCAAAATGAAATGCAACCTAAGACCTAGGACCTAGTCACTGATCATGTGTCCGTCATTTGTCATCATTGAGTTTTTTTTAGGTAATCAGATAAATCAATACAATGCCCACTAGTTTATAAAAACCATAGACATGAATACTAATTTGTATGCACAAGAATCAATACAATGCCCACTGGTTAGGCAACCACGGACATATGAATATTGATTTTATTTTTGGAATGTCAGATTAGATATAAGCATCAAGGCACAAACGCCAGGATGACCTGAATATCATGTCCATTTTGATATAGCAATTTGTATAAGCTTTAGAACATAAACATCATGATGACCTGAATACGCCTTGCATTCAAACACATCAAACAGTCAAGAGATCATTCTAAATCTAGTTTGAATCACCCGTAGTGACCCTTTATCATTCACATCCTTAGGCAAGATCACGTTTCATAGTAAGAGAAAGAACTCACTCAAAAGACAATAGTTAGATCAAACTTCTTTGAATTTTCTAGGTATCAATGGTCAAGGTACTCATGGCCATCCAATATGAGATGGAGTCTCTTATAGATGGACACCATTTCAACCCAGAATTTCCAAAGTTGTTAGATTTTCACATACAAGAAGAAGACAAAGAAAAGATTATGCCCCCCAGTCATCACTCTCTAAATCCTATAAAGGACATCATCGAAGAGCTCAAAGGACACAATATGAAAAAATCTCAATGTAAATCAATAAGCATACAAGGAGATAAAAGCATGTAAAAAGCATAGATTGTTTTCAGTTTGTGTTTGATTGCGTTGTTGTAGATGCAAAATCCTTTCTGGAGAGGAGACTGACTAACTGACTCAGATGAAGCTTCAAAGGATTCTAACTAGATATGACTCATCTGAGGTATACTAGAGACCATAGGATATGACATTGATTGCCCCCAAGTGTTAGGCATTGATAGGATACAGACGCGTGAGCCAATTGGTGTACCAACCGACTTATTGAAAATAGGAATGCGGGAACAAACCAAGAGATATGTACAAACTAAAGCAAGACTGAAAGCTGGGAAAAACCAAGATTGTGTTAATAGATGGACCATTTTTTAACAAGTGACGCCCGTTTGCCAGGTTTTCACCATCTTGGTAGAGATTCTATTTTTGCTACCAAGGCACCTGTTTCTAGGTTTTCACCAAGACACTTTTTCTTTTTCTCATTTTTTTTGTATTTTTCATTTTTCCAATTTTTTTTGTACTTTTGATTTTTTTTATTTTTTTTGTGAATCATCAAGGCACCCATTGCTAGGTTTTCACCAAGATGTTCATTTTTTCAGGACTTTTTCCAATTTTTAAGATTTTTTTTAGAACATTTTACCATAGACTGAATGCCTTAGGTGTAGAATTTCTTCAAATGAAGAATGTTGATTGGTTCTCAGAGCTGTTCTCCTTCAGTCATTGAGAGTTGATAGGCACCAAAGCCAAAAGTAGTAATGATAACAAAGGGACCCAGCCAGTTGGGTTCAAACTTCCCCATGCGCTCTCTATGTGATTGATTTTTAGGATTATCTCTCAAGACTAGATCGCCAACCTGAAATTCTCTATATCTGACTTTCTTATTGTAGCCTGTAGACATTCTTTTCTGATATACTCTGAGATGATCATATGCTACTTGTCTACGCTCATCTAGTAGTTCAAGTTCTTGCAACCTAGACACTCTATAGTCATCATCAATTACTAGACCATGCATTATGATTCTTAGTGATGTGATTTCAACCTCAATAGGTAGTACCGCTTCAGACCCATAAACTAAAGCAAATGGAGTAGCCCCAGTAGGCATTCTAATACTTGTTCTATAGGCCCAAAGAGCTAGATTGATCATGAGATGCCAGTCTCTTCCTGTTTTATTAACTGTATGGTGCAAGATTTTCAATAGATTCTTGTTTGAAGCCTCTGCTTGTCCATTCCCTTGAGGATAGTTGATAGATGACTAATGTTGTGTAATCTTGAATTTGGCACATAAATCATCCAAGTCTTTGTTCTTAAATTGTCCACCATTATTTGTGACTATAGAATGTGGAATACCATACTGGCATATGATGTAGTTCAAGATGAACATAGATATTTGCTTTCCAGTTGCTTGTGTCAAAGGGACTGCTTTGACCCATTTGTAAAATAATCTATAGCTGTGATTATATGGGTATGTCCATTAGAAGAATGAGGATGTATAGCTCCTATAAGATCAAATGCCCATTGGTGAAAAGGCCATTGTGTAGTGAAGGGAATTAGATCTCTCCCTAGAGCATGAATTAAGTTGCCATGCACTTGGCACTTTTGATAGTTCTTAGCAAACTTGATAGACTCTTTCTCCATTTCAGGCCAATAGTACCCAGCTGTAATAATTTTTTGAGCTAGCGTTAAACCATTTGAGTGTGACCCACAAATACCATCATGGACTTCCTCTAACACACATTGAGACTCTTCTCATTCTAAAAATCTAAGTAGCATACCATCTAGACCTCATTTGTATAGATCATGACCAATGATGACATATCAAGAGGCATTACAGATAAGGTATCTCTTCTCATGGTGATTAAAGGTATTGAGAATGATTTGGTCTTTGAGATAGGAGAATAGGTTTTTATATCTAGATGAATCATGACCTACAATAGTACAAATCATATGGGTATCAGGGGAGTCATATGCAGGATAAGATAGTGCTTCCACCAGGAACTCATAGCATAGCTCATGTTCAGGTTGTTGTAATAAAGTAGATAGTGTTGCCATTGCATTGGCAGCCTTATTCTTTGTTCTAGGAATTTGCTCAAATGTGATAGATATGAAATATTTCTTTAGATCATCTACCATTCTTTTGTATGGAACAATCTTTTCATCCTTCATTTGGTACACATCATTGACTTGGTGTATCACAAGTTGTGAGTCTCCATGAATCTGTAATTTTGTTACTCTCCACTCAATTGCTATTTTCATACCATTAAGAAGGGCTTCATATTCAACAATATTGTTTGTGCAAGGAAACTTGATTTTAATGCTTTTGGGATTGAGTATCCTTGAGGAGTTATGAACAATATGCCTACTCCAAATCCATTCTGTGTATAGGAGCCATCAAAGAATAACTGCCATTCTCTAGAAGAAAGATTCATGATAGAGGAATCTGGGAATTCCATTTGCATTGGTGTATCATCAAATAAAGGTGCATCTTCTAATTGATCAGCAATAACCTACCCTTTTATAATTTCTTTCAACATATTCAATGTCAAATTCATTTAAGAGCATGACCCATTTAGCTAATCTAACTGTGAGGGAAGCTTTGCTCAATGAGTATTTCAATGGATCTATCTTAGCTACCAATTGAGTGGTATGAGCTAACATGTAGTGTCTCAGTTTCTGTGACGCAAAGATCATAGCTAGACAAGCTTTTTCAATCATAGAATAGTTCTTTTCATATGCCACCAATGTTCTACTGATATATTATATAGCGCTTTCCTTTTTATTCTCATCATGTTGTGCAAGCAATGCCCCCAGTGATGTATCTGTTGCAGAGACATATAAGATCAATGGCTTCCCTTGAATAGGAGGCATCAAGATAGGAGGATTTGATAGATACTTCTTGATATGATCAAAATTCTTTTCACATTCCTCACTCCATGCAAATGTTACACCTTTATGTAATGTCTTTGTAAAAGGTTGTGATATGTTTGCTAGCTAGGATATGAAGCGTTTGATAGACTGAACTCTCCCTTGTAATGTTCTCATTTGGCTGATGTTCTTGGGAGGTTGCATCTCCATTATAGCTTTTACTTTAGCTAGATCTACCTCAATTCCTTTCTTTGAAATAATGTATCCTAATAGCTTTCCAGAAGTGACACCAAAAGCAAATTTCTTAGGATTTAGTCTAAGACTAAATTTTTCCATTCTGTCTAGTATCTTGCTCAAGTCATTTAGATGTTCAGCTCTAATCATAGATTTTGCTAAAGTATCATCAACATAATCCTCCATAGTCCTATGCATCATGTCATGAAAAATAGAAGTCATAGCCCTCTGATATGTAGCACCAGCATTCTTAAGCCCAAATGGCATGACATTCTAACAAAAGGTACCCCATGCGCATGTAAAAGAAGTTTTCTCTTGATCCTCTGCAGCAATTTTTATTTGATTATATCCAGAAAAACCATCCATTAAAGAATACATCTCAAAGCCCGCAGTCATGTCCACTATCATATCAATGTTAGTTAGTGGAAAATCATCCTTAGGGCATGCTTTGTTTATATCTCTAAAATATGTGCACACTCTTATTAATTTGTTCAGTTTAGAAATAGGTACAATATTAGAGATCCATTCTTCATAATCAATAACTCAGATAAATTCAACTTTCATGAGCTTCTCTAATTCATCTTTTACCAAGAGTGCAACATTTGGATGCATCTTTCTCAATTTTTTCTTAACAGGTTTAACGTTCGGAGCTATAGATAAATGGTGCATTATAAGATCAGGATCCAATCCTGGCATATCTAAATATTTCCATGCAAAGTTGATCTTTTTCTCTATTAAGAATGTTGTAAATTTTTGCTTTTCTTCTTCTAATAAAGATTGTGCTACATGGATCAACAGTGGTTCCTCTGTTGTTCCCAAGTTGATAGATTGAGTGGGCTCAATTAGAACTAGAGATCTATCCTATAAATGACTTGAAAGGACATCAAATATCTCATCCTTAGGCACCTTAGAGAGGTTTTCACCTTTGAATACATCTTTTATTTTTACTTTTGTAGGTTCTGAGACTACCACGAAGTGGTTTTCACCCTCAGAACTCCTTTTCTTTTTATTCTTATTCTTATTTTTTTGACTAAGATACTTGATGTCTGACTCCATCATGCTAATGCTTGGTTCACTGATGCAAGTCCTCATAGGCTCAATTGCATTTAGGTAACAAGAAAGGGCATAGTCATTGGGAAAGGTATAAATACCTTGGTTCAAGTTGGTGGATGTATTATCAAGAAGGTCAGGATGTTGGATAGTCAAAGTGGTGAAAGATTGGGAAAGAGTGTTTATGGATATGGATTTGTCATCATTGGTCCTAACCCGATGCTTGAGTTCAAAGGTGATATTACAACTTAAGACATTCAATTCGTGAATAGGCTTAATGTCATTGTGGAAATCCACTTCAGCCATTGGTGGATCAGACTCAATAAGTTCATCATTTTTCTCTAGACTTATGTTAGGTTGAGGTGTATATTGATGAATAAAATCAACATGCTTTTCTATAATAAGTTCATCTAGTTCCAGAATGACTCCCCATTCATAATCATTTGATTCATCTTTTGTTTCTTCATCTAAACCTCTAGGAAATCTGAGAACATGAGTAAACTCAATATGAATACCCCAAGAAGGGTTACCCTCAAATTCTAATTTGAATTCATACTCATGGGAATCCATCTCAGAATAACTACGACCTTCCTCTTTTTTATTTCCTTCGAGATTAGCTGGTTCTTGTGTTGCAACTATCTCTTGCTCTATAGTAGGTTCTTGTGTTTCTACTATGTTAATCCTTTTTATTGGATCATCTTCAGCTTCAAGGAGGTCTTTTATTTCTTTAGGCAAATGCTCATAAGGAATGATCTCATCAGTGGTGTCTAAATCATCACTATCAGATTGTTTAGTTATGTCTCCCTTTAGTTGATTTGCTATGGAAGGCTCAATCTGTTCTAATACATGTGGGGAGTTCTTGCTAAGACAGAAAGGTTTCTTCGTGTATCCTAGACCTATTGTATTCTTGTTTTCTTTGCCATGATGATCAAGAGGTGATAGAAAACCTTTACCCTATAGTCCTAGAGGTCCTTTTCCTTTATATCCCATCTTTGTGATCAATTTATCCCCTGGGCCATATGACTTAGACGGGATATTTAGTATTTTAGCATCACATTTTTGGACAACTTGAGATTTAGGTTCATCTTTGTATAGCCATGCAAGCACAACTTCATCCTCTTCAAACTCTTGTTTAGATACGTGTTCTACAACAAAATTTCCTTTATATACTTCAAGGGGTTCTTTAGATTCTAGCTTGGAATGTTTTAGAGTTTGCCCATAAGACTTAGGAGAGATAGGGAGAGATGTCAAAGATAAGACTGGCTCTATAGTATATTCTCCCATACCATTTTCTTTGATTTTAACCTCTTTAGCAATGTCTTCCATCTTGGATGTTGAAGCAACATCTAGCTGCTTAGTGGAAGATTCTCTATTATTGGGAACAAGTTTATCTGCACTCTCTTTCAAGGTATTGCAAGTTGTATACAGATCAGTTGGAATTTTCACCTCAGTTCCTTCATAAGGAAATTTCAAACACTGATGGAATGTAGAGGGAATGGCTTTCATGTCATGTATCTAGGGTCTTCCCATGAGGATATTGTAAGCCAAAGGTAGATCGAGAACTTGACATATAATATCTTTGATGACATGACATGCTCTGATAGGTAAGACAATAGTTCCCTTAGAGGATCTTTCTTTCTCATCATATGCTTTGATAGTTATCTTCTTTCTAGGATCAATGGCCATTTCTGAAAATCCCATTTGTGTAATCAAGCTAAAAGAACAAATATTTAGGCCAGTGCCCCCATCTATCAACACACATTTGACACGACGATTTTGGATCAAGACTTCAATATGCAAGGGATGGTTATGTGGATGACTCAAGGAGTTATCATCTTCCTTTGAAAAGGAAATGTACTATGGAGATGTAAGATGACCAACCATAGTCTAGAATCTATCTAAATCAAGGTCATTAGGAACATTGGATCCGAGCAGAGCTTTGTCTAGAATGGCTCTATGAGCTGGAGATATCCGAAGCAACTCAAACATGGAGATTTTAGCATTTATGTGTTGGAGTTGTTGGATAATATTGTATGAAGTAGGTCTTGTGTCTTTAGGATTTGAAGATTTAGATGTAGCCTTCTATTTAGAAGTAGATGAAAGATTGAAAGGCACCTTAGGGACATTTGATGAATCTGGTATTTGTCCTTGTAGGTGTGCCTGAGCTTGCGATCGAGTAACTACATTAGCTGATTGATTATCTCTATCTCTTCTTACAATTGTGATGACATTGCAATGCTTAGATAGACATGGTTCAACCATATTGATAACAGCATTGTTTCCAGAGTAGGCATAATTGACTTTAGCACCCATATTAGGCTAAGAAGAAGAATCTTCTTCACCATGTTTAGGAAATGGTTCTGTGAATGCTTTATGATCATTATTACTCTTATGATTGTCAATCGTGATGTCGCCATTATCAATTTTGTCTTGTATAATGTGCTTCAAGAGAATACAGTTATTAGTCTTATGACCTTTATTGTGATGGAATTCACATAAATCATTCTCTCTCCACCATTTCGGTTTAGGTTCAGGATCAAAGACTTTCATCTCAGGTAAGTAGATGATTTTGTTTGCCAATAGAGTTTTCATGGCAGATTCCAAGGATTCTCCAAGAGGAGTGAATTTGTGATTAGGATCGGTAGCCCAAGGTTTGTAATCAGATGATTTTTTGTTGGACTCTATGGCTTTAGCTTTAGAATCTTTGATGGCTTGGGTACCAATAGTGAGATTGAAAGTAGGTGCCTTAGATGGGGCATGAATATTATCAACAACACCATTTGTGCTGATGCCTTTATTATTGTTCCAGTTTTTGTCTTGTCCTTAGAACTAGATCCAGATTCATACTTTTCCTTTTGAAGTGTGATGTCTCCTTTTTGCACAAGTACTTTCTCAATTTTGATCGCATTATCTACCATCTTGTCAAAAGATGTATGATTTTGTATTTGTAAAGGGTAGTTAATTTTTGGAACAAGATTCTTGATGAAGATTTCCAACTTCTCAATTTTGTGAATGGGTCTAGCATATAGAGAAAATTTCTTCCTCCACCTCTTGAGAAATGTCAGGAATGGTTCTCCTAGATATTGTTTCAGATTGCAGATGTCGATCATAGTGACCAAACTTTGAATATTGTAGGAGTATTGTTGATAGAACATTTTGATTAACTCCTCAAAAGTTTTGATAGTAGGAGGCATTCTAGAGAACTAATGAATGGTTGCTCCTCCTAGAGATCAAGGGAAAAGATGCATTAAGTAAGTTGGTTCATGCATAAACTCCATAGATTGAGTACAAAATTCTCTGACATGATCTTGAGGATCAGAGTTTCCATCATACTTATCATATTTTGGCATCTCCACTCTTTTAGGGAATGGTAGCATGTACAACTCTTTATCGAATGGAAAAGGGCATAGAGCTTCCATGGAGAACTCCTTAGGTTCCTTTTCTTTCTCAAGTTTGTTAAGTTTGACTTGCATGGCATGCATCTGTTTCATCATAGCTATAATAGGAGTTTCTTCCTCATGTGTAATGATATTTTCCACATTAAATTTTGGAGGAAGTTTAGCTCCTTGATGAGCTAATTCTAGAAAGTATGCTTCTCTATTTTCCTTCAAGAAATGTTTCATCATTCTTTTGAATTCATCATCATTTTGATATCGAACAATTTTAGAAGGGGTAGGTTCTTGATCCATACCATGTTGAGATTGGTGTCCTTGAGACCCATGCTATGTCCCTCCATGAGACATGTTAGGATTTTAAGGGCTCCTTGGGATAGATTAAGGAGGGGTTTGTTGATTACCTCCATGAGTTGATGGAGGGGGGAGGTAACCAGTTTTCAATCAAAAATTGCCAAGACCGTTGTCTTCGTAAAGACCAAAATTGTAGAGTTGTTCAAGAGTTGGGACTTGGAGAGTATTCAGAGGTATTGTATGGGATACCTCTCTAGACTTCTTATGTGACAAAGCTCTAGTTTCCACCATTAACCTTGGGTGAAGCCAAAGAATAAGATGAAGACAACTGAAGAATGAATTGATTCTAGAAGATCAAATGATGCAACCTTGTCAAGATTGAAGTGATTAAAGAATTAGATCAAATGTAAATGAAGGATACTATGCCATAGTAGTGTGGCTAGATGCCCAATAGATGGTAGGTATGAGCTCACAACACTTAGCCGTTTAGACAAAAAGATTGAATTTGAAGATAAAGTTCACAAGGTTTTGACACAAGATGAAAAAGACTCAAATCGACAATCCAGAAGGCAAGATCAGACTCAAAGGCTCACTTTAGGAAAATGAATGGATTTTTTCTAGTGTCTGCTATGTTCCTGACATAGTGCTTGGTTCAACAGATTCTAGAAATAGTGTGTAAAACTAAGTTTTTGACAATTCTGACCACTCTCTGGCAATTTTTCTCAAATGACTTTCTGCAGGTTCATACGACAGTGGGTATGCAGTGAAATGACAATTGACAAACTTGTATGACAATTGCAAAACTTGCACGACAATTGATAGCAAATTTTTTACTTTTGTTTCTGACTGGTGGCAAAACTCGTACGACACTATACAAGCTATCATATGACAATACAGGGGTTTTGAAATGACACTTGCCAAAACTCTTACAACTTTTTGACTTGATGGAATGACTTTTGACTCCATAAAGGATTTTGACTTTAGATTTTGAAAAATTTTGGTTTTCAAGTTCAGATTGTTCACAAATTTCTCTGTCCAGGTTTGAAGATTATTCTGAGATCGTTCATTTTTGGTAGTCAGATAGATAAAAAAGCATGCAAAATAGTAAGCAAGTGATTCCAAGCACGTCTGAAAATAATGAACAGGGGACAAAGCAACCCTGCGCATGAACAATCAAGTGACTAAATGTGCTAATCCCTAGGAGTGCTAATTGTGTATGTTCCAAAAAGTTTTTCAATAACGCACATATTCCTAGAAAAATAAAAATTTGGCCTCACTAGGGTTTGTAGTAATGGTCTAACTTTGCAACTTTTGTGATCTCAAGAGGGCGAACTCCAATCCAGGTGCACCGGGGTTTTGACATAGTCTGATAAATTAATCAATCAGGATCTACTAGGGAGATATGACAGCCCAACAAGAGACCACACCTATGAAGATTTCCTCCACAAGGACATTTATATAGTAGCTGCTACTACCATGGTGAAAATGGCTATTACCACTTGAGGTTTCATCCATGTGGTTGACCCAATTAAGGGAATGTCCACTACAGTTAACCCTCTCTAAAGGTGACTCACAAAAGATACCACATGGAGACTAGTTCCAGATTCAAGGATCCGAGTTTTTGATACTACCCAAAAAGGGAGTAGAGCATAGTCCTCTAGCCTTTTCACTTTTAACCAAAATAAAGCAGACAGATTAATCTGACACGCTAAGACCAAGATTATCTCACAAAGATCTATGACATCAACTACTTATGATCTATCAACCTCTCTGGAGAGAGAATGTATCAATCAAAAGTTGAAGACACACGAATCTAGTAGAACGTGAGACTCTCTCAGTACCTTCCCTACCTACAAGGGGATCCTTTGTCAAGAGGAGCTTCACATGAATAAACAAGCGAAAGAAGCTCAGTCTCTCAAGATCATCCACAAATAGTGTTCATAGGGCCTATTTACTATGTGTAATAGATATGTAGAAAGCAAATCTATGTTTGTTTTATAGCCCAAAATGAATTATGTGATATGAAAGCAAGAAAATCACACAAGCTTGACACGTGAGAGTTCATTTTAATCCAAATTGAAATGTTACCATCTTGAGAAGAATACCTAAATTCCTCGCAACGTGCTTAGTATATTTTTACCTATTTTAGCAATTTAGTTACACTTTCCCCAATCAGATTCAACAAGTATCAGTCAAAAATAGAAGATTTCAATTGTTAAGGTTAGCTGTCAGTCCAAATCTAAAAATCAAATCTAGAAAACTGTCAAAAAAATTGAAACGACAATTGAATTCTAGAGTGAAAACTCGTACAACAGTGGGTTACCTCCTAGATGATAGTTTGAAAACTTGTACGACTGTGGGTGTCTGTTCATACAATAATCAGGCTTCCAAACAATAATGTGTACTCTCTGCTATGAGCCTTGAAATTTGAACCTATCGTACGAAAGTGGGTAACTCACAAAATGACTTTTTGACAAAAGCCGTACGAAAAATGTACGAATAGAAAATAAAAATCATAGTTTTAACCCAGAAAATGATAAGAATTTAATAGAAATTGATAGAAAGATGATGGAAACCCATTTCAGGGCCCCATGGTGGGCACCAGAAATGTGTGTGTGAATTTTGTACCTAGCTGTAGACACAACACTTCAGTAAAACATTAGAGGTTAGCCAAAAACCAAAATTGTGTAGTGATATGGAAACTAAACTAACCAAGCAATTTACTGCCTTCTAGAAGGTGCGAGTATGATACTCTCAGATCAAACTGAGACCAGTGACAATGCAACACCTAAATGAAGGATTTGAATGCAAAGAATAAAAACTATATGAATGCAAATTTAATCTATATTTTTGTGTTTTCTATGCAATAAGATGAAGGAAACTAATATGAATCTATTCTATATGAAAAACTAATATGATATGCAATTAATCTAAGAATTGATATGCTAAATGATATGAATGCTCAAAAATAATGAAGATCTCACAACAGCTTTGATTCGCAAAGATAGATTGTTTGATCACCAATTCACCAGCGTGAGGATGCAATTTCATGGATCTTTTTAGAAGAGTTGAAGCCTTGATTTTATAGAAATCCAGGGCTTTGGAGGTGCATGAGAAAAGCCATAAATCACTCTTGATGAACTCAGGTTGATTTTTGAGTTATCAGGAAATAAGAAATAATTAACTCACAAAATCATGCAAAAGCATGCAAGAATAGCTATTTAACTCAAATCAGAAGTTTTAGATCAGCTTTGAACTCAAAATAGATGTTGAGTTTCCAAAAGTTAACAACTTGCATTGATTTCTTGATTTTGAGTTTAACTGCTTTTTGAATGTGCACAATTAATTATGAATTAATTAAATAAATAAAGTGATTTATTCTCAACTTAACTAATTTTTGAAATTAAAACAATTGATTTATGGGTTAATCAATTATTAAATCAAATTATTAAATATTGACAAGTGACATTAATCGATTAAATAAGAATTTAATCAATTAGTCATAAGATTTTTTACTTTATTGTCAAAATTAAATAATACAATTTAGGAATCATTTAATTAAATTCAATTAAATAATTAAGTGGCAATATTAAATCTAATTAATTAAATATTCAGAATATTCAATTAATCAAACTTTAGGATAAATAAGATTTATTGCCAAATAATAATTAAATTAAGGATAATTATAATAAATAGGAATATTGCTAGGAATATTCCCTGATGCAGAATTTAGGATAAAATCAATTAGGATTCGATAATGTGCAGATGTGCCTTAGGTTAGGACTTTGATGTCGATTTCAGTCGAATTTGAAGATGTAGGAGGTTAATGAACCTATAGCCCATTTTTGGGGTATTACAGTGGACTGCAATGTTATATGTTTCTATTATTGAATCAGTGATGATCGAGTTGGTTTTGGTTGTTAGATTTGATTTAAGGAAAAGTTTTTGAAGATTGTTTTATACATCTAGACCTGAGAACAACTGATTCACCCCCCCTCTTTGTTGTTCTAAATCATATTAACACATGTCCCCCCAAAGAGACATTCTATCACAATGAAAAATCCAATTCTAAAATGCAATTAATTTTAGATGCTACAAAGGCCCATCAAAGAAAAAATAGAAACTATGTGGATCCCAAAGGAAAAAGAAGAAATACATCAAAAGGAAATATCCCCACTGGTATCCAAAGTTGCTAATCCGCAAGCTAATAATCCCCATCCTCCATCTCTTATATATATTTTGGTTCCTTGTGTACCAAAATTGTGTATCATTACTTTTCCATCACACCCACATCTTCCATCTATTTCTCTTCCCCTCATTCCACACCCCCTTGCAGCATGTGCCAATGTTGGTCCTAACAAAATCTCATCATCACAATCACCTTCCATCATTCTCTTCATACACTTCCCATCACTATATCCCTTATCCCACATATATCTCCTATCAAAACAACCTAATCCCACATTTGCATAATTCCTCCATCCTAATAAGGTTGTACCAACCTCTAGTGATTACTACAAATGTGCTCTTATTACCTTGATATAGAACATGATGCTTGATTCCTTCCTCCATCTCCCATATCACATATATTTTTAATCCATCTATCCATGTCCTACTCTTATCCATCTCCTTCTATAAAAATCCTCTCAAAGTCTTAAAAAACCAAAACAAAAAATAGTGAAGAGAAAAATATGTCCAATGGTGAAAACTTGGCAAACATGTTCCTTGGACAAGTACCATGATAAAAACCTAGAAAATATGCATCATGTGTAATTCCCTCCATACCATTTCTCTTGACACTTGGGGTCAAGTTCCTTTAGCTATCTACTTATCATATCCTCCATTATTTCCTTCATTGACTCCTCCATCCCATCTACCGGTCTTATCCATTCCACTTTGTTCATTCTCCTTTAAATATTGATGGAAAAAAGGGGATAAATGCTACCATCTATGCATTCTTAAGACATATATTGACATCAATTTCCCCTATCACACTTTTCATGCACCTATCTTTCCACCCATTATTCTTCCCAAACATATAGTCCTTCCACATACCTTCCTATACCTTATCCACCCCTCATCCTATTTTCCAGCCCCATTTCATCATCCTCTTGTCTCCCTATCCTCCATCCTACTTTTTCATAATTCCTTCATCACAATAAGGTTGTATCAACCTCCATTGATCACTACAAATGGGCTCTTATTAATTCGATATAGAACTTGATGCTTGAGTCCTTCCTCCATATACCTTATCATATGTCCTCCAAATCCATCTATCCAAATCCTACTCTTATTTGTATAATTCCATAAAAATTCTCTCAAATTCCAAAACAAAATAAAAATAAAATAAATAAAAAGAGTGAAGATAAAAATCCATCCAATGGTGAAAACTTGGCAAATAGGTGCCTTGGACAAGTACCATGATGAAAACCTGGCAAGAAGGTATCATGTGTAATTCCCTCCATCCCATTTCTCTTCACACTTTGGGGAAATCTCCTCTAGTTACATACTTAAAATCTCCTCCACCATTTCCTTCATTAACTCCTCAATTTCATCTACTAGTCTTATCCATTGCATTCTATCCATTCCACTTTGTCCATCCTCCTTTAAATCTTGATGAAACAAAGAAAAATTAAGGGTACCATTTATACATGCTTTGGGCATCTCTTGGCATCCATTTCCTCTATAACACTTTTCATGCACCTATATTTCCACCCATTCTTCCTCTCATCCATATAGTCCTTCCATATTCCTTCCTAGCCCTCATCCACCCATCATCCTATTTTCCATCCCCCTTTTTCCATCCTCATATCTCCCTATTATCCATCCCACCACATTCCTTCTAATGCCTTATCATACATGACATATATAGGGTGGGACATCATATTCCTTTTTGGCATATTCCTTGGAGATCCTATCACACCCAATATATGTTCCTGGATAAGGTAAAATATGGATGAGGTCCTAGAACAATGGTTTGCACATAAAAGAGACCCCAAAGCCAATATTTTACACTTACATGAAATTGTATTGATATGGAAAGAAAATGTAGAAGACTAATCTTGAAATGAAGAAATAAAGGTACCTACCTCCGAAAAAGAACCTGCTGAAAACCCAGTCAAATAGTCTTAGAAACTATTGATTTTCACATTAATGAATCGAAACTACAAGATCTACAAAACCCAAAAATAATTTTTTGAGGTTAGGTCATCTCTGCCCTAGGTCAAGGATGAGGTCATCTCTGCCCTAGGTCAGTGTCTAGGTTGTCCCTAACCTAGGTCAGGGTCTAGGTCATCCTTGACCTAACTGCTCTAACGGAAAATCTATTCATCGATCTTGTAAGTTCAGTGAAATGGGTATCCAGATCTGCACTTCAATTCACCATCTTGTAACTTTACTTGCAAGAAAAATGGTTTTGTTTGTTTGGGGAGGTGTTTTCCTTAGTCAAACCCTAGTTTGGAATCAACCTTAATAATGAAATTGAAATGGAGAATGCTAGAAAGTAGTAGAAGTAGATCTAATAACGAAGCTATGATATTCAATAGATATGCAATTGTACTTCAAATGTAAACAAGTATGTTGATATGAAAGCTTGAACATAACATTTAACAAATGTAAATCAAACCTCCATGATTGCATGCTTGGAATCCACCTTGAGGGAAGAATGAATGGATCTTGAAGATGAACAAAGGATCCTGGAGGAAGATCACACCACCATGATGGCTAGATCTAGGGTCTTGAATGATGAATCTTGAATGATGAATCTTGAATGCTTGAATCCTTGATCTTCAATGGAGAACTTGAATGGAGAAGAAGACTTGAATGGATGATTGCTTGAATGCTTGCTTGATCTTGCTTGAGAGAGAACTTGATGGCTTGTGAATATCTCCTTGAGAGCTTTTGATCATGAAAAGTGGATGTGAAAATGAGAGAGGAAGGCTTCCTTTTATAGTGATCTAGGGCACAATCCTCTAGAGGGGCCACCTTGGGGAATTAAATTCCAATTAGGCCTCAACCCTTTAGAAATGGACTTAAATTAAATATAATTAAGAGTTTACCATTTTAGAGACCAAAACAGCTGACCCGTGTGTGTGTGAAAATTGTACCTGATCTATAGACACAACACTCAGTAAAACATTAGAGGTTAGTGATAATCAAAATCGTGCAAAATTGAAAATTATCCAACCAAGCGATTTACTGCCTTCTAGTAGGTGCGAGATTGATGTTCTCAGATTGTAATCGAGATCAGTGACCTAGACGACACCTAAATGAAGAATTTGAATGCAATTGATCTAGATATGAAATATGAATGCAATTAATCTATTTTTTTGGATTTTCTATGCAATAAGAATGAAAAACTGATATGAAACTAATCTATATGAAAAACTTGATATGAAACTATCTAAGAATGATATGCAAAAAAAAAAGATTGATCTCACAAAGATGTTGATTCGCAAGAGCTTTGATTCTCCCAATTCCAATTCTCCAGTGTGATTGTGAAAAATATGAGATGAATTATGAAGAGTTGAAGCCTTGATTTTATAGAAATCCAGGGCTTTGGAGGTGCATGAGAAAAATCCATAAATCACTCAAATAACTCAGGTTGATTTTTGAGTTATTTTTAAATAAAGATAATTAAGTCACAAAAACATGCAAAAGCTAAGTTTTAACTCAAAATAGAGTTTAGCTTTAATTGATAATTGATAGTTGTTTGCTTTTACGATTGTGCATGTTTTATTTATGAATTAATTTAATAATAAAGTGATTTATGCTCAACTTAACTGATTTTTGAAATAAAATAATTAATTTATGGGTTAATTAACTATTTTACCAAACTTTTATTAAAAACTATATTATTAAATAATGACAACATGCTTTAATTAATTAAATAAGAATTTAATCAATTATTCATAGGAATTTTGATTTATTGTCAAAATTAAATAATACAATTAATAATAGATAGAATTAAATTTAATTAAACAATTAAGTGGCAAATATTAAATCTAATTAATTAAATATGCAAAATATTTAATTAATCAAATTTTATGATAAATGTGATTTATTGCCAAATAATTATAAAATTAAAGATAATTAAGATAATTTAGGAATATTGTTAGGAATATTCCTCGATGCAGAATTTAAGATAATCAATTATGATTCGATGATGTTTAGATGTGCCTTAGATTAGGACTTCAATGTTGATTTCGTTCAATTTGTAGATGTAGGAGGTTAATGAACTTATAGCCCATTTTTGGGGTATTACAACCCGGAAGTGGGAAAATAATTCTTTCCAAAACCTGACATCCGAAAATCATGGAAACTTGAAATTTGGAACTGGGGTCATGGATGAGGTAGACCCTACCCTAGGTCAGGGTTGAGGTAGTCCTTGACCCAAAAATGTCACCCTTGACCCAAAAGTCAAGAATCTCAAAATTTCAGTCCAGAATGCTAGGAAAATGCAAACAAAAAGTGGAAAAGGGGGCAGAATCAGGGGAAAATGCTAGAGCTAAGTCGGGAACCCATTCAAGGTGTTCAACATGATCCCAAATCACTTACTCGGAGGGCTAAACTCTCTTAACATGGAAGTGCTTCCATTTTAAGATGGTATAGTTCCTTAATTACTTTTTCCATCATCCTTCCATCTCCCAATACTTCCATCCTTTCACCCACAATCCTTATGTTTCCCAAATCTTGTCCCATAATCCTCCCATCTCCCAATTCCTTCATCCTTTCATCCATAATCCTTTCATTTCCCAATCATTATTTGATAATCCTTCCATCACTTGATCCTTTTCCCATAATCCTTCCACCTTCCAATCCTTATCACCCCATCCTCCATCTATCAATCCCTCTTTCCATATCATTCAATTTCATCCCCTCAGTATCCCTTGTCATTGGTATCTAGATATAATCTAACCTAATTCAATCCAATTTCATCTATTCTATCAATCCAAATCCAAATCTATTCATCCAATCACATCCTTTATTTTGTTTTCCACCTTGCTACAAGCCTTCATTGCAATCCAATCATCATCATTGGGATGTATCATCCCTACTCTTTATTTCCATACCCCATCATGAAATAAAATCAACCCAATCCAATCATCCAACCAAATCAATACAATCCAAACCAATAAATTCAAATATGATCATTCATCTACATTTTATCTCATATGATAAAGTTGTCTATATCCTACATCCTCAACAATCATCATCAAAGTACTTTCTCTTTGACTATATCATGTCAAAAGTCAGTAAATCCATTGTTATGGCCTTATTACCTCAAGCTAGAGGTTTGAATTATCTTGACCATCCTATTTCTTGAGAGAATAATCTCATGTGACCATCTTATCACTATATCTATTATACTTTTCAACTCATATCTAAATATCAAGTAATCCTATCTAATCAAATCAATCAAACCAATCCACATCCACTATCCTTTAATCATCTTTCCCAACCTGTGTACATCTTGTAAATCATATCTTATCCATTCTATCAGTCATGTGTTTCCATCTAGGATCATTTGTAAATACTTGTTCTTAGTTCCCATCTCTTACATTAGTTAGCCATGCTATCAAAATCATGTCCTTTCATCTGGTGCTTCAACGATCATCATAGAGTGTCTTTGTCATCTTGAGCATCCAAGGTATCTTTTGTTGTCTAAACATGTCATTTATCATCCCAGCATTAGTCTACATAGTATGCATCCTTCCTCAATTTAGACACATCATACTAATCAGTTAGTCATCCATTTTTGCAAAAGATATTTGGTACATTCATGTTGACATTGATTCTTTCAGATTTTTGTTTACTCTTTGGTATTATGTCGTTATAGTCGCCATGATCCTTTATATCATGGTGTGCTAGAAGTGATGAAACTTGGGGCATGATTTTAGTTTTTCTTTGCTTTTTGCATGTGGTTTAGATGTGTCCCTTTTACTTCTACATGTGATCCCTAGATTCACATGGTGCAATACGAAATACCTCTTTCTTGTGGTTTTTATAACATTGTATCCACCAAAGTCCCGTGTAGCTATTGGGTGATGTTGGTCTTACCTTTTTTCTACTTCTTGTATCAGTCATGTGCAATATCCATGATACAACTTTGGTTCCTTATGCCTTGGTTAGATAGTGATATTGCTAAATTAAAATAAGTGCTCACTACATAACAACCCATTTTCAAGGGTACTCAAGCTCCATGATCATTTCATCATCATTTCACTTGCATCCACCTAACAACTTTCCCAACCTTTTTCTTTTCTCTAATTAACCATGATTAGGGGTGTGCAAATATCCATGTATCATTCCTCCACTAAGGCAATGTTTCTTTTAAGACATTACTCGGACCTTTGTTTCCCATTCACCCTCTCAAGGGGGCAATGCTAACTCCTCCATTTGTCATCTCTTTTTGATAATTTATTTTTCCTATCTGGTTGGGGCATTTTATTGCTCCTTTTTCCTTCATGCTTCCTATTTCTTGTTTTTTCTTTGCACTGATGCTATTCTAGCGCAACTATGAATAGGAGAAAAATGTAGACACCTAAATTTGACACAAACCCTATGAATTAATTAAGGATAAACCATAATCTAACACAAACATATTACTACAATTTATCATTTAGAGCAATACAACTTTTTTTTTGTTTTGATTATGTGCAATATTTTTGCATCAATGTTTTGAATCACACTCTGTGATCCATCATCAAGATG
Source organism: Chamaecyparis obtusa (assembly GCA_027943335.1). Taxonomy (NCBI): domain Eukaryota; kingdom Viridiplantae; phylum Streptophyta; class Pinopsida; order Cupressales; family Cupressaceae; genus Chamaecyparis; species Chamaecyparis obtusa. The sequence goes on from BSBK01005632.1 coordinate 426,976, forward strand.
AGAAGAGCTAGAGGAAACAAAAGGATGAATTGTTGCAGACCAGATCACAAATATATAAAGGATGATGAGAGAGAGAGAGAGAGAGAGAATCTTTTATATATTCTTGGTCTAGTCTTCAACAGTTCATCTTTTTGTTTCCTCTATCCCTTCTCATCTTGATGATGGATCACAAAGTGTGATTCAAAACATTGATGTGAAAATATTGCACACAATCAAAACTATAAAAATTTGTATCGCTCTAAACCATAATCTCTTTAATTAATTAATTCCCCCTTTTCTCTTTTAAATAAAATAAACTAAATAAATTTATCTTATTTAATTCATTTTTTCCTTTTCCTCATTGCTCCAAAAATAAATTTTGGCACATGGCTCCTAACCTTAACCACTCCTTAACCCATTTCTCTAACCTAACCCACTAACTAACCCTCAAACCAACCCATGGTACAAAATAACCTTATCCTTCCAAACCTCCAAATTAACCAACCCTATCCTAACCTCTCCAAATATGTTCACATTCATATTTTCAATAAATAGGAAAATAATTCTAATTTTGGGTGGCATTCCTCTGAAATTAACACTTGGCCTCCCTTCTACATGTCACCCTTTGAGATACCACTTGTCATTTTTTGTTACATTTTGAGAACCTTCCACTTTACGTCCAAATCCTAGTTAAACCCTCCCTTTTCCCTCATAGTTCATCTACTATCATAGTAAGAAATATCATAATGCTAATTTGGTTTTAGAGCTATCATCCATCTAAATCATTTTAGCATTCATTTCATACCTTTTGCATCCATTTTAGCATCATCTTAGCATAATTTCACTCATCTTGAGGTCATTATCATAGTTTTATTTTCATTATCAAATCATCATTCTCGCCATTTTGCATGATTATGGAGCATTATTGGGAACCTTTGAAAAGAAATCAGTGAACACACATATCAAACTACAAAATTGAAGGATAAATCCTCAATAAAGGAGAATTGGGAGTTTGTATTTCTTTCTTTATTATTTACTATTTTATTCTTCTTTTAATGTCTAATATTGATTGTTTGAGTGCATCCTCTTGAGAAATTATCTTGTTGCACCATCTATTGAGTTTTTTCATCTCACATCATGGTACCAAGTCATCAAATAAATCCATCATAAAATTTATCAACCAATCATCTACCCTTGACATTTTCATTCCATATCATTATCCTCCATTTTTATATCATTGTTCATGCCCAGCAGGACTCTAGGTCCTAATCTAGACATAATGGAACAACAAATCCCACAATTCTTTGTGTTGTTTGCTGATCCACCACATAATCCTACTTCCAATCTTCCACCTGATATATTAGGAAACACTCCCATTCATTTTGATCCACTCAATCAAGTTATTCCTTAAAATATCTTGGTGAACCAACTAGATGAAAATGATATGTAATTTGATCCTATAGTCACTTCCTTAAAGATACTCAATAACACCCAAATGGTAAAGGACATTATTGAAAGTTGCAAAGATATTATCTTTTCAAACATGGTAGCACGAGGTATGAACTTAGCACCCTCCACCGCACCTATGACAGTATTTCCACAACCACCACCATAGCAACCACCACAAAAACCACCATAGAATCCATCATAATAACCACCATAGAAGTCATCACAACAACCACCACAATATCCATCACAACAAACACCACAACTAAAACCATCACAACCACCTCAACAACAACCACTACTTCTTCAATCATCGATATTGCAACACAAAATGGTCCCTTCCATCATTACCACCACCAACTCTTAGTACCCTTGGATGAAATTACCAACCATTCTATAATAATTCAAGATTATTTGCTACTCATGTGCCAATTGTCACACCATACACACAACTTGATACCTTAATATCCACAATGCCATTTACACATACAATTGTCAATGCGGTCCACACCATGCAATTCCCTAATCCTCATGTAGTCATGCAACCCAATGATCTATCTATTCCATAATCACAAGCATTCACTACGAGTATGCCTAGATATTTTCCACCTCTTCCCGCACAAGCTATGACTAGGGGCATGACCACTATCTCTCCATAATCCACACTATTAGCCAATTTTCCTATCACTGCAACAAAATTTGAAGAAAATTATTATCTTGCTTCTTGCATGAAGAAATAATGTTTGTCTTGTTCCAAGGGTTTCAACAAATAAATTTGTCCAAGTCCTAAAACCCTACTTATTTCTATTTCTTCATTACATTTTTTATCCACTTAAGTTCCCTTTTCGACACATGTCTTAAGTCATCATTGAGCGGGGCCAAGTCCCTTAAGTTATTTTTACCTAGCAAGCCCATTTTAATATTTCCTAAGTCCTAAGTCCTGACGGTTTTGATTTTTCCTAAGTTCACAACATATATTACACCTTGGTAGATCTGGTTTAATCATATGGTGTACGTGATCCCATAATGAAAATTTGTGAGGAGATTACCCATCGCGGGATCACACGTGTATGACACCTGGCAATGTGGGGCCAAGGTCAAAACTAAGAAGGATGACATCGAATGGAAACATCTTATTGATCCAATGACAGTTGTAATGCTTTGGATTAAAGGTGATACCTTTTTAACCTTTGAGAGATTGTGCTTTATCAACACGTGTCCATCTGAAGATTGTAGAACTAGTTGTCAAAGGATTACAAAGGAAATAATGAACCACCAAATCTAAGTTGATCTAATAGTGGGAATTTTCCCATGATCAAAATATGTAAGAAAATTAGTCATTGTGGGATCATGACTGGTTGACATGTAGAAGTCAATGGACCCAGGTCGAAGCTAATGTAAAGAATAAAGATATGTCAGATCTATCTTGATATAAAGGTAAGCGCATTACCGGGTTGGAAAGGTGCTCAAGGATTAATGATTAAGGCATCAAGTCTTGATGTCTCATGTCCTAGTGACATCACCCAACCAATTTTGAATAAATTTAAAGATAAGTCAGATCTATCTTGATCTGATGGTGGGCACTTTGCCTTGATGAAAATTTATGAGTGGTTTAATGTTCAAGGCATTGCGCCTAATCAATAGGTGTCCATGGTGATGTCACATCCCCCTGGGCTACAAAGAAGTTAAAGTATGAGAAGATGATTTTGATTAGATGATGGGCATGTTCCCATGATCAAAAGATGCATGAAATATAGTCATCAAAGGATCATGCATGTGCGACACGTGTCTAGTCCAATTAAAAGGTAAACGGTAGGTCTCGGTTACAAGGTATTGATGAGATGGAACTTCCTGATTATATGTTTTCACATGTAACTAAAATGACATGGAAGTCAACAGTCTATTGACTCATCTTTGAGAACCACATGATGTGCCATGATGGATCAAATCGATGGTTCAGTTTTGAAGTTCACTCTTTGCTACGAAAAGTTCCATTTTTGCCTGTTGAGTTGTAGGTTTGAAGATCAATGAAGTAATTATTGAGCATATGAACATGTTGCTGAGGAGTTAATGCAATATTTTTCTTAAGCATCTACCAATAAGATGCTTATTTCAAATTTCAAAAGTTACAAAATTTTCAAAGCGATTAGGCAGAGCAAAATTGCAGAGCTTCATGTGTTTTCTGGCAAAATTTCAACAAGTGAGTTATTTTCTTGACAGTTTGATTCTTGAGTGTTGTGTGATTGATAGTTTGACATTGTTAGGGTTTTATGAAGATAATGATTTTGTTGAAATAAAATATCCTATTGTAAACCCTAAGTTTTAAGATGGCACCACGAAGAGAATTCAAGGGTAAAATTGATTATCAAGAGAGGGTTGTATGTGATGATTCTTTAGAGAAAATTGACCATTCTACAAATGATTCATCTAAGATAAAGGAGCTTGTTCCCAAGAAATCTCATCTCAAAATTTATGATGGTTTATATGATAAGGTTAATTGGATGAGAGATGCAAATATTGGTGTGTTTGGTTTGGTATTGTTCAAGGTAGGGTTTGGACAAAGACATGCATTTGCTCGTAGCAGTACTGTCTAGCAATTTGATGTAGGGAAGTTGGTAGTCCCTAATGTTTTTATGGAGATAGACATCTTACTCCAAGTGGCCAAGAATTATGACCATGTTGCAAGAGTAGTTAGGGATGTGAATTGAAACCCTCTAATTAGTATCACTTCTGATGAGATTGGAGAGGTCTTCCGGTTAATTGAGCCTTCTGATGCCCTAGAAAAACTTGATTTTAATGAACTCAAGGAAGTTTACATGGCACAGAGGGACTCTATTAGAAGTGGGCCTTTGAGAGAGTTTTTTGATAGAATTAGAGGGTTAACTATGGTAGGACCAAATACACCAGAGCCCATCAAACCAGATTATTTTAATCTGAAAGAAAAGAGTATGTATTTGTCTCTATGTAAAAAATTTAGAGAAGATTTAGAAACAGAGATGCCCATCCATTACATGTTCATGATGGCTCAAATCCTGCACCCATATCTTGCAATGACATTTGACTTTGCCGCTTTCCTTGTTGATTTAATTCATAATGGCCTAATGGGTATTCAAACATCCAAAGTAGATAGACCTTTTAGATAGTATTCCCTATTGATGCATATGTTCCTCTACAAAGGGTCTAATTATTTTGTAAAAGACATGGACTTAATGAGGGAAAAAGATGGTGAAGAGATGCTAGTCCAATTATGGAATTCAAATATGTCATGGGATAGAAATGAGGCCAGTTTTGTGACTTTTGATGGATGTTTTGCATCCAAACTTAGGGCCCTATTTTTCTTAGAAAATCCAAGGGTCCTAAATGCATTGTTAGCATTTATGAGGCCAAAAAAATTTGAAAATAAAATCAAGATAATGCACAATTGGGGAGATGTCATATCATACCATGTTTCAACTATGTTTAGAGTGTATGGCTTTAGAGGCACCCCTTTCATTTTTCCATACCAAGTACCTTTGAAGGTTGGCATAGCAGAGGTCCTGAGATAGATTGGGGGTTTACAAGATATGGCACTAATAGGGAAAGGTAGGGGTTCTATTTTTTACACCATCACCATAGCACATCAGTTTGTGATAACAAAGGGTGGATGGACACACATGAGAAAGGTTTTAGAACCTTACCACATGGCTACATTAGTTGCAAGGTCTACTGATCCTGAGAGATTTTATACTTATATGTTCAAGAAGAGGACCAGGTGTGCTTCCATGGACCATATTTTCCACTTTCTTGAAAACATAATTAGAAATGAATTTGATCTGCAAGAGCAAGAGGTCAGAAAGGAGAAGTGGCTAGTATATAAGAAAACCTTGGAGTTTGTGCAACATTTTGTTAAGCACTATGATCCTTTGAGGGATTTTAAGCCATTTGAAAATAAATTTGAGGCTCTTATGAGTCATTTTGAGGGCATAATGTAGACCTTGAACCAGAAGAAGGATATGGTTGTACAATTAGAGCTAGAGAAGGCCAATTTTATCTTAAGCGAGCCATAATTTGTAAGACTTATTCCTCCTAGTGAGTATATTGTACAGAAGAAGACATGATACAATGTGGTAGTTCATAGGGATGATGTACATCAAAGAGGCCAAAGAATTGAAAGTGTGCCATCATCTTCCATGGGAGTTGAAGTGCATACACAACTAGAGGAGATTTCCACCTCACCTAGAAAGAGACCAATTAACCTAGATCCTGAGTCTCCACCTCCTCCCAAGAGATAGAGATTGGAAGAGAGACAACATTAGAGTGAGGGTATCTATTCTCCCTCCCAATGCCCTTTGAACATTATGGATCAATAAGAGGTAACAAAATAGTTGCAAAGGATGGGGAGCCTAGGTCAGATTTGTGTGACCTATGAGGAAATCTAGGAGAGAGTGCCTGAGGATCCCAAAGAGATAGAAATGGATTTGACTATTTGTGAGTTTGTAGGAAAGGAGTTAGACCCTATTACCAGGTAGGCCTATGATGAATTTTTGGTTGATGATAGTTTTGTTAAAGCTAGGGCTTTTATGCAATTTTTATGGAGGACACACATCATCTAGTTTAAGGAAACTTGTGAGAAAATATAGGAGGAACATCCTAAAAAGGATCCAAATGTTATTGAGGCTAAAGTAAAAGAAGAGATGTTGACAAGGTTTTAGGAAATCACCCCAGAGAAAGGAAGAGACTTAGTCAGAAATGCAAGGGTTCTCATTCTTCTAGAATGAGATACTGTTGATGTCATAGTTTTTATGCAATAAGTAAGAAAACCAAACCAATGCACACAAAAAAGGAGGTGGATGAAGAAGAATTTAGAGGTTTTGTCTTCAGTGAAGATCATGTAGCATTTGTAATGTGGTCTCTCAAGTGAGCAAAAAATAAAAGGAAAAATGAAGTTTCAAAGATTGATTACTCTGGTAACCTGATGGTAAGAAGGGTTGGTGAGACTTCAGGGGTTGAAGCATCTGGCATGGTCCTAGAATCAACCAAATTTAGCATGAAAGTGGTAGAATAGGAAGCCAAGGAAAAAGAACTCATAATTAAACTCAAGACAATCCTCAAAGCTTATGGTGATTTGAAGAAAGAGACAAGTGAAAAGGATAAGATCGTAGTAGATCTTGTTGGAGATTTTCCAGCAAGCCAGTGTTGACTGTATGTTTGTCATTGATGATAACATATGGTAAGAAGTGTGTGTGGAAGCCTAATGGAGAGAGCCTTGAGTATATGGTTCCTAGATATGTTATCAGCATTATATCATAGATGCAGAGGTTGATTCTGATTGAAGACAGTAATACAGTTGTTTGTATCAGTAAGTGTTCTTGACAAGTCCCAGGAAGAGTTTAGTATGTGATTTACAATATGGTTAAAATGGAGCCATGTGTGTTTATACTTATGTTATATACATGTGTATGATGCTATGTTCATGGACGCAAAGTCAATTATGTAGTACAGGTTGAGTTATGATGTTTCCAATTGATAGTTACAGTTTCTTGAGTTTATTTGATGAAGCCGATAGTATTTTTATTGTTGTAGTAGTTGCACCTATCATTTGGATATGCATGCTTGGATTAGTGTTTCAAGAAGAGTTAAGAATGTTTGTTTAAGATTGCATGACATAATTTAGCATGAGAAGAAATTTTTAGTTAATTTGGTGGAGCTGATAGTGTGAAGCGACACATCTACTCATATGGAGTTACGCGGTCCTAATTTGTGTTGTGTGCTTAGTATAGCCAACTGAGATGTTATTGGAGAGTTATATTGTTTCTCTAATATGATTTCAAGGAAGTTATAATAGACTAACTTGATTATATCATTGGGATAAAGATACTTATAGGCAGTCATTTGTGATTGCTAAGTTTAGCATATAGTTGAAATATAAGAGTAGAGCAGAAGGTGCAAAGTTATGAGCCATCAGTAGAAGGTATATGTGACAAAGAAGAGAGTGTATGCTATTCATTGGAACTGATCCAGATAATAGGTCTAACTCACAATTCATCAAGATCCAGATATAGTGTGTATCTATTAAATAAAAGGTTGCAGCCTTCACCCCTTTGAGTAGTGTGCTCCCGGACAGTGTGTCCACACCCCTAACAGGGTTAATTGTAAAAGACTCCTAACATGGTCTAACCCTTGACCAGGTCACTGTACTTAATGCATTATAAATATCAACTCCTAATAGGGTTGTAATATCTTCTAACATGGATCATAATACTCTAGTGCAGTTTATAGTGGGTGCTAATGCCCATGGAGGTTTTTACCTATTTGGGTTTCCCCATAACCAAAATTGTGGTGTTGTGTTAAGTGTTATCATATTGTGTTTATGCTTAATGTTATTCTATACTTAATTGGATAAATAATTGAATCTTGTAGATAACTGATTCACCCTCCCCCTCTCAGTTATATCTTGGGACTATTCCTAACAATTGGTATCAGAGCCAAGTGCCTCAGAGAGAAATTTTAACAACTTGAGGTTGATCAGATGGCATTCTTTAGAAAAGAAAGTCCTAAGTTTGATGGAGAGAACTATCTAGACTAGAAGAACAAAATGATGACACATTTTTAGTGCATTGCTTTTGATATTTTTGAAGTAGCTACTAAAGAAGTTCAAATTCCATCTCTAGAAGATCTTGCAAAGGAAGATGCAACTCTTAAGAAAAAGGAGATGTTCACTCAAAATGCTATTGGCAAAGAAGCCCTTATCAACTCCTTGTCTGACAGTGAGTTTTTAGAGATCAAGAAAGTTGATAAAGCCTACAAGATATGGAAGTATCTAGAAGACATGTTTGAAGGGGACATCCAAGCCAAGAATGTGCACAGAAAGACATGGAAGAAAAAGTACAATACATTGGAGATGCTACTTGAAGAGAACATTAGAGCCTACAATCAAAGGATTAATGAAGCAGTTGTAGGAATCAGAAACAATGGTGGATAAATTTCCAAAGAAGACATAATGGATAAGTTGATGACTACTTTGACACCATAATATGAGAGCAAGATAAACATCCTAGATGAGACTATGCAATTTTCAAAAGACTTCAAAAGAGAGACCTTAATCAACAAGATTTCAGCATTCAAGATATCAAGTTTGAAGACAGAGCCTACAAGTGAAACAACCTTCAAAGCCTCAGTCCATGGTAAGAAATCCTTGAACACTTCTAGTAATTTTGATGATGATGATGATGATGAGAAAGAACTAGATGATTTCATTTCTTTAATTGCTAAGAAAGAAAGGAAAGGAAAAGGAAAATATGAAGGTCAGTTACCATTCAAATTATTTTCATGTAACAAGATTGGTCACTTTGCATCTAAGTTTCCTACAAGAGTCAAGAAGTCCAAAACTAACTACAAGCCTAAGTATACAAAAGAATGTTAATATGCTAGAGATGGAGTATGAGATGAAGATTTAGTAGAAGATGAAATTGGATTCATTACTCTTGAAGACATGGAGAAAATGTTTGATGAAATGGACCTTGAAGATGAAAAGAAAGCACAAGAGTTAGCACTGATTTCACAAGATGACATCAAGACAGATTGGATCATTGACAGTGGTTGCTCACATCACATGACTTGAGAAAAGGATAGATTTGTACATCTAGATAAGTACAAAGGAGGCATGGTTAGATTTGGTGACAATGCTCCTAAACCTATCATAGGTAGAGGATCTATCACCTTGGATGGAAAGAACAACACTAATGATGTTCTTTATGTTGATGGTTTTCAACATAACCTACTAAGTGTTGGATAGTTGCTTGACAAAGGATATCAATTGGAATTCAAAGACAACAAGTGCATCATTAATAACAAGGAAGGAGAAATTATTACATCAGGTTCAAAGACTAAAGGTAATGTTTTTTAGCTTAATCCTGAAGCAAGTTGTTTTGTTGCTAAAGTAGATGACAGTTGAATATGGCACAAAAGACTATGTCACATCAATTTTGACAACATAGTAAAGATAAGTAATGTAAAGGGAGTAAGAGACCTTTCTAGAATTGCAAAACTAGTTGATATAATATGCAGGTAATATGTGATGGGAAAACATGTGAGGAATTCATTTAGAAGCAAGCACAATTTAGCAGAGAACAAATCGGATCTAGTGCATACGAACCTATGTGGACCAACTCAAACAAGATCATACTATGGTCAAAGGTACTTTATTTTGTTTGTTGATGATTATTCTAGAATGATGTGGGTTGTGTTCTTAAAAGATAAATCAGAAGCATTTGAGAAGTTCAAAATATTCAAAGCTAAAATTGAAAATGAGTATGGATTGAAGATAAAGTGTTTAAGATCAGATAGAGGAGGAGAATTCACCTCTGATAGATTTTATGAGTATTGCAAAGAACATAGGATAAAGAGATAGCTAAGTGTTCCTAGAACCCCTCAACAGAATGAAATTGTAGAAAGAAGGAATAGAATCATACTATACATAGCGCGCACCATCATGATTGAAAGAAAGGTCGCACACACCTATTGGAGAGATGCGATCAATACTGCAGTCTATATTATCAATAGAATTCAATTGAGGCCAGGTGTAGACAAGACACCTTATGAGCTATGGTTTGGAAATGTACCTACAGTAAAGTACTTCAAAATATTTGGAAGCAAGTGCTACATCAAGAGAGATGAAGCTATTGGAAAGTTTGATGCAAGAAGTGATGAAGGTATTTTTCTTGGTTACTCTACTAAAAGCAAAGCTTATAGATGTTTTAATTTAAGATTGAAGAAGATCATTGAAAGTGCTCATGTTAAGATTGATGAGAAGTTTATGATTCAAGAAAGATATCATGATTATGCACCTATGATTGAAGAAGAACCTAGACCTACCAATAGAGAGACAGTTGTTGATGAAATGTTTGATAGTATTGATGTATTATTTAATGACCCTGAAACAAGAGAAGAAGAATCACAGAAGTTAGATGAGAGAGTCACACCTAATGTTCCTAAATTCACATCTAGATACCATTCAAAAGAAGATATCATTGGAGCTCAAAACAAAAAAGTCATGACAAGATCAAAAGCAAAAAGTTCAACAGTGAATGAAGAGGTATGCTTACTTTCACAGATTGAACCTTTAAGTGTTCAAGATGCATGTAATTATTTAGATTAGCATGAAGTAATGAAAGAAGAGCTAGATCAGATAATTAATAATGATACATGGGAATTGGTCCCTAGGTCTAGTGATAAGAATGTGATTGGAACCAATTGGATATTCAGAAATAAGATGAATGAAGATGGAACAGTGGTAAGAAACAAATCAAGACTAGTATGTAAAGGATATGTGCAAAGAGAAGGAATTGATTATTCTGATACATTTTCCCTTGTAAGAAGATTGGAAACCATAAATCTGTTTCTAGCCTATGCTACATTCAAAGACTTTAAGGTATACCAGATGGATGTCAAGTCAGCATTCCTAAATGGAGAATTGAAGGAAGAAGTTTACATAGAGCAGCCTGAAGGATTTTCTTTATCAGACAAACATGATATGGTATGCAAATTGAAGAAAGCCCTCTATGGACTTAAGCAAGCCCCTAGAGCATGGTATGAAAGACTAGATGGTTACTTGACTAAGATTGGATTCAAGAAAGGAGCAGCAGATTATAATTTATTCATAAGAGAAACACCTAATGGATTATTGTTAGTTGCTATATTTTTTGATGACATTATCTTTGGTGGTAATGACAAGCTTAGTGTTGAATTTGCTAAAGAGATGCAGAGCAAATTTGAAATGAGCATGATTAAACCTATCAAGTACTTTTTGGGACTGAATGTGTAGCAGACAGACAAAGGTATTTTCATTAATCAGTCTAAGTATGTGAAAGAGATATTGAAGAAGTTCAAGATGGATGATTGAAAGCCAAAAAGTACCCCTATGATAACAGGATGCAAGCTTTCAAAAGAAGATGATTCAGCAGCAGTACACATGACCTTGTATAAGTTTATGATTGTTAAACTAATCTATCTTACTCAATCTAGACTAAATATTTCCAATGTAGTTGGTATTGTTGGAAGATTTGTAGCAAATCCTAAACAAAGTCATTTTATGGTAGTAAAGAGGATCTTTAGATATTTGAGAGGAACTATAGACTATGGTTTAAGGTATCCTAATTTGGAAAATGTAGAGCTTCATGTATATACAGATGCAGATTGGGCAGGTTGTGCGGATGATAGAAAGAGTACCTCAGGAGGAGCAGTATTTCTTGGAGATAGACTTGTTACTTGGACAAGTAAGAAGCAAAATTGTATTTGTCAGTCCACAGCAGAAACATAGTATGTTGCAGTAGTATTAAATTGCTCTACAATTGTGTGGATCAAGTAGATGATAAAAGATTTTGGAATTCAGATTGATTATCCTATTGTTATTCATTGTGATAACACTAGCACTATCAATATGTCAAAGAACTCAGTGATGCATGCAAAGAAAAAACACATTGAGATAAAATATCACTTCCTAAGAGAGAAAGTAGTAGAGAAAGAAGTAAAGTTGGACTATGTGAGAACAAAAGATCAGCTAGCAGAATATTCACAAAGCCTTTACCTAAGGATACATTTGAGTATCTCAGGGAGAAGCTGGGAATAATTCCCTTCCTTGAATCTGATTAGAGTTTGTAGGATTGCATCAGTCCTTAGTGACTGATGAATGGTTGACTACTCTACTTTAGGAGTAGTACCGGTGCTTAATTGTTTGGCGCCCTTTTCCATTGATGTCAAAGGGGGAGTAAGTATATAGTCATGAAAAACAAAATGGTAAGAGGATACAACAATTGATATTTAGAGCATTCAACAATAGATGGAGGATTCATCCTTGGGGAAGTTTTGTTGAGGAAATGGAGAATGTCATAAAAGAATTGTAGAAAGAGGGAGTGAGTATTTAGCAAGAAGAAAAAAAATAGTAAGAGATGGAGGATTCATCCTTGGGGGAGTTTTGTTGAGGAAATGGAGAATATTACAAAATAATTGTACATTTGAATTGGTGGTGTTTTTCATTCCATATGTTTCCATCAATGCCAAAGGGGGAGATTGTTGGAGATTTTCCAGCAAGCCGGTGCTGACTGTATGTTTGTCATTGTTGACAACATATGGTAAGCACTGTGTGTGGAAGCCTAATGGAGAGAGCCTTGAGTATATGGTTCCTAGATATGTTATCAACATGATATCATAGACGCAAAGGTTGATTCTGAGTGAAGACAATAATACAATTGTTTGTATCAGTAAGTGTTCCTAACAAGTCCCAGGAAGAGTTCAGTATGTGATTTACAGTATGGTTGTAATGGAGCCTTGTGTGTTTATATTTATGTTGTAGACATATGTATGATGCTATGTTCATGGATGTAGAGTCAGTTGTGTAGTACAGGTTGAGTTATGATGTTTCCAGTTGACAGTTATAGTTTCCTGAGTTTATCTGATGAAGCCGACAATGTTTTTATTGTTGAAGTAGTTGTGCCTATCATTTGGATATGCATGCTTAGATTAGTGTTTGGAGAAGATTTAAGAATTTTTGGTTAAGAGCGCATGACATAATTCAGCATGAGAAGAAAGTTATAGTTAATTTGGTGGAGCCGACAGTGTGAAGCGACGTGTCTACTCATATGGAGTTGCGTGGTACTAATTTGTGTTGTGTGCTTAGTATAGCTAATTGAGATGTTATTGGAGAGTTATATTATTTCTCTAATATGATTTCAAGGAAGTTCTAACAAGCTGACTTGACTATATCATTTTGAGAAAGATACTTATAGGCAATCATTTGTGATTGCTAAGTATGGCAGATAGTTGAAAGATAAGAGCAGAGCAGAAGGTGTGAAGTTATGAGCCATTAGTAGAAGGTCTATGTGACAAAAAAGAGAGTGTGTGATATTCATTGTAACTGATCTAGATAGAAGGTCTAGCTTTCAATTCATCAAGATCTAGATATAGTGTGTATCTATTAAACAAAAGGTTGCAGCCTTCACCCCTTTGAGCAATATGCTCTCGGACAGTATGTCCTCACCCCTAACAGGGTTAATTGTAAAAGACTCCTAACAAGGTCTGACCCTTGACCAGGTCATTGTACTTAATGAATTGTAAAGATCAACTCCTAACAGGGTTGTAAGATCTTCTAACAAGGATCATAATACTCTAGTGCAATTTATAGTGGGTGCTAATTCCCACCGGGGTTTTTACCTATTTGGGTTTCCTCGTAACCAAAATTATGGTGTTGTGTTAAGTTTTATCATATTATGTTTATGCTTAATTTTCTTCTATACTTAATTTGATAAAGAATTGAATCTTGTAGATAATTGATTCATCGCCCCCCCCTCCCTCTCAGTTATCTCTTTGGACTATTCCTAACAGATCTTAGAAGGAAAATGAGAGGACAACAACAAATTGAAGGGCCTTCTCAAAAAGAAATTTCTTTTTCTCATGATGGTCCCTCATCCTCTAGTCCAATCATTGAATTACCTTTTTCCCCCTTGGCTCCTAGCTCTCAAATGGAAGAGGATCTAAATTGGGAGAGAGAGAAATTGGAGGGAGAGAGATAAAAGCTAGAAGAGGATAGGGATGAATTAAAAAAGAAGATGGAGGAATTCAGAAGAGGTAAATTGAAGACAATAAATAATTATGAAGAGAAAATTAGAGATACAATTTTGTAGTTTGTTGAGAGTATAGAACCAAGATTGATTTATTCAAGCAGCAATAAATTAGTAGGTATTCTTGATTATTTTGAGGCAGATAAGGCTAAATTGGGGCCAATTTTGGATACATGGATAATAAGGAAGGTAAATTTAAAATAATTTTATTCATTGTCAAAAAATTATCAGACTGTTGATACTGTAGTCAAGTCTACTCACAAGCTGGCCAAGGGCTTAATAGAATTTGCAGCAAAAAGAGATAGCATTGGAAGAAAGGCTATGGTTCTAAAAGGGGAGTACTCCAAGGTATGTTTTGAAATGTTTCCTAGTATGTTTGCTAAAAATGGAAAATTAAAGGACAAGAGAAAGTGGATTGGGAAAGTGGATAATGAATTATCCATAAGAATAAATAACATCATTGTAAGAATTTGCCTAAGGAAAAGAATAAATGCCAAGATCTAGAAGCTCAAGAGATAGCACAAGAGAGATAGGCAAAATGATCAAATAATTGATTATAGCCAATTGAATTGAATACAAATTAGGAGTTCCTAAATATATAGGCAATGCAATAAGACTACATGATAAGGAGATGATAAGATATCACCCACATGTGAGGTCCTATCCTGACCCGTCCTAGTTCAACTTTCATTTTGACATTTGATTCATCAGGATGATACCTTGAGTATAGACATTTGATCTATTTTGGATTACATATGCTATCATTGGATCTTATGAGATAGTTGTTATAAATTCTTATGATGATCACGTTAGTCATACTTTTATATATGCTCGTTTTGATTCCATGATTATCTATGATATATGAATTCTACATTCTGCATTGTTATGTCATCTTTTAGTATAATGAATATTAGTGAAATCATGGTTCTATGATAAGTTTAGGATTACATGCTTATGTGGAATACGTAATGTTTTATGAATGCAGATATATACATATTTGTCAAGTTTAGATGTTATTACTCTATTTTTGAAATGATTATTAATGCAAGATTTTATAATGTACTGACATCAAATTTGAGTGTGCAAGAACATGGTCATGGTTGTAAGTCGGGGAAACAAGATAGGATCTAAGTGCAATCGGTTGGAAACCAAGGTTGACTCTAGAAGAGAATGACCTCATCATATCGTGATTTCTTTCGTAAACATGTTGCATGTATTTATGTGGCTGACAATGTTTGTAAATGTATGTTTGTAAGTAAGTTTCTCTTGTGAAAATAAAAATTGCAATTTGCCACTAAGCATGCCAAGTATGTTTGTGATGTGTATTATTGTGATGTGTCACTTGACACCTTTGTGATGAAGTGGCATGTTAAGTGGATTATGCACCCCACCCCCTCCTTAGTTTGTCTTGACCATTCCTAAGCTAGATAGGTGGGTTAAGGAACCAAGATTTGATGAAACCAATACTCCATTTTCGGATGCATGATTAATTGGGGTTTTTGAAAGGTTTTTTGGAGTCCTAGGGTTTGGTTTAGGTTGAATTTTGGTGCCTCAAGGTTAGTACATGGGTTAGGGGGCTTATTTCTTCTATTCCCACTTTCCTAGGTCACCTTTTTACCTCTCCAAATGGGTCATTTTTTATATGTACGAAAATGGAAAATTCTATCTAGGATGTCTCTCATATTCATGTGTTTAAATTCATTCCAAACCTTAGGTAAAGGCAAGTGTCATTTTGTCTTAGATCTAGAAACCTAATTTTCATGGGAAGTGAGGTGAGAGAAGAATGTTTGAATGACTTTAGGGGAGAGAGACTTAGGAAGGACACACTTGTTCATTTTGATCTAAGAGAGAATTAGAGAGTGAGAGGGGATCTAGAAAGTTTTGGGGACTAAGTAGATTTGAGGATAGCAAGCTTGGAGACAAGGGAAGCTCAACTTCAACTCTTCTATTCAGCCTTGTCTTAGGAGGAGGTTGGTGGTTTTCTATCTTGTGTTTATTTGAATATGCTTTGAAAGAAATGAATTATGTGAAAATTGTAAACTATTTTATCATGTGTGAATCTTTTATTGTTTGTTATCATTTTGAGTTTTTGGTTTTTGGTTTTCAATTCTGTTTATTTCTTGAATTGTTCATGTTATGGGTGTGCAAGTTCACTCCTCATCCTTGGGAGGATTAGAGGATAACTTGGAGTGAAGGGCCTAAGTTGGGATTTCCTTATGTATCAGTGCATGGTTGTATGGGCACCATGAGAACCTACTTATGTTTGTTTTGGGGGCCATAAGGGATTTGTGAT
Organism: Chamaecyparis obtusa; assembly: GCA_027943335.1. Classification (NCBI taxonomy): domain Eukaryota; kingdom Viridiplantae; phylum Streptophyta; class Pinopsida; order Cupressales; family Cupressaceae; genus Chamaecyparis; species Chamaecyparis obtusa. Next base: position 443,287 of record BSBK01005632.1, read on the forward strand.
GCTCATGGATTTGAGTTGTTTGGTTGGAAGGGCCTTGTGAAGGCTTGTATAATATGTTGAAATGTTGTTTGTTATAAGTTAGGTGTCTCCATAAGGGAAGATTCCACCTTCACCCATTTTGTGGATTCTATGTTAGAGTCCTTTGTGCAAGCTTGGGAAGGGAGTATTATGTGAAAATATATGTTCCAAATTGTGTTGAATGTCTATGTTTTGTGTTGTATGAGTGTATCCTATCTTATACTTGTTTCCCCAAGCTCGGGGGTGGCCATGTAATGGCCTAGGTTGGGAGGTGAGCCTCCATGGCCATGTGAAGAAGGTCTTATGTTTGCAGGTTTGGTTTCTTGACTTGAAGAAGCAGTCCAAATCTGAAGGTTACAGTTAAAGTTGAAAGCTCCTAAAGACTGTTATGAGGTGTATCTGATTGAGTGATCTTGCCCTATACATTTGTGTTTCTACATCAAAGAATTTGTAATATTGTAAAGGCTGGAATTTTAGACTAGTTAATCTAGTAGTTTTCCTGAATTTAAACAAATTTATTTGCTCTCTCTCTATAGTCCAAAAATTTGTAACTATTAACTAAAATTTTAAATTCAGTTCTCTGCATAAATGCTGGTTAGAATAGACATGGACTGGAAATGTTGGTTTAATTTTTATTGCTCAAAGGAAGTTGAAATTTTTTGCAAGTATAATTAGTTTTCAGCATAAATGTAAAATGATAGATGTCATGAACAGGAAGGTTAAAATTAGTCATGTATTAATTATTTGATTTCTTGTTTAAAAAGCTAAAAATTTTGTATCTATGTTAAGTGTTTTAATGCTACCAAAAGATTCTTTTGTTACTTCTATGATTTAGATTTGCATTAGTAAATTATAGTCATATGGTTTTTATATTGAAGTTGATAATCAGAATCTACAAAATAGTATTTTTTTTTTCTGGAATGGAATATATCTTTATACAGCATGTGCATTATCTACTATCAAAAAAAAAAAAAGATGAAATAAAGAAACCTGTAAGTTCATTTGTCAAATAGAAAGTAATAGACAGAATTCAACATGAAGGCTAGAGTTTTGCAAAATAATTTAGTTATGTATGAAATATGGCAAGCTGTAACTTTAACTTGGAAGTAAATTAAATGCATAAGTGAATGGGTTGATCTGTATTTTATTTACTTTAGGAGGTCCCTGAACCTAACATGTTCTTTATCATAATTTGATACTCATATGTAGCTGTTTGAGAATTAATCCCTGATGTCAACTGATATAATTCTATACAGACTTATTAATCTAAAAGAGTAAGTTACTTAAATAATAGTGACAATTGTTTCTGTACCTTTTTTCTATGTTAATCAAACTGAAGGTTTCTTTTTTGGAAATTATTATATATAATAAATTAAATAAGAAGTTATGTATAATATGGAATATATATATATATATATATATATACACACATACATAGCTTTATTAAATCATGTCACACTTTTGTTTGAGTACTTGTAATATAAAAAGATGTAATAATATATATTATATATTATACTTAGTATAATGTATAATACATAATATTTAATATAATATTATACAAAAATACTATAAAATAAATGATATGGAAATCAAATATAATATAATATTATATATATTATATACTATACAATGAATATTGTATAGTACATAATATATATAGTAATATATTATTTTAAAAATGTATTGCAGTGATGATTAATGAAATATTGATCAAATATAATATATTATTATATATATTATATACTATACATGAATATTGTATAATATATAATATATATAAAAAAATATTATATATATATAAAAAAAACATATTTCGTAATGCAATTTTTAATTGAAAAGGGTTCGCATATGATACGGGGCCGAAGCCCTTATTAGCAGCTTCGGGCACGCATGGCAGCGCTGCCGTGACTAAGTCACAGTAGTGACTATGTCACTACCACAACCTAGGTCACGGGTGGTGACACAGTCACTGTCGTGACTAGTCACAGCAGTGGCTATGGCCAGCACTACGCGGCCTTAGGGTTTTCAAAACCCGTTCCAAAAAAAAGCCTGTCATTAAAACGTTTTAAATAAAAAGCGATTCATGGGTTTTATTTACAGACCCAAACATATATATGTAATCGTAGGGCCAAACCAATAAACACGAATCTGATCTTATTACCAGTTACTAATCTAGTGACAGCAGAATAAAAATAAAAATAAATAAATAAATAAATAGTACTTCTAACACAGCAGCTTTGCAAAATGAGACTTGTTATGGAAGAGATTATCATTACATTTGATCTGTGAAACAGATCTGAATAAATAGAAAAGAGAGAGATGTACCCAGATAGAGCAGTAAATGGGTAACATCTAGATCAAAATAAATAGAGTTTCCCTTATGAGATTAAGAAATCTATTTATGAACCATACTCTCATGCCTGTTGAAGTGCACCTATACAAAGAATAAAAAAAATCTTCTCTCCATCTTCCTCAGACTTGCAAGACAATAATAAGGAAGATTAGGGTTTGGTTATGCTTTTTAGTGACCCCCAACCCTAATTTCAAATTAGGGTTTGGGGAGTCACTTTAAATAATAAAATATGCATCATGCTATGTAAATGTTTATTGAACTGTTATTATAAATGGTTGCCCTTTGGAAATGGAAAGTTTAGAATTATTTAGTCTAAATTTAGATTGTAATAAAGTTGTATTAAAATCACTTTCTTTCTATCGTTCTATAAATTTTATCTAATTTATATTTTATGGTGAACAATATAATAGTACCTTAGAAAATTTTGTTATTAGCATCTATGATGTCTTAATACATTAGTTAGATTTGGAGATTAAAAGATTTTGATAATCATGTCCTTTGAATTATTTAATACTTTAGTTTAATTATATATTAGAATTCTAGAGGGTTTTATTTAAAATTAATTTATATGGAATTATGTAATTTTTCTATTAAAAAAAAAATTTAAACCTCTTATGCCTAGATATAAAATAGTTAAGAAAATGTTTTTTAAAATTATTTGTTTTATTTTGAATTACATTTTAATGTATAACCATATTGATTTAGGCATTGTTATGTGGTTATATGAATGATATTAATCTAATAGGTTATTATAGTTGTTTAGGGGAATAATCCTACCTTATATCGAATATAGATTTAAATTTTATTAATGAATTTTCAAAATTTCATAACTTGTTAAATGTTATTAAATCATTAAGGGGCTATAGTTTATCAATGCTTGCCAAGTTTCCTTTTAATCATCTTCTAGGATTCAACTTAATTCCTTTATTCAAATATTTATTTATGCCCCTTGAAATTTATAGGGTTTGACCGTATTATCCTTGGACATCAAAACCATAGGGATATGATATTCCCTTTAAAACTTTTCCTATTCCCTTGTCACCTAATGACTTCCACCGTGTAAGGGACGAAGGCATGCTAGTGCTTGCTTTATGATCCCTTATGTGTCATTGGGTGACTCATCCATGCGAGCTTACGATCCCAAAGCTTCGCATAGAAGGGCTTTTGTGTAACCTATTGTCCCAAGTGTATGTGTAGCTAAAAAATAAATTTGTTGTTATGTTTTTGCCCAATTATTTTGGGCATTACACCACACAAGGTGGAATCACATGTCCACCAAAGGTGGATCATCCTCCATTGTACATCAAAGTATGTGCAACATGTGCAAAAATGAGAGGATGATAATGTGATAAGAGCACTAAAGGTGGATCTCACACACAAAGAGGTATGTGATGACAACTATCACACCTAAAGTGGAAATTATCCTAACCATGTGCTAAAATGAAATGCAAACTCTTAGGTGTCACAATGACAACTAATATGAAAATGCATTATCCTAAGTAAACTTAAGTAAGTGTAATTAGCAAATATTTAATTACACCAACACCCCCCCTTAAGTGCAACTTAGGGGAATGCACTTAAGCTCACAATGAAAGATGGGTCCCGACTACTAGGCCATGTTAGGTACCCATGTACAATGTGCAAGAACAATGAAATCTCTCATAAAGTGGAGAAAGAGGGAAAACGTCATGGGAAAAACCCTCCCCCAAAAAGAGAGATGAATACAAGATGCATGCATGGATGGAGTAATCAAGACCCCTCCATTATGATATACATCATGCATATATAGTAAAGAATCCCCCCATAGGAAGGAAACAAAGAGACATGATATCCCATCCATAATGAAAAATATCCTCTAAGGATGGTCAGTGCTTGAAGGCAAACCATAGAACCATGCCTACAAACAACATTTTTCCCCTTAGGAAGAAGATACACCAAGTATAGATGTAAGAAGGCCTCCCATTGTGGATAGGAACTAGGAAGGGGAATCCAAATGAAGTATGATGTCTCTAAAGTATGCTCATGTATCACCATGTCCTTGGTTGATGAAGATGCCATGAACCAATCAAGAACATATCCAATAGAAGGTGATAAACAAGGAACCAATGGTAACTGATCCATGTAAGAATTTGGATCAAACTCCAAAGACAAATATGCCTCCTCAAATGAAGAAGTAAGAAGAGAAGCAAGAAAGCCTCCCCTCAATATAGAATGTACTCCCATGATAGATGCTCCTGGATCAATGTAGAAACTACACCAAGAAAATTGAATAATGTTCCTCCCTTTAGGAAGAAACAAGTCCATAGGTGTATCAATGAATCCTCCCCAATCTCTAGGAAGAATCCTCAAAATGTATGATGTCTCAGGAAACTGAATAGGAATCTCCAACACATGAGTATGATCAACCTAAACTATGCAATGTGACATCTCAGGTGAAGTTTGAGACTTATGAAAACCAATCTCCAAATACTCAAATGTCTTCTCTAAAGTTAAAGAGACCTCCTCCAAATGTTGTATCAAAGGATCCACAATCATGTCAATCTTGAAAGAAGGATCAAGTGGAGAGTGAAGATGAGGGTCAACATGCTCCCTTGCAACAACTAAAGAAGGATCATCCTCAACAAAGAGAAGATGAATGTCATCAATGAAGTCTCCCAAATCTGAAATGTAGGACTCCACAAACAAACCTGCAATGTCTATCAAGTAGTCATCCCATGGAACTATAACTAGAAGACAAGGATAATCTTTCTACACTGAATCACAAGAATCAATGTCTATAGGAAGACCAGCATCATCAAGAGATGTGATCTCAATAAGAGGAGAAGGAGCTGCAACTAGAGGTTCTAGACCTTTTGGAAGTGGAGGAATATGTGGACCTCCATACATTTCCCAAAGAAAAGTCCAAAGATTAGGAATAGTTTCTATCTCATCATCATAGTCATCAAGGGAATCTATAACATCCATATCCATATTCCAATAGATAACCTTAATAACTTCTGAGTAAGAGTCCCAATTGAAAGAAGGATTTTTAGTTCTAAGCTCATACAAATAGGGCAATAGGTTATGCTCAGTAAGATGAGCAAGAACCAATTCACTCCATTGCTTATAGTTTCCTCTTGTCAACTTAATTAAACCATCCATGATGTACTTCTCACATGAAGCAATGAGATCAATGCACCCCCCAAAATGTAATGAACCAAAGAACCCCCCCAAAATAGATGATTTTGGTACTTTATATATATATATATATATATATATATATATATATATATATATATATATATATATATATATATATATATATATATATATATATATATATATATATATATATATATATATATATATATATATATATATATATATATATATATATAGTGCATGTACAATTGCCACTTGCCAAAATGAACCAAAGTGGACTTTTGATTTTGATGATTACAACAGAAAATATGAAGCTATAGTAGACTCAAACAAATAAGACATAAGATCTCTCAAGGATCTAACAAATTACAAGTGCCAAAAATAGGCCAAAATAGACCAAATTCTGAAAGTACTATGTCTACTCATAATTTTTCCAAACTGATACCAGATCTGGAAAGTAGACAAAAAATCATAAACTTTCAAAAAAAAAAATAGCACCTGAAAATGTGTCCATATGAGCCCGAACGAAGCCTTTAAAGTTGTAAAAATTAGGATTTTCAATTTTCAGAAAACATTAGAAACAAAGATCAGAAATCACCTGCACCATTGTGTAGATCGTGAAATTCTACCCAAAAAAAAAAAAAGGCTCAAAAAAAGGACTCCGGATGACTGAGATATCGTTGTTTGAAAATCGCCTCTGAAATTATTTTTTCTGAATCGCTGCCACTGAACCTTGAAAATTCAAATAACTCTAGATTTGGCTTCAGATGTCTGATTTGGATGAAACAAAATTCAATTTAGGGGTATTTGGACCTCCTTAATGTGATGCCAACCTCTGATTTGCACCAGCAAGATCTAATTTTGACCTGCAATAAAAATCTCTCAAAATAGGCTATACAATGAAAACTCCTATGGCTCTAATACCATGTAAGAATTTGCCTAAGAAAAAGAATAAATGCCAAGATCTAGAAGCTCAAGAGATAGCACAAGAGAGATAGGCAAAATGATCAAATAATTTATTATAGCCAATTGAATTGAATACAAAGTAGGAGTGCCTAAATATATAGGCAATGCAATAAGACTACATGATAAGGAGATGATAAGATATCACCCACACAAGGTGGAATCACATGTCCACCAAAGGTGGATCATCCTCCATTATACATCAAAGTATGTGCAACATGTGCAACAATGAGAGGATGATAACGTGATAAGAGCACTAAAGGTGGATCTCACACACAAAGAGGTATGTGATGACAACTATTACACCTAAAGTGGAAATTATCCTAACCATGTGCTAAAATGAAATGCAAACTCTTAGGTGTCACAATGACAACTAATATGAAAATGCATTATCCTAAGTAAACTTAAGTAAGTGTAATTAGTAAATATTTAATTACACCAACAATCATTAACCTTGAGAGTACAATTTTGTATATTCAAACCATAGAGTCAATTGAGGGTGCTAGGTTTCATTTTGGTTTTATGAGGAGGGAAGTTGAGAAGATAAAAATAAGGTGGGATGAGCTGGAGCAACAAAAGGTAGAGATTTTTAGCTTTCCCTGGCCCAAAAATGAGGTTTTTGAAGTATGGAAAGGAAGGTACCTTTCATTGACATCAAATGAACAAGGAGACCTTGTTATAGTTGCAACAAGTGGTGGTTCCCAACACCTTAAAATAGTTAAGGGTTTACAAATAGATTGTGTGCACAAGAAAGCTAAAGACAAAGGTGTCATCTATTAGATGAAGAAGCAGTAAAATGAAGTTGTTGCGGGAGCTTAGCTTACCAAATAGGAAATATCTTTTGAAGTCTTGTAACAAATTAGTTACTTGTCTTGTTGTTTTTGTCTCTTTTGTTATGTCATCATATTTTTGTCTTTGCCTAAATGATCCTAAGCTTGTAGATATCCTTAAATCTATAAAAGGATTCCCAAGATCATTTAGAAGGGCTGGAAAACTAAGATAGCTTTTTGCATACGAGTTTTCAGTCAAGGATATAGCAGATTGTATTTATCTGTATTATTATAGAAATAGAAAGTTTCATGGTTTTTTACCATTATTGTAGTGGTGTATATTTTTGAGGTAGGGTGTATACAAGAAACATGATTTAGTACATATGAATACAAAAAATCCAAGATTCAAGTCTCTCTTTAGTGTCTATTTCTTTGAATTATGAATTTTCTAATTCATTGAATAGAATTTATCTATGTTTGTGTTTATTTTCCTCATCTTTGATCTGAGATCAAATTAAATAGCTCTGGATAGAACATAGATTCATTTTTGTTTGCACAAGGATTTCTATTAGTAGTATGAATATGGTGTTAAATTGATCAATATTGTCATAAGGTGGTAATATTTGGGGATCTTGAATCATTGGCATTAGTTGGTTTCTATATTTTTGCTTTGAAATAAAGATATTTCCCAATGGATAAGGCACTGGCTAGAAATAAGTATGTTCTACAATGAAATGTGCTTAGTAGGGTTTGGCTATATTCTTAATATTTGATATAAATCTTTCAAATATTGTGATCTATAAGTATCATTTTCTAAATGGTAATGGAGAATCAATAAATGATAGGTTATCATTTAGTATTTTATTATCATTCATCTACTATTAAAATCTAGAATTTATTGTGAAATGTTGTATGTGGATCTGGATTAGGTACACCCGCCTTGGTTTTGCAGAGACAAAAAAGTAGAGGGTAGTCTTGTCCCTATAGTTGGTCCAATCACCTCATATTTTTCATACTTGGAACTGACCATTCCTGAAAACCTATCTATGGGTGTATTGGTTGCTTTCATAAGCATAAAGTCCATTTTGAAGAACCAACACATACCAAAACTTGCACAATCATGCCATGATCAACAAAAATGCCACAATACATACCACAAGTAAATACACTACTAATGACACCTCAACATCAATTACTTGCAAGAACCTTCCTCTTTTTATGTTGAAAACCATGCATACCAACCATAAAGTAATGCTTCTTATAATCTCCCTTATTATATTCCACCCAAAAACATAATATCCTACTCATATAGGGGCAATTATCTTTCTAGTGGAACACATCCAATAATCCCACCACAAAATTCCCCATAACATTACTAGTATAATTCTCATTCTCATAATATCGTTATTCACCAACAACTTCCATGATTTAATAAGGTATGTCCACCTATCAACAACCCACAACATGCACTCACTTATCAAGGAACCCCCTTTGTCCATCAAAATGTATTAGGATACCTTCATCCACAACAACAACAACCCGGTTGCATCCATCCTCATCAAGACACATATCAAGCACCTCATTATCCATCTCCTACACCATCACTTAGTCCTAACATGATGAGGATGAAAACACCCCAATTTCTAATTAATACTGAATGAGAAGAGATGAAGGAAACTCTTAAGGGTCTTCAAGATAATAACTTTGATAAAGTGTTCAAATTTGAAGAACTTTTACCATATCCCTTTAACATGTCTATCATGACATTACATATCCATAAATACTTTGAAATGCCTAAATTTGATAAATATAGGGTAAATATTGATCCTTGTAATCACATTGAAGAATTCTACATGGCTTGTCAAGAGGCGGCATGTTGCAATAACTATCTCTTACAATTATTCCCTAAAAGTCTTAATGGTTGTTCCTTAGAGTGGTTCTCTAAGATACCATTTGGTTTGATGGTTTGTGTATATTGGAAAATGGAAGCACTTCCATTTAGGACTGGTTTAGCCCTCTGAGTAAGTGGTTTGGGGTCATTTCAAACACCTTGAATGGGTCTTTGACTTGGATAAGGCTTTTTCCCCTATTCTACCCCATTTTCCACTTCTTTTCTACATAATTATGGCATCCTAAATTGAAATTATGAGATTCTTGACCTCAGGGTCAAGGTCGACCTTGACCTTGACCTAGGTCAAGTTCAACCTCGACCTTGACCTAGGTCAAGTTCGACCTCAACCTTGACCCAGGGTCCAAAATTCAAAATCCAGAAGTTTTCGGATGTCGGCTTTCAGAAAAGTTTTATTTCCCGCTTCCAAGTTGGCTGTTTCGGGTTTTAGAATAGTGAACTCTTAAATTATATTTAATTTAGGTCCATTTCTAGGGTTAAAGGTTTAAATTGTAATTTAATTGTCCTATGTAGGCCTCTCTAGAAGTTTGTGCCCTAGATCACTATAAAAGGAAGCCTTCCTCTCTCATTTCAATCCATCTTTACATCCCATCTCTCAAGCACTCAAGCAAGTAATAAAGAAATCAAGAAGCAAGAAAGAAGGAGAAATAAATCATTCAATCATTCATTCATCTTCAATCATTCAAACATTCAAGATATAATTCATCAAGGAGATCCATTGGTAGCCATTAAAGGATTCAATCTCTATGGAGCCCTCTTGTTGTAGATATTCACATCCATACAAGTTTAATCCTATTCCAAGATCCATTCAAGATTGGTGTTTAAGATCTAAGACAATTGATTTGAGACATCCTACATCCAATTCTACATTCATTTGGAGATTCCATATTTGTGGATTCAAGGATTTGAATCCTCCACAAGGGTTTCAACATAAGCAAGGTGAATTGTTCCATTTACTTTGTTTATTACTGCAATTTCAATTCAATTTCAAGGTTAATTCCTAAATTAGGGTTTGAATAAGGCAAACCCCTCCCCCCAACAAATAAAACCATTTTTCTCACAGGTATAGGTGTGGAACAACAAATATCAGTGCAAATCTTAATACCCTTTTCAACAAACTTTTGGGATCCGCGAATAGAATTTCAATCGGAGCAATGCAGGTCAAGGTCGACATAAAGGGGTAAGATTGTGCCCCGAGGTAAGATCTTACCCCTATGTCTGGGTCAAGGTTGACCTTTCTCAAAAAAGAAAAATATTTCTAGTTTTTGTAGATCTCACATTTTCGGTTTAGAATCACAAAAATCAACAGTTTATGAGATCGTCTGATAAGGTTTTTAGCAGATTCATTTTTGGAGGTAAATACCTTTTATTTATTCATTTCAATATTAATCTTCTAAATTTACTTTCTATATCATTAGAATTTCATGTATGTGTAAAATATCAGTTTGGGGTCTCTTTTATGGGCAAACCCCTACTTTTCTAAACCCCGTCCATATTTTTCATATTACATTTTGGTGAACCCAACAAGCTTACCCCCTATCTTTTGTGGAATTAGATGCCCTATTGTGTTTGTGGTGTTCAAATTCCTTTTCATGCTTATAAATTTCATTTGAATGCATTTGGATATATCTAGATCTATTTTTTATGCATTTCTTTATTCGTTATCATGTTGCACAATTTGTTTCAAGTGTTTTCAAAACATTCTTCTATACCTCTTGGGATTACACAACATCTTCCTCTTACCTTACCATTGCATGGTGTTACACCTAGAAAGACTTTATCTAGTGCATATGATGTTGCTTTTTCCTCTCTTGTATTACCTTGTAAGGATATATTAGAGCAAGAAGATGACTTTAATCTATCTCTCCATCATATTTCTCTTTATGGAGATGAGTTGGGGATTGATGTTAATTCTTCTCCTAATACATGTCTTTTCTATGAGCCTACTTTAGAATATAATTTACCTTCTTTCCCCTTTAGGGATCAAGATTTAGTGATTTATGGAGATCCTACAATGTGCTTTATTGGTAGGGATGATAATCCTCCTATATGTGATGAACCTTTGGATTTGGATGTTTATTACTCTCTTCCTCATGAAACCATTGTGCATGATCCCTTGGATAAAGATATTGATTTATCCCCTCCTCATGTAGAAGCTTTGATACAAGAGGGTGATTTATTAATGGATTAAATATTAATACATGATGGTGACTCTTTTTCTAAAACACACTCCCCTTATGCAGATATTTTAGTGAAAGAAGATGACATTATAGATGCTTTACCTCCATTTGGGATTCCTTCTAGTGCTAAGGCATTAACATAGAATGATATTAATTTCCTTAATGCTCTCCCTCTTGGTGATGATCGTATGGAGAATCAAGATCCTACCTCATCTCCTCCCAGGATATGTTCTTTGCTTCCTTCTTGTGAATTTGTTTGTAGTGTTGAGACAACTAACATAGTTTATCCAGAACCCTTGTTGACTATCAAAGATTGTCCTCGCATTACTATCAAAGGTAAACCTATGGACTCTTTAGAGTCTTTCAATGATCAATATTTGATATCTCACACCTATCATACAAGGAATAACCCTCAACCTAATCTGGTGGTTTCTACTTCTTTGCCACCTTCTCAACCCATTCTTCATCCTCCACCCCATCTTCCTAGCAAGGAGTATGATTTGATAAACCAATTGTTCAATACCCCTACCAATATTTATTTATGGAAGCTTCTTCAAAATTCACCTACCTACTATGAATCCTTGCAAAAAGCTCTAGAAACTCTTCCTACTCCACCTCCTAATCAAGAGAACATCAATACCTTCTTACAGTGCATGCATGCTACCTCGGGTCCTCATGACATTGTATTTACTCAAAAAGATTTACCTTCTAAAGAAGTTTAGAATCAATATGATGCTCTTATGGTTGTTGTTACTATCAATAAAAGTATCATTCATAGGACCTTGATTGATAATGGATTTGGGCTTAATGTTTGTAGCATGGACATGCTCAAAGTGATTAAAGCCAATCTTTCAACTATTCAACCTGATAATGTTCCTATATGTGGCTTTGATAACAATGCTAAGAACACTTTGGGCATCATTACCTTACCTATCAAAGTAGGTATGGTCATCCTAAATACTCCTTTTCATGTTATGCCTGGACCTCTTAATTATAACCTTCTTTTGGGTAGACCTTGGTTGCATGAGATGCATGTGATTCCTTCTACCCTTCACCGTAAAGTCAAGTTTATTCATCACAATATGATGTATACACTTCATGCGGATGACATGTCAAATCCTTGTTTGAATATTCAAACCCACGCTACTCCTATTCCTAATAGTAATCCTTCTTCCTCTAATGCTCTTCTTGGCGATGATTAGGGAACCTTGGATTTTAATCCTACCTTTATGGGAGAGTATAAGGTTTCTGATCTTGATTTTATGAATCAATAAAGAGAGTTTGAACAATGAGCTTTTTCTTCTACTTCTAATGCCCTTTGTAATAACTTTTTCTTTGCTTCTACCCACAATGAATCTGTCAAACCTACTAATGATGACATAGTGACTACTGAAGTTCCATTGAATCCTGATGATATGGTTTCTCATTATGGTCTTGATTATCATTTCCTAGTTAAACAAGGATTCAATGGTCAAGAATGTGGTAAGCATAAATAGGGAATTCAAATTCCCTTACAGAATAGGGGGCATGAGCATTCTTATGGATTGAGATTTAATCCTCAACAACAAATCAATGTTAACATCTCAAATAACACATCAAAACATGATGAAACTATGAAGGAATTTGACCAAGGAGTTCTTTTTCCTAAAATCCTTCATGCTAAGATGATTACTATAGTACCTAAATGCAAAAAGAAATGTAGTCCACACTTGAAGAATCTTCCTTTTTGTTTGTATCATAGATTTCATGATCACTCTACTAATGAATGTCAAGCTTTACATTATAAGATTAGGCAGCTCATTGATAGTAAGGTTATTTATATATCATGTGGCAATGAGTTGTATTTCAATCATGTTTTCTCTAAATAACATTTATGTTCCTATTAAGGAGCTCCACATTATGTAAACAAAGTTAGCCTAATCAATGGGGGCGTGTTATCTTGTATAGTGTTGTGAGTAATATAATAGGTCCCCTTCCATCCTTGTTCCTATGCTTGGGGGGAAAGGATGCCATCTCCTTCTTTTCTATCTTTTCAGGATCCACTTTTCCATTGGTTAAGCAGTATTTATCTATTATGTGATATTCAATCATACATGAAAATTTTGGTTTGTATTGAGGATCTTTGTCCTTGATCATAACCTATATTCATTGTTTGACATTGGGTTTCCATTGTCAATAAATCTCTCACCTTAGAAGCTGAATAGTGTTTTATCCCTCACAAGGGTTACTTTTTCCCTTCTTGCATGATATCCCTTTGCATTCATCCCTTCCATGGCCTCATAGGAGTTGTGACCTTCTTGGCTTGGACTGGGTGTTGTCTATGGATATTGTCTTGATGTTGAAGAAGACTTTATCCTTGTTCTTTTCTTTCCTTAACATGTCAAAATAGTATGTATTTTTCCATCTTAAGGAGGGGGGCATATATACAGTCTCCCTCGTTCTATATTATGTTTTTTTTTCTAACATTTTGTTTTGCAGCATGCTAAATCCTTGGAAGGTAATGCACAGAAGTTGCTAAATCCTGAAGAGACATGCATTTTCAATTTCAAATGTGCTAAATCCTCAGAAGGTAACACACATAAGTTGCTAAATCCTGAAGAGATACACATTTTACAAAGGTATTCTATGGTGATATGAGGATATGGATCCAAGAGTACTTCATAAAATCCATTAGAAGATGCACTACATACATGCACAAAGCTGCCAAAAGGTGCACAACTTTATAGGGTGACTATCAAGTGTTTGCTTGGTGGACCATCCTATCCTTTTTGTGGTTCACAGTGAGATACACACATCTTACTGGGCGAGTTAGCCACTCCTCTCTACCATTTTCTCTCTTTTAGAGATGTCTCTCTTATTGTAATCTTGGATTTGACGAAGACTCAAGTACTTGGGGGCTTGAGGATTCCTTTGTCCCTTTGATTTCAATAAGATTATATTTTTTCTTTGTGATCTCCTTTACCAATAGTTTGCATCGAGTCCATACTCTTGCTAAAGTGGGGGCTAAATATATCATCATAAAATGGAAGCACTTCCATTTAGGACTAGTTTAGCCCTCCGAGTAAGTGGTTTGGGGTCATGTCAAATGCCTTCAATGGGTCTTTGACTTGGATCTGGCTCTTTCCCCTATTCTACCCCATTTTCCACTTCTTTTCTACATAATTCTAGCATCCTGAATTGAAATTATGAGATTCTTGACCTCAGGATCAAGGTCGACCTCAACCTTGACCTAGGGTCCAAAATTCAAAATCTAGAAGTTTTTAGATGTCAGGTTTCAAAAAAATTTGGGTCAGTTGTTTCAGGTTTTGAAACAGTCAAATCTTAAATTATATTTAATTTAGGTCCATTTCTAGGAGTAAAGGTTTAAATAGGAATTTAATTCTCCTTTGTAATCCTCTATAGAAGTTTGTGCCCTACATCACTATAAAAGGAAGCCTTCCTCTCTCATTTCAATCCATCTTTACATCCCATCTCTCAAGAACTCAAGCAAGTAATCAAGCAATCAAGAAGAAAGCAAGAAGGAGAAAGAAAGAATTCAAGCATCCATTCATCTTCAAGCATTCAATCATTCAATATCCAATTCATCAAGGAGATCCATTGGTAGCCATTGAAGGATTCAATCTTTATGGAGCCCTCTTGTTGAAGATTTTTCCATCCACATCCATTCAAGTTTCTTCCTATTCCAAGATACATTCAAGATTGGTGTTGAAGATCTAAGATAATTGATTTGAGACATCCTACATCCAATTCTACATTCATTTGGAGCATCCATACTTGTGGATTCAAGGATTCAAATCCTCCACAAGGGTTTCAACATAAGCAAGGTGAATTGTTCCACTTACTTTGTTTATTACTACAATTTCAATTCAATTTCAAGGCTAATTCCTAAATTGGGGTTTGAATAAGGCAAACCCCTCCCCCCCAACAAATAAAATCATTTTTCTAATAGGTACAGGTGTAGAACAGCGAATATCAATGCAGATCTGGATACCCTTTTCGTCAAACTTTCAGGATTCGCGAACTGAATTTCTGTCAGAGTAGTGTAGGTCAAGGTCAAAATAAAGGGGTAAGATTGTGCCTCGAGGTAAGATCTTACCCCTGTGTCTAGGTCAAGGTTGACCTTTCTCAGAAAAGAAAAATATTTATGGGTTTTGTAGATCTCACAATTTTGAATCAAGTTTACAAAAATCAGCAGTTTCTGAGATTGTCTGATAAGGTTTTTAGCAGATTCTTTTTTAGAGGTAAATACCTTTTATTTCTTCATTTCAATATTAATCTTCTAGATTTACTTTCCATATCATTAGAATTTCATGTATGTGTAAAATATCAGTTTGGGGTCTCTTTTATGGGCAAACCCCTATTGTTCTAGACCTCATCCATATTTTTCATATTACAGTTTGATCACTACTTTCTTTTCTTATCAGATAATTTTGTCACTCATTGTCATCATAATATTAAACACAACATCTCCATGCTTGATCTTGTCCAAGCTAAACAAAAATGAGGTGAAAGTCTCCTTGATCATACTAAAAAATGGAGAGCCCTTATGGGTTGTCTCCCATGTTAACTCCTTTATTATTAATTGGTACCAACCTTCATTAATCATCTTTATTCAAAAAAAAATTATTGCATACGAGTCAATTGTGTGAGTACATCCAAGGAGATCTTGTCCAAGGGACCATCTACTAAGAAAGAATTGATTGAAAAAGGCACCATTGAGTTATACAAGGACCACTCTAATTGTTCCAAAAATGTTAAATCACATTATTTGAATAGGAACAAGAACATTGTGGGAGATGGTGTTACAGATTCTAAAACTATCCAAATGATTTTGGCTACCATGCCAAATCCTACTCAAGCATATCACAATCCTCCTACACATTATTATTACAATCCTCCTACACAAATATATATCAATCCATCACCTCAACCATAAGTCAATCCTCAACAAAGGGTATATCTCAATCATTAAGTGTAGCCCCATTATGAACAAACAAATTGAACAAATTCCATTATGGTATCCCCCACACCGACTGGAAAAATGGGTCAAGGAAATGCATGATGACAATTCACTCTCTTAGGAGAACCTTTAAATGTGATCTTTAAATAGATGCAATCACACAATATGATTGTCTATCCATAAACCAATATTTTGATGAGTCCAAACCAAAACCTGATTGGTACAAAGATATTGAGTATTCTGATTACCATTGTATCAAAGGTCATACCACAAACAAGTGCATTAAAATCAAACATCTAGTTCATGACCTCATTCATCAAGGTAATATCAAAGTTGATGTCACTACTAGAAAGTCTCCTAATGCTCATCTTAGTTTATGCATAGATGTTTTTCCCAAATATCAAGCAAAAGCTAGCACATCAAATGAAGGGGCTTTTCATGCAACTAATCACATCAATTATAATACAACCCTATTTGATTATGGTAACACCATTATATGTGTCACACAAGTCCATAACTCATGTCAACATGATTGATGTTAAAGGAGTAGATACATAATGTGTTGCTACTACTAGATGAGCGTATGTGATGATTCCTAGTCCTTTGACTCCTATCCCTTTACAAGCTCCTATTTCCTTGAAATATAATATCTTAGAGAATTTAGGCAAGACTCTTGCACATATCTCTATTTTGGACTTCTTGAAGTCATCACCTACCCATCAAGATACCTAACACACACTTTGAAAGAGGCTCATGTCATAAGGATAATCAACCCCACCTAATTTTAAGCTATGGTATCACTTCTCTCATCTACATGCCATATCAATTTCACCCAATTAGATGCCATGATCCCAAATCCTAATCACATCCAACCTCTTAATATTGAGGTCATCATAAATAAATGTAAGGTAAATGAACCTTTTTTGACAATGGTTCTTCCCTAAATCTTTGTACATTTAAATTTGTGACTTGAGTGGGGTATACTATCACAGATATGCATAGTTATACTATTACCATAAAGGCATATGAAAATGTTGAAAGAATATTAGTAGGCATGATAAACCTCCCTATTCATTTGGGTCTAGGAATGTAGAATAACATTGTGCCATATTGTTGATCTAGGCTTTCCATTTAACATTCTCCTTGGTCACCCATGGATTCTCACCATGCACATTGTACCATCCACTCTCCATTAGTGCCTCAAATTCCCATTTCAAGGTTTTGAGATCACCATTTGTGGAGACACACAACCTTTTGAGTATTTTCATGCTCTTGAGGCATCATCCCCATATTCACACCACTACCTCAGTGTTGAAATTGAAATACATCATACCACTTCATCATCCTCATACGTTGACCCTAACTTCATGCTTGATGTTGCAAAAGAGAAAACCTCCATTTCATCATCCTTTTCACAATTAAAGATAAAAAATGATGACTATGGAGAATATTCTCTTGAATAAACATTCATAGTGTGTATGCTCCCCCTTGATCCATATACATATGGAAAACCCACCAAATCATAGAAGAAAAAAGAGCCCATTGTCATAGAGTTTGGCCCCACCATATTTCAATCCCATGGAGAACATAATCAGGAGGTGATAGAAGGGGACATAAATTAATGGTTCTACAATAACCTTCTTGCTAATAATGAGTCATGCCTTGGTTACTTCAAAGAAAAATATCCAACATCCCATGAGTTAGCTACAAAATAGTGGGATTATCAAGGTGGTGGACTAGGAAAATAAGAACAAGGTATGAGAAAACTAATAGATCTCCCTCACAATGTTAATAATCAGGGGCTTGCTTTGGAAGTTCCTCACATGACACTTCAACTTTAGCTAATAAATCCCAAAATGTTGAGAGTAACCATATTGAAATCAAAGACATACCTAAGGATGTCGTTATGAAAGACTATAAAATAATTTGATACCTCCATACTTCTCACTAACCTACCCCATTACCATCCTGACCTCATTGATTGGGGACACATTGTTGAACATTTTGACACATTTCAAAGTGATACAAAGCTCTTAGAATTCATGGGTTCCACTATCTACCCACCCTATTATGATCATACTACACACACAGTGTATAAGCTTGATTCTAATGCTTACTTTGGGGAAGAGGATATCCTTAGCCAAAAAATAAAAAAAGAAAGAAAAAAAATAGGAGTTTATTGGTGAAAACCTTTTTGAGGAACCTTTAGACAACAAAATAGTAGAAATAAAGGGCATATCTTCTGGTGAAAATGTCATTGAGGCACCATAAGATGAGAATTTTCCTCTTTCTCTCATAGATAGGTACTACATAGAAAAGTCATCCATCCTCATAGATGAAACAATGGAATTCAATCTAGGGACATCATAACATTTTCACATCACTTACATGGTGACTTCCTTGTATGATGATGAGCTACAAGTGTTCACTTAACTCCTATAAAAATGGGCTATCAACTTTACATGGACATAAGTTGACATGCCTGGTCTTGATTTGGATCTTGTGGTACATTACCTTGTAATTAAATCATATGCTAAATCAGCCAAGTAAAAACTTAGAGAGATGAATCCATGTGTGGCCCTCGTAGTTAAAGAAGATCTAGATAAGTTACTATAGGTGAATTTCATCTAACCCATTGATTATTTTGAGTGTATAACCAACATGCTACCTATTTTGAAGCCCAATGGAGACATTAGTTTTTTCATAGATTTTAGAGATCTTAACAAGGTTTTCCCAAAGCATGATTTTCACTCACTAATATTGACATGATTGTCGATCTAACAGTTGGACATGAGATTCTTTCCCTTATGGATAGGTTTCTAGGATATAATCAAATCAATATTTTTGAGATATATCAACACAAGACATGATTCACCACCCCTAGGGGAACTTTCTACTATCAGGTCATGCCATTTGGTCTCAAGAATGTTCACCTCACATATCTACACGCCATGACACTGATATTTCATGACTTAAACCATAAGATAATGGATGACTATGTGGATGACATTTTCAGGAAGTCTAAGGCAAGAAAGAACATCTCCCCATATTAGAATGCATCTTTGAGTGTCTAGCACAATACAAGTTGAGATTGAATCCTAATAAGTGTTTTTTTGGGGTTACATTAGGTAAAAACTCATAGGCTTTATTGTATCCATGTGTGGAATTGAGGTAGACCCTAAAAAGGTCAAAAAACTCTTAGAGATGCCTCCTCCCAAGACACTAAAATAATTGTGTAGTTTTCCAATCCATCAGGTGCTTGATTGTCCAACTTATAGACAAGAGTCAACCTTTCACAAATCTTTTGAGGAAGGATAAAAAATTTAGATGGGACATCCATTTTTAAAAAGGTTTTGATAAGATAAAGAAATATTTGGTTCACCCACCTATCTTGGGACCACCAGTGTCGGAATGACTACTACTTATGTTCACATCAATAACATCAATAGAATTTGGGGAATTCCTTTCCCATCATGATGATCAATGCAAAGAAGAAGCACTGTACTACATCAATCGTATCTTGGTAGGGTATGAGCTCAATTATACACTCATAAAGAAAGCATGCCTAGCTATGGTCTTTTTCTTCCAAAAGTTTAGACATTATATGCTTGGTAATACAATGCAACTCATTTGTAAGATTGATCCTTTGAAATATTTACTCTCTGAGACAAACCTTGTAGGTCACATGGCAAAGTGGGTTATGGTTTTAAGTGAGTTCAACATACAATATGTAGATATGAAATCAGTTAAGGGACAATTAAAAGAATACCATCTAATAGATACACCCTTAGTGGATTCTTACCCACTAGTTACAAAATTCCCTGATGAGTATATTTGTACAATTCAAGTGTAGCCATCCAATGAAATATCAAATAGCTACAAGTCTATGGAAATTCTCCACTTATCATTAGACAAGTTACTGATGACTACCACACTAAGGATGACAAGTTGTTGACTTACAATAGAATGGTATATGATCTCAAGAAAATTTTCACCTATATCACCTTTGGTTAGATTCCCAAGGTACAGAACAAAGCAACTAATGTAATGGAAAAAATAGGATCTCTCCTTGACATACATGTTGATAACCCATGTTATGAATTTCTATCTGAGCATCTTAGTCAACCCACTTTTGATACATTACACACTAAACTAGTGTGCAACATCATTGTTCCCCAAGTTTCTTTTGTACCAAGACACTTACACGTATTTCAAGGATGGTACCCTTCTACCTAAATTTTCCCATAGTGATTGTCAAAACTTCATACATCATTCTATCTATTATACCATTATCGAAGATAACCCATATCATTATGGCTATTATTATGTCCTTTCTAGATGTCTAGATTCTACTAAGGATACTCTCACAATGAAAGAAGTGCATGTCAAATCTTGGGGCACTTTGGGCCACTCATACAAGCATATATGTCCTATCCAAGCAACTATTAAGAGTGGGATATTATTGGCCCACTTTGGAACATGATTGTTGTGAGTTGCTAAGATATGTGTGTCCTATTAGTAGCACAAAGACCCAATTCATATACTGGTACAAGGTCTTAAACCTAGTGTTATAGGATGGCCCTTTTCTACATGGGGTCTCGACCTCATTGGCAAGATTCACCCGCCATCCTCTAACAGACACAAATTCATTATTAATACCATTGAGTACTTCACAAAATGGTTTGAATCCATTCCACTCACCACTAGAGTCCAAGTTTCCAAATTCATCCTATACCACATCATTTTCCACTATGAAGTCCCATCCACCATAATTAATGACAATGGTACTCCTTTCAAAAACCACCACTTATGATACTTGAGTGATACATTCCATTTTTTACATCACTAGTCCACTTGATATTACCCACAAGGGAATGACAATCCGAGGAAACCAAGAAAACCCTATTGTGTATCCTCAAAAAGGTTGTCAATGAAATTGGTCATGACTTGAACCCACACCTTCAACCTACCCTTTGGGATTATTGTACTAGTTTATGCACTCTAATTGATGCCGCTTCATACTCTCTTGTTTATTGTGTCAAGGTTTCCCTTCCAATTAAAGTTGAACTACCATCTCTATGGATCTCCCTAAAGAACTTCACATTTGATGAAGATTACCATGTAGCAAGGCTTACTTAGTTTGATCTTCTTGACAAATAGCATCAAAAAGGCCTATAATCATATCTATATCTATCATAATAGGCTTAATAAATACCATCAAAAGAAGTTTCACCCTTGTGAGTTTGAGGTGGGTGATTTGGTCCTTAGTGATCTAATAAGAGAAATCAATAATCCATTAGGACAAGAAAGGAAATTTTAAGCTTAACTGGACTGGCCCATGTGTCGTTACTGCTAAGTATAATTTAGGAGCCCACTAGATATCTACTCCAAAAGGGGAACCTCTTGGTGATCCCCTTAATATCCTACATTTTAAGAGGTTCTATGCCTAATCTATGGGAGTGTACCCCACTTTTCAAAAACCAAAAAAAAGAAGCAAAAAATACAAAAAAAAATAGTAAAGAGAAATAAATTGTCCTATGGTGAAAACCACTTCTAGTGGCACCTTGGGAAAGTACATGTGGTGAAAATCTAAAAATAGGCTCCAAATGTAAAGGGCAATTTTATCATCCCTTAGGTTCTTGTTCTACTTCCTTGCATGGTATCAACAGGTATCCTATTTTTGTATCCTCCACCCACATCCATCTCCTTGCTTTGCATTCCATCACTCATCCCTATCTTTTCCCTTGCACTTATCATGATCAAATGTCTCAATCTCCATGATCATTTCATTATAATTTCACTCGCATTCATTCATCACCTTCTCCTACCTAGTTCTTTTCCCTAACAAGTCATGATTGGGTATGTGCATGTATTCCTATGTTTTTTGTCAAGCTTGACTGAATTTCATGATGTCTTTCTCCTCTTTTGGGGCACATTTTCTTTCAATACATCACCCAAGCTTCCATTTCTAGTACACCCTCTCAAGGGGGCATCACTAACTCCTCCTTCATTTGTCAGCTTTGCTTAACTACTTGGTTTTCTTGTTTGATTGGAGCATTTTATTGCTCCTTTTTGTGTGTCTTATTTTTGTTTGCACTAACACTATTCTAGCATCATTATGAAGAGGGGAAAAATGTAGTCACTTAAATTTGATTAATTACATTAATTGAATTTAGTTAGCCTTGTTGCATGTATTGGTTAAATAATTGTGCATTATTTAATTAATGTCATCCCTTAGCTAAATTGATTTAATTAGTTAAGATATAATACTATTAATTAATTAATGGAAAATAATAATCCATTTAATTAATTAATTCCTCCTTTCCTCTATTAAATAAAATAAAATAAATTGATTTGTCTTATTTAATTCATTTTGTCCTTTTCCTCCTTGCTCCGTAATTGAATTAATTTAATTACTTAATTCAATTTTGACACATGTCTCATAACCTTAACCACACCTCTAACTCTTCCTCTAACCTAATTCACTAACCAACCCTTGGTCCCAACCAAACTTATCTCCTTAACCTCCATCTAACCCCCCAACCCATTAACTAACCCTCTAACCAACCTATGGTTGAAACCAACCTTGTCCTTACAAACCTCCCAATTAACCAACTCTATCCTAACCTCTCCAAATATGTGCACATTCCTAATTTTAATAAATAGGAAAATAAATCCAATTTAAGGTGACATTCCTCCAAAATAGACACTTGGCCTCCCTTCCACATGCCATCCTTTGAGATTCCACTTGTCATTTTTTATGACAAGTGTTGCATTTTAAGATCCCCTCACTTTGCACCCTGTTAGCACTTTTTCTTGTAGAATCACTATATAGCTATCAAGCTTGACTCTTAGACTCCCAATTCAAGATTCTTACATGGAAAAGGCTAATTAACAAGGATTTAATCCTCCTACACTTTGGGTTCCACAGACCTAGGCAGGTGCACCTGTCTTAAGGATCACTGTACTTGTAGTAACACTTAATAGTGGATTAAGGACACTTGTCCTTCTTCTTTTTAGAGATTAAAACTCAAGGAAGGATAACCTATTGATTCTCTCTTCAAGGAATCACTAAAATGAATTGTACTTCTTGAATACAATCAGACATGGATGTTCATAACAATAGGAAAGTAAAATTGAATAGATTTTTAAAGATTGATGATGAAAACTGTAAGGCAAGCAAGGACCAGTGCCTACTCCTTGGGCAAAGAGTCAATGAAAATATAAATCCATAGAAAAAAATCAAGGAAACACTATAGAATGCCTTACAAACTATATGCAGCTCAGATTGAATGCCTTACAAACTATCTTATCATTCCCATACTACTGTATCCAATCCTCACACTAATGCTTAACCCTCTGAAACCACTTTTGAAACTTAGTTCTCTCCTTGAAAGAAACTCATATATAGTTAGACAACTATTTTGTAACCGGTATGTTTAGGATGCCTTACAAACTAAACATACAAGAGCCATACATAGAAATGTAAAGAGACAACAACAATATGGAATAGGAAACTGCACTATATTTCATTAATATGTTCTGCTTCAATACATCCAGACCTAAAGCTTAACAATTAGACCAAATTAGAAGTCTTCCTAGCAGCATAAATTTCAACATCCCTTACAAATGAGAGAAAAACTAGAGATATAGCAAAAGGAGGTCAGTTACACAGAACTGACAGCTATCCACTTAGCATAAAATATCTCCAAATATTCCTCTCAACTTTAATCTGCAACTGATTCTTCAAACTAATCCACCTCCTGCAATCATTTCCCAAACTGATCTAATTCTGATCTTGAAGTTCAAACCCAAACTACTCTTTCCCATCACTTTGAAACTAAAAATGATGATTGCCATTAGATTCCTTGTCTTCTCTCATTTTCGGAAACATATAACACTCCTATGTTTGGTAAAAAATTAAGCCTCCAAGCATTAAATCTCTGATCAGGTCCAGTCATTTAAATTTTTTGAATTTATGCCTATAGTTTGGACTATATTAGCTTTTTAAATTCTTTGAAATCTGCACTTTTTAAAGTCATTTTTGCATTTTCTCCACATAGGCCACTGGAATTGGACACTTGTCAGCCACACAATTGGATGCTCAGATTTGACCCTGGGTTAACCACCTGATTGGGAGAATTGGCGACTGCACACATTCTCATAATCTCTGAACAGATTTCTTAACTATGGTTAATTCTAGCGATTCAACGAACAAGCCAATCTCTAAATCTCAGAATCATACCTTAACCTCAGGTTTCATCTGGAGAATGGGCGACTGAGCTCATTCTCTCAATCTTGGAATGGAACTTCATTAACTGCCTAGATCCAGCGACTCAGTGACCAAGCAAATCTCCAATTCATTGAATGTTAGGGACTAATGATCGGCCATCACATGACTAAGTGTTCTTGCAATCTCCAGATGTTAGGGACATGACCACCACCATCTGGCGACTAGGCAACTGGCAGTTAGCTGACCTTGATCTTTGAATCTCTGAATTATTTGCTAACTACTCGCTTCGTTCAGTGAATGTGTTACTAAGCACCACATGTCACCTTCATCGATCATCTACAAAATAACCTTGCCTATGGGCCTATTGGCACAGATCCCAAGGTGCCTCTGAGAGCGGTCGCATGCAGAGAGCCTCCACTCTTCATTCTACCTTCAATGTGCATGGACTTGCTTATAATCATCTAAAATTTTGCCTGTGGGATGCATGTGGGATATATGGTTTTGAAGTTTTAAAGCCTATTTAGTATTTTGCCTCAAAATAATGGGGCCCACTACCACACTGAGTCTTCTAGCTAAGGGGCCCGGCAAGTGGCCTCTTGGCTTCTTACATATTTCATTAAGTAAGCGCTAGTGTATTTGAACACAAAGAAAAATGTCTACCCACTGAATGTGGGATAAACACATTTTCATTTGTTAAGTTTTTTTTTTAAAACCTCTTCATGTATGTTGCACTACCTTTTGGCACTTTGTGTGAATCTCCTTGGCATTTTGCGTGAAGCACCTCTCTATGGACTAGCTACTCATGCAACACTTCAATGGTGTGTGAGCCTCCAAACCTTTGCACAAGTTCAAGCCCGCAAGCTGCAAAAATAACATAGCTTTCCCCTCAAACTTATGCAAGGCCACAACATACCTTATCTTGCCCAATGTGTGGGCCTTCACACAATCTCTGTCATTCTCTAGCTCTAAACTCACACAGGGTCCCTTGATATTATCACGGAGAATGCCTTCAAATCATGGCAAACATTTCCCCTGTTGCAAATGTGTAGGCCCTCCTCACGCAGGCAATCCCTTTGTAATACTTGCACATGCACCATTATTTTCTCTGGTTTCCTATGAATGAGCAACCCTCATTTTATTGCATGGGCTTCTCTTTTTAACTAGCAGCCCCTTTCACACTTGTGCAAGGCACCACAAACTTGCGCAGAGCCTCCAAATCTTATTACGTGAGGCTTCTACTCACCTTGCATAGGCCTTCTACTCATGTGAGCACTCCCTTTCTCATGTGTTGGCCGCCCATTTCTTCCTCTTTCATTTGCGTAGTGGACCCCACCTCAAACTAATGTGAGTCCCTCAATGCATTACACAAGCCTCTATTTATTTGCTGCAACATCTTCTTTTATGTTGGCTTCTCACCCATTGATCTGGTAGCCACCTTTGTATTTGGTTACCCCTTCAACTCACACAGGTCCCCATTTACTTGGCTCCATTAAACATGGCACCCCTAGACTTACGCAAGGCCACATATTTGCAAGCAGCACTAATGTGTGCATTCCTCATTTGCGCTAGCACTAACATTGACTGATAGCATTCATTATGTTTTACGTTGGCCTTATCAAATGCCCAGCCTCTTAATAAAATGTGCCTAACATAGGGCTCACCTTCAAATAAACATCGATCCCCTCCATTTATGCTGGTCCTAATTCATTGTGTGTTTCTTGCAAATATAAAAACAAAGTCTCCCTTTTATTGTTTGGTGTGTTGTGTAGTGACCACACAACCCACAACAAATATGCACACTGATTAAACATGCAAGCATTTACATATTCATGTCAAGACTGGCAACCTCTTTCAAATTCAAACATAACTGGATAGTTCCTTATCTTATGACGTATGGCCATCCTTTGTAAGGAAAGATTTTAAACATCCAACTCCATCGACAAATCCATGGCCTTCATACCCATGTTTACACTGGCATCAAACACCATCCTTGCACAATCATCAAATCATACTAACAAGCATCCAGAAAGCGGCTTCAAAAACTGACAAAGAGGCCTAACATGAGAGCATCATCAGAGAGACAAGTTCACCTCCATCAATATAATACACCAGTCAAAGGAAATTTCTCAGTAAGACTTGAGCCCAAAGATAATAATGATCAAACATGGCCACCTGGAAACATTGATTGTCTGTACTGTGAAAAACATACAAGTTGCCTTCGGAACCAACTTTAAAAACTGACCAACTGAAACTTCCAAGGTCCAAAAACTTGGGCATTGATTCACCCTCATACAAGGAATACAGATCCACCATCAATTTCTTCAAAAATTTGAAATGTCGATCATGACCAAATGCCAAAGTCGGCCTGTTAGTAACATTCAAGATTTGAAACAATGAAAAACATAGAAATCTGATTTGGAAATATCCCAGGAAAGTGGCCAGACAGATTGGCAAAGACCTCCAAATCTATAGGCAAATACACTCCTAGGTTTATAGTATGGAACAACATTCAATTATGTCGGACCTCGCACAGGGCACAAATTACAAAGCCTCCAAAGTGAGCTACTCAGTGAAATTTAGGAAACACACTAAATGCAGATTTTTGAAAACACCTTAAAATGACCACTTCAAAAACATGTCGGAACTGAAAACTGAGACCTAGAACCTATTACATATGTCAAATGATAGGTGATGAACACCCTATACAAGGGACTTCTCATGAAAATCAATAGGCCCTCTTATTAGTGCACCCGAACTGAGCACCTTTTAATGATTTTTAAAGCACAAATCTGACACTTAGACAAAATTTTCAAAATATGGAGTCAAAGCATACTCAAATTTTTTGGCTCCAACACACCCAAATCCAATTTAATCCCTCCATTTTCCCTCACAAATCATCTACCTTCATTTCAAGTAGCTACATAATGCCATTTTATTTCTAGAATTCTCATCCACTTTCATACTAAGAAACATCACAATGTGAAATTGTTCACTCAATTTAGTATTCACAAATCCATAATTTTATCCATTTTAGTAGCAATTTTAGCCATCATTGCACTCATCTTAAGATGATTATTATAGTTGCATTTTTATTATCAAATAATCATTCTCACTGAATTTCATAATCATGGACCATCATTGGGCATCTTTTAAGACAAATTAGTGAACACACATATCAAACTACCAAATCGAAGGACAAATTCTCAACAAAGGAGACTTGGAATTTTGAATTTCTTGCTTTCTTATTTTCTTATTTTCTATTTTAATCTTCTATTAACATATAATCTTAAGTGTTTGTTTGAGTTTTTGTAGCTTAAATTGTTAGCTTGGCATTTCAATTAATTTTTATTACTCACATTTTCACATACACATCATTAATCTGATAACTACTAAATAACCAAATAGAGGAGTAATGCAAAGTATAAGAAGATATAATACTTTAGAAGACTTGGACTTTTATAGCTAAAGAAAGGAGGTTATTGTTCTATTTTCAGAGTTTGTAATCAATCTTACCTTTAATCCATAACCACATTTCCTTTAGATAAAAATTAAGCACAAAGAGGATACCTAAGTATCACACAACATTGGTTGGGCC
Organism: Chamaecyparis obtusa; assembly: GCA_027943335.1. Taxonomy (NCBI): domain Eukaryota; kingdom Viridiplantae; phylum Streptophyta; class Pinopsida; order Cupressales; family Cupressaceae; genus Chamaecyparis; species Chamaecyparis obtusa. Next base: position 471,409 of record BSBK01005632.1, read on the forward strand.
TCCCCATCCAAAGTCATATTTAGAGAACCACGTGGGTTTCTTGTCTTGTCATAAGAACATAATGGACTTTGCATTAGAGATCTTGCTTCTAGATGCCTTGCAAAATTGATTAAGTTTAAGCATAAGGGAGTCCATATTTATTTCATTCAACTCAATGAATAGTGAAGTGTCGCCTGCAAATTGGATGTTAATAAAATCCTCCTTTTTAGGTAAGGTAATGCATTTGATTCTACGAGAGAAGGTTGAGTCCATTAATAAATAGTATAAGGTATCAATGACAATAACAAATAGAGTAGGAGTAAGAGGGAAACCCTTCATAATTGATCTTTCAAATCTAAAGGGATTAGTTCTAGAGCCATTAGCATCCACTTGGACCACTGCATCTATCATTATAGTTCAAAGCCACACTTTGATAGGAATCCCAAAAGCTTCAAGGGTTATGAGGAGAAAGGACCATTCTAATCTATCATAGGCCTTCACAAAATCAAGAATAAATATTGCAAAGTTCTAATTAGAGTTATAAACCAATCCATTGCTTCCCAACTTGTAATAAGGTTTTAAATAATATATCTGTAGGCTACAGTTTATCTGTATCTATTTTGAAAGGCGTAAAAAAGAAAATGTTAGACTAATCTAAACATTTATGTCAGTTCAAAGCATAAACATAAAAACCAAGCCACCTTAGATTGAGCCAAAATAGATGCATTCAAGCATTGTTTGATTTGCTCCAATAAAAGGATGTGGGTGTGCTCACTAAGCACTTGGAGCTTTGTCCCTAAAGCATTATAGGAAGTATTTGATATGATGCATAAATGATTTAGAAAATCTTGAATAAAAACTAAGTTCAATCCATTAAGCTTATTTTAGGATGTGTGTAAAAAAGCATGAGATCTAACAAATATGCTAAATGCTTAAGCTCTAGAATGAGTCTAACATTATAACACTACTCAATGTAAAAGATGTGAATTGGTGTTTTTCTCTTGGAAGAGGAGGGTATTTATAGGATTTGAGGAAGGGCTTGGGTTAGGAAGGAGAGTTAGGGTTAGAGGTAAGGTTTAGGGTAGAGTTTGGGGTAAGGTTTGAGGTATGGTAAGGTTTAACCTTGGTCAAGGTTTACTACACATGTGTGAGCAACACTAGGGAAGTGTGCAGGGGCTAAGAGTGGAAGAAGAGACATGGGCTTCATTAATGGCTTGTAAGAGTCATTAATAAGGATGTAAGAGGCATTTATGAGTGTGTAAGGCTCATTTATGAGGGGTTTTGACCCAAAGTCAAAGTTTTGAAGGGTTTAGGCTAAGAAATGTAGGATTCACTTTTTAATTAGGTTTAGAGTGAGATTAGGAAATTCTAGAAGAGGTTAGGGATTTCTAGAATATTTCTAAGACTTTAGGATTTAAATAAATATTTTATTTATTTAAAGGATTTTTGGTCAATTTATCAATTAATAATTAATAAATAGAGGAAATTCACTCAAACTTGATTTAAATGATTTTGGGAAGAGATTCTTTAATTAAAGATGTTTAATTAAAATGGGAGGATTTAATGGCATAAAAATAAATTAATTCATTCATACATTCATAAAATTAATAAATGATGATGTCATCAGGGGTTTTCAGAAAAAAGACTTTTATTTTCTAAAAGATTTTTAGGTGTCTACATTTTGCCCCTCTTTGATGCGATGTCGCAAGTGGCATGACATCAAAGACAAGAAAATAAGATACCCCATGCTAGAATTTAGAGGATAAGGGGGGTTGTGCCCCCTCAAGAAAATAACGCAAAGAGTAAATGTTGTGAAATTTTCTCGAAAGGAAACAGAAAGGAAGGGGAAGGAATGAAGGAAGAAGGGAGGATAAATATTCAAACTTCCAAGAGCAAAGATGGAGGAATGCAAGATGAGGTGGAATGCAGAATGTAGGATGAAGCTATATGCAAAGATGCAAGATGCAAAATTAATCTATATGATGTAGGATGAGGGGGATTTGGGGAGCTCCAAGTGTAAATGTGGAGAGCACAACCTAGTTTGATATAGCAAAATTAGATATTTACCAAGGATACTGGGATCACAAGACCCTGTCACTAGTGTTTCATAGGACTGACGATAAAAAAGACACACAAGGTTGCCCCAACATCACGCATGAACCCAAGAGGAAGCATGGTAGAAATGATGCTGGAGAAGCCATAAACAAACAACATTTCCCAAGTGCACCATGTAACCCAGAAGATCACATGTGAACCGTGCAAGGGTCATGTCTGACTGGCTCACAGGCAGAAGTAAGAAATCAAAAGACCTTGCCCCAGATTGCCCTCATTCACAGCGCACCGTGATATAAAGGATCGTGGTGACTTTGAGGAGAGGAACAACGATAAGCCGTAAAAGATTAACAAGATCCAAAGGAAAAAATCCAAGACCCAAAATGATAACTCCAAAAGGCATCCTTTGCCAAGGCCTTTGCCAAGAAGAGAGATTGATTTGATTGATGGTGGGAAGATTGGTCTAAACATGTGCAAGGATACATTGACACGGACCTGGTGTGATTAGTGGAAGATGAGGGTGGACAAAATAGAAGGATACATCTATGCATACCCATGATTAGGCTTAGGTCAGATAATACAAAAGCATATGGCTATGCGCACCCACTAATTGATGAGGAGAATGAGTGTTGTTTGCTAGCAAGTGACAAATTAAAGAATAATTGTTGTGATCAAGGATAGTTGACAAAAGATGTTGCAGAAGTACAAGGTTGGATGGGACAATTTATATGATCAAATGTTGTTGTAGGATGGATGAGGATATGTACAACAAGATGGGATAATATGTACAATGGATGGGAAGATATTGACACTGAATATTGATAGAAGCTCAGGATTTGGGACAGGAAGATCTCACTATACATGATATATACAGGAAGGATTGGGCTATACAAGATATATATAGGAAGCTCAGGATTGGGGATAGGAAGGATGAGAGTTTGATTGATAATGACTCAGTCCACTATGTATGGCACTTGTTTCCAGGTTTTCACCAACATACTTGTCCATGGTGCTTGAATTGACAAGTTTTCACCATTGGACGCTTATTTTTCTTTGCTTTTTTGCTTTTTTTGTATTTTTCTAGTTTTTCCAATTTTTATGGATTTTCTAGAATATGGAGGATCTGGTTCAGGCATAGAACCTCTTTAGATGTATGATTTTGATAGGATAATTCAAAGGCTCACCTTCAGGTGTTGATAGCTGATAGGCTCCTGAGCCGAAGCATGCTATGACAACATAAGGACCCAACCAAGTAGGTTTGAACTTTCCCTTCTTCTCTCAATTTGCTTGGACCTTTTGATTTTCTTTTAGGACCATGTCGCCCACTTGGAATTGTCTAGGATGGACCTTCTTGTTATAACTCCTTTTGAGATGATTTTGGTATGAAACTAGGTGATCATATACGTGTTGTCTCTTTTCATCTAACAAGTCTAGTTGTGTGAGGCATGCCACATGATAGTCTTCATCAGTGGTATAGTTTTTCATGGAGACTCTCAAGGATGGGAGCTCAACCTTGATGGGTAGAATGACTTCAGCACCATATACAAGGTAATATGGGGTGGTGCATGTGGGAGTGCGATAAGAAGTATGGTAGGCCCAGAGGGAAGGATTTATTTGGAGGTATCAGTCACAACTAGAATCATTGACAACCTTCTTAAGGATTTTCAAAATGGTTTTATTGGTTTCCTCAACATGGTTGTTTCCTTGGGGGAATTATGGATTGGAGAAGCGATGGTGGATGTGGTGTCTAGCAGATAGATCATCTGCATGCTAGTTTTCAAAAGGTGTGTTGTGGTTTGTGAAGATGGTAGATGGTATGTTGAAGTGGCAGACAATGTGGTAAAGGATGAACTTGGATATTTGGATGCCAGTAGTTAGGGTGAGCAGAATTGCTTCAACCCATTTTATGAAATACTCTGGGGCAATTATGATGTATTTATATCCATCTGAGGAAAGGGGAGTGATTAACCTAACAAGGTCAAAGCCCCAACATGAAAATAGCCAAGGTGGTGCAATGGGTTGTAAGTCTTGCTTTGGTGCATGAATTAGCTTTACATGTTGCTGACATGATAGACATTTCCTGACAAATTCACAAGCGTCATGTTCCATGGTTGGCCAATAATACCCAAGTCAAAGCAACTGCTTTGCTAGAACCATGCCACTCTTTGGCACCGCAAATTCCAGCGTGGACCTCTTGTAAAGCCAAGATGGCCTCGTTTGAATCTAAACACCTACAGAGGATGTTATGATATGCTTGAAGATAAAGGGTGTTGGCTATAAGAGTGTAGTGGGAAGCTCTACAAATTAAGTTTTGGCATTGGTTATTTGTGAGATGGGGAGATATGATATCATTTTTAAGATATGCATGGATGTCATGGTACCATGGAGACTGAGGACCAACCAAGACACACACCATTTCTGAATCGACATTCTCATAAGAAGGCATGTGTAGCTACTCGACTAAGAATTCATATTGCGTTGAGTCACAAGGGATTTCCAATAAGGATCCAATGGTTGCCGTTGCATTAGCCACTTTGTTTTGAAGCCTTGGTATCTGCATGAATTGTAGATTCAAGAAATGCTCTTTTAATTTGTCCACCAGTTTTTTGTAAGCTAGAAGCTTGTCATCCTTTGTCTGAAATTCATCTAGGACCTACTTGATAATCCACTGCGAGTCTCCAAACACTTGTAGTTTTGTGATGTTCCATTGGATGATGGTTTGGAGACCTAAGATGAGGGCCTCATATTCTTCAATGTTGTTAGTACATGGGAATCCCAATTTGAATGATTTGGGAATATAATCACCTTGAGGTGTGACAAATAGGATTCCTGCCCCTAATCCATGTGATGTGTAGGAGCCGTCAAAGTATAGCTTCCATATGGGTTGTCCTTCGTTCATACATAGGTTCTCATCAGGGAATTCCATGATTAGGGGATATGCATCCACCAGAGGTGCTTCTACTAGATGATTGGCAATCACTTGCCCTTTGATTGCTTGTAGATCTATGTACTGGATGTCAAATTCGCTGAGTAGCATGACCCATTTTGTCATATGGCCTGTGAGAGTTGTCCTTAATAACAGATACTTTAGTGGGTCTACTTTTGAGATGAGCTTGATTATGTGGTTGAGCATGTAATGTCTAAGCTTTTGAGTGGCGAAGACCACTGCAAGGCATGATTTCTCCTTTGGTGAATAATTGAGCTCATAGCCAACTAGAGTTCAACTAATATAATAAATGGCTCGCTCTTTATTATCATCATCATGTTGTACTAAAAGTGCCCCCAATGTTGTAGTGGTTGCCGAGATGTAGAGTATAAGAGGGCATCCTAAAACTAGTGGTACAAGGATGGGAGAGTTTGCAAGATATTATTTTAGCTTATCAAAACTTCACTGATAGACAGGATCACATTTGAAGCTTGTATCCTTATGGATTAGATACGTGAATGGTTGGCACTTGTCTGCCAGCTATGAGATAAATCGACGCACTGATCGGAGCTTTCCTTGTAGACTCCTAAGCTGCTTGAGCATTCTAAGAGGAGGCATTTCTGTAATGGCTTTAACCTTTTTGGGATCAATCTCTATGCCACGTTGCGATACAATGAAGCCTAGAATCTTTCCAGATGTTACACCAAAGACACACTTCTTCGGATTCAGCTTCAAGGCATAGTGATGGAGATGATTGAACATGCTCTCAAGGATGTCAAGGCATTCGTAGTGTGTTTTTCATTTTGCAAGAATGTCATCCACATAGTCTTCCAGGATCTTATGAATCATATTGTGGAAGATTGATGTCATTGCTCTCTAATATGTCGCTCCTGCATTTTTCAACCCAAATGGCATCATGTTGTAGCAGAAGGTACTCCATGGTGTGGTGAATGTTGTTTTGCATTGATCTTCTTTTGCTATTCAGATCTGATTGTACCCCAAGAAGCCATCCATGAGTGATAACATCTCATGGCCCACTATAAGATCTACTATCATGTCTATGTTGGGTAGCGGGAAATCATCTTTGGGACATGCCTTATTTAAATCCCTGAAGTCTATGCAGATTCTTATCTCTCTCGAGGGTTTGGTAACAGGCACCATGTTGGAGATCCAATCTGAATAGTCTATAGCTCTAATAATCTTGGCTTGGAGAAGTTTCTCAAGCTCTACTTTTACTAACAAGGCCACTTTTGGATGCATTTTTCTTAGCTTTTGCTTGACTGGCTTGGTGTTTGGATCCACTGCAAGATTGTGCACAACAAGATTTGGATCAAGCCCTGGCATGTGTGCATATGACCATGCAAAATTTATAACTAAATCTCTGAGAAGTGCAGTGAAGCCCATTTCTTCACCCTCTATTAGAGATGTTGCAATGTAGGTGATTCTTGGGCATTCTTTGGTGCCCAAGTTGACTAGTTTGGTTTTCTCAATGATGATGGGTGACTACTTGGGTCTGTAATCTTGGATGGGAGGAAGAGGCAAGTCTCCATCTTCTAGCACCTCAGAGAGGTTTTCACTAGAAGATACGCCCTTTATTTTCTCTTTTTTAGAATCAGAATGTGCCCCAGAGGGGTTTTCACATAAGGACTCATTCTTTTCTTTTTCTATTTCAATTTTGTGGCTAAAGCTTGCCTCCTCCCTGAAATATCCTTTGGGGTCGAGCTTGCAAACATGAGTTGCTTCTGGATCTTGATCTTCTTGTTGGCATAATGCTCCCATGAACCTTAGGAGCACTTGTGTGATTTGGAACTCATCGATGTGTGTGATTCTTGGTTGGTCCCAATTTATGAGTTCAGGATGGGTGAGGGGAAGTTCTATGCATTAATGGTGAGTCGGTGGAGGATAGAAGCATCCAGGAGGGCATCATCATCAAAGATGTCATCATATGATTTCTCTTCTTCCTCTTTAGGGATGTCTTTGATCTCTACGAGGTCATCCTGGTTATTCAAGAAGGGAACGTTGGTCATGTTGGTGCCCCCAGTTACGGTATTGGGCTCTTGTATACGGAGGTGAGGGGTATTAAAGCCAAGACCTTGATGTTGTGGATTCTTTGATGTTGTGATGGGGTCTTTTCTTTTTCCTTCTTGTGGTCCTAGACCACCACCTTGATATTTCAATTATTCAGTGGCGTACTTGTGTGATTGTGGATATTTATCTTTGAAGTAGCCAAGGAGTTGAGTGTCAAGTGGTGGGGGATCTTTGTACTACCACTGATTGATGTCAAGGTCCATCTCTTGACCATCTATGTTTCCATGGGAGACAAAATTCATTGGTCCCGATTGCTTGATTTCATGCTTCGCTTGAGTAGGCTTTCTTTGGGGACTCGGGCACCCCTGAGTATGTGGATCGAGAGGTAGGGCCCCTACTGCAAATGCATCATTTAGGGTGTACTCACCACAACCCTAGTTATTGATCTTGATAGAAGAGAGAGTGGAGGTGAGGATAGTCTCTGGATCGCTATGGGATCGTGAAGAGCTGGTGACAGAAGTGCCAATGTCAGTTCTAGGACAATGGGTGGAATGAGGGAATGATGCTTTCATCCCACGACAATATGCGAAGGGTTGGGAATTGGCATGGATGGTAACCTCAGTGCCTTGATGTAGAAATTTGATGCACTGATGGTAAGTAGATGGTACAACCTTAATGAAATTAATCCATGGTCGGCCGAGGAGGATGTTAAACGGTAGGTCAAGATCAACATGGCAGATGGTGTCTTGAGTCACTGGGCCTAGCTTAATAGGAAAAAGAATGGTAGCTTCAGAGGTACGCTCCAAGTTGTCATATGCCTTGATGGTGATAACTTCATGTGATATGTCAGCCTCTGTGAACCCTATCTATTGAATGAATTTCAAAGTACACAAGTTTAGGGCTAAGCCATTATCTATCATGGCCCTTTGAAAAGCAAAATCTTTGACCATAACGGTGATGCAAAGAGGGAGATTATGGTCAGGTGCAACATGTGGTATGTCAAATAGCTTAAAGGATAGGGCACATGATGTGGATAGATGTCCCACAAGGTTTTCAAATTGGATGACATTTATGTCCATGGAGACATGTCCTTCTTGGAGGGCTCTATTGAGAATCTCTTGATGGAGGGGTGAAGTGCAGAGAAGGTCGAGGATGGATATTTGGGCAGGCGTGTTCCCAAGATATTTTATGAGGTTGTATTCTGCATTATGTGTTGGCCTTGGATTAGCACCGGTGATAGATATCCAGCCCCCGCATGTGGTGACTACACACTGACTATCGACTCCTTTGAAGTGGATGACATTGATTATGGGCTCGACTTGGGTTATACATCCAACAAATTTTTCATAATTAATATAAGTAGTAGTGTAGTCTTTTTGGTCAGCATGATCTCCTTGTTTGCCTTTTCCTTGGTTCTAAGGTGGGGGATTAACATTAGCTTGGTTCTTCCTAGCATTGTGTTGTGGGAACATGTTCTGATATATCTACAAATTGGCATTAGGCGAGCCTTGGGCTAGTGTGTCCACTTGGATCTCCTTTCTATCAATGAGATCTTGGATGTAATGCTTTAGTTTCATACACCTTAAGGTAGTGTATCCTTTAACATGATGATAATCACAGTACTCGTGATCTTTGTACTAGTTAGGCTTGGGAGTTGCATCATCAAACTGTTGGATTGGTGGGTATGTGATCAGATTGGCCTTGGCCATGCGATGAAAGATTACGTCCAGAGGTTCACCAAGAGGTGTGAAGGTTCAACATTGATGAGTCTAGACTCGAGGCCTATTTTTATTTGGAGTAGTTGTTATGGCATTGGCTTGATTGGTTTGGTTAGCCTGAGGCACTTGCTATTGATAGTGTTATTGATTTCTTTGAGGCTGATATTGCTGCATAGGTTGTTGATGGATTTGAGGCTATTGTGGATATGTAGGAATAGGTGTAGGACTGACCACAATGATTTGGACATGCTTAGTGTCTGTGGCTCCATCAGTGACTATGTTTTATTTTTTATTCTAGTAACAAGGTTTGTCATTGCTAGATTTTTTGTGGGAATCATCTTTGTGATGTTGGATTGTGCCTTCATCTAAGAGACCTCTTTTGATATCTATCCCCTTGACTTTGATATCTTGATACGTTTGGATGCATTTCATCCTCATAAAGTGGGATAGTTTGGGATGCAAGTTATTGATGAAGATCTTTGTGAGATGCTTCTCAGGGGGTTGATATGATAACCTAGTAATGAGGTTCTACCACCATTGCAAGTAGTCTGCTAGGCTTTCTCCTTCTTTCTATTTTGAGTTGCAAAGGTCTAGCGGGGTCAACTCATTCTCAATATTGTGGGCATATTGGGTGATGAACTTCTCAGAAAGCTTGAAAAATGTTGTGACTGTCCCATGGGGTATATTATAGAACCACGACAGTTCCTCCCAAGCTTTTGTGGAATAGGCACATAAGGTAATTGTCGTTGTATGCTACCTCTTGATAGGCCATATAGAATTCTTTGACATGGTTTACGGGGTCTCCTTTCCCTCGATATTTGTCAAATTTTGGTGTTTCAAAGTGTTTGGGAAAGGGGACTGTGGTGATCAATTTGTCAAAGGGATAGGGACAGACCTCATTAAACTTGAAGGCCTTGCTATATGTTCTAGCCTTTAGCTCCTTAATAGCATTCTTCATTTCTTCCCACTCGACATTGATTGGTGTTGGAGTGGGTACTCCCATAGGAAAGGGATCTGATGGTGCTAGTGAATATGGATGATTCAGCAGTGGAGGATATTGTGGAGTTGGATACGGGGATTGCCCAACAAGATAGGTGGATTGGAATTATTGTTGGGGTGATGGTTGTTGGGGATGATACCTTTGTTGATACAGGAGCATACTATTGTAGGGGATATGAAATGGATTTCTACTAGGGTACAACATGAGTTTGTTGGTGTTGCACAAGATATGAGGAAGCTTGTTGTTGCTGGGGGATGATGGGATGTTGCTGGGATGGAGGAGGTTGATGGAATGGTGCAGCTTGCTGATAGACTTGGCCTTGATGCACTTGGATTTGCTCTTGGTTGATTTAGGATGGATGCATTCCTGCATTGCTCAAGGGTTGAATAGATGTTGGGAAGTTGGAAGAAGGGGGTGGTTGTGCAAGGTAGCTCGCGAAATGGGAGGAACTCTGTTGTTGGGGTGGTGGAACCACTTGAGATGCAGAGGGTTGAACAGATAGATAGTTGGTGTATGATGGAAATGATGAAGCTGGTGGAGGCATCGTTTGTTGGTGTTGCTCTACTTGGGGGAAGGTGGCTTGTTGGTTTGTTGGCATAGATGCAGAAAAGTGGGTTGGTATAGCTTGCATTTCTTCTTGAGTAAGGCCCCAACGAGAACCAGTTCATGGTGGGAGATGCAATGTGGAAGATGTCAGAAATGTAGATGTGATGGGAGTTTGGGATGTGAATGGTGGATTCAGAAATCCCATGGAAGGCATGCTTGTTATGAAAGAAGTTTGTTGGGTTTGTGTATTGGAGATGAAAGGTGGAGGTGGAATGTATGTTTGGGAAAATCTTAGTTGCAAAATGGAGGAATATGATTGTGTTCCCCACATAAAAGGTGATACAGATGTGGAAGCTTGCTGGGAGAAGGAGGAAAATGATTGTGTTGTCCCTGAAAAGGATGACGTTGCTTGGCCCATGGAAGGTGGAGGAATTTCTTGTGTGGCAGCTTGCGTAGGAGGTGGCGGTTGATTTTGTGCAAAGCTTTGGGCCTGGGTAATGGCTTGAGATGCCATAGAAGATGATGGCATTCCCATGATGGAAAATAGAGTGGATTGTGTTATGACTTGCATTATGGGGCTTGTGAAATTGCTTTTCAAGAAGTGGGGGATGGATGCAGTTTCCTGAGACATGTGCAAGTTGGGATCAAGGATTTGTTGGATGATGGGGGTATAGACTTGTGTTGGGATTTGGATGACTTTGATGGGTATGAGGAGTCAAATATGTGGTGGAATGGGAGTACCCTCCTGTGTAAAGTTGGCCAATATGGCTTGTCGATTCTCATCAATAAGTGCACTGACTACTTGTGCATGCCCCAGATGGTTTATGAATGTCTCCATGGAAAATGGGATTGGGGGGCTGTTGGGATCATCCCATATATTACCAATTTTTGGGATTAGTGGATTGTAGGTTATCTTCATGCTGGTAGGATTGTTAGGATTGGATGAACTAGTGGCCCGGTTGGGATCCATGTTCCTTCTCTTCTGGGATCTTTTCTTAACAGGCATGGAATGCAGATCTAAATATGCAGATGTTGGATGGATGCAAGATGTTCCTAAGAGACTCTAAATATGATGGATGCAAGTCTAAGAAACTTTTAAGGATGGTGGATTTCTAAGATGGGATGCAAGGACTTGGAACAACTAAATGATGGCAGGATGATGATGGATTTGGTGAGATGCTCTGATATGGGTCAACAATGATGGGGAATTGGTGGGATGCTCTGATTCAAATTGAGGATGATGGAGGATTGGTGGGGGATGGTGGAAGATTTACTAAGTGTTGGTCAAAATGAGTTGTTGCTTCCTGATGTAGGATCAATGCTAGGATTTGTCAACCTAGGATAGACTGATGATCTTCGGTTAACATGATTCTTATCAATGTAGGCCAATCTCTTGCTCGAGATGATGAGGCTTTACAAGGACAAGTGAGGATTCCCTTGACAATGCTCTATCATAGGGGGGAGATTTTGGATTTTGGATAAGGATTGGAAGCAACTCAAAGGATTTGAACACTAAGTTTGTAGGTTTTGGATCACTGGATTTGGTGTAAGAATGGTGAGTTTTGACTTGGATGATGGATGTTGGATTTGGATCAAGGATGATGGAATAAGGATTGCGGATTTGTTGATGGAAGGATGATGAAGGATGACTTTTAATGATGCTACCCCTAAGAGGATGAGCTAGATGCAGTTGGAAATGATGCCTTATGATGCAACTAGGAAGATGATATGCAATGATGCAACTATAAATGATTTGGAATGCAACTAAGGATAGATGGCGATGCAAAGATGAATCTAAGAATGGTCTAGGATGCAAAGGATGCTGAGATAAGATCTATGGGATTTTGAAGGAATGAAGGATATAAGATGGACCGAACTAGTCCTCTCTTTCTAGATTGACATAGCGATGATTAACTTGGACTCTTGCGTTATACTCTATGTTGTCTAGTCTCTCTTGATTATTTTCTTCTACTTGGATCACTTTGAGGAAAGGTTGGTGATCTTTGAGATTTCTGTTTGCAACTTTCTTCTCCTGATAAATTTGGGAATTAGGAAGCCTAGCTTTGTGGTGTTGGGTCAAATCTGACATAGCTTGGAGAGATTTCGGGAAAGTGTTTTGAAACAAGGTTTTTGGGTGTATGATTTTGAAGGATCTCTTCTACAAGGTTTTGTTTGAAAGCTTGTGATCAATTTTTGGATCAGTTTGATGTCTCTGAAGGCAAAGGAAAAAATTGACAAAAGACACTCTGAAAATAATCCTGACAAGGGACAAGGCAACCTTATGGGATACAAGCAATGACTTAGCCACTGAATCTGAAAGAAAGCTTTGAAAGGTGTATATTCCAACAAGTTTTTTCACTGAGCTTTTGACTGTGCAAATCACTTCAAGTAGATCTACCTAAGGGGAGATGAGTATCAGAATCCTTGCCCACAGCTTGATACCCCCTAAAAGGGGATACATATGGTGAGTGTCGTAAGGTGATTCAAGAACCACAGGGATCGGTCCTTGCACAAGGATTGTGATACTTTCAGGTGTAGATCAGGTAGCTTATGATTTAACAGGTTTGTAGTTGTTCTGTAGAGTCCTCCCAATTGGTTTGTACATGCATGACTCACTTAAGAGCCTAGTTGACCATGCCGAAATAGTAGGGATATTCACCTACCTCAAGCTACCATCAACACACATCGCTCGAGCTTGAGGGGATGAAGCAAGAGTTTTCTCAGTGCTTTATTTCTATATCAGTCGGGGAAGATACTGGTTTGAGGTCTTTCTCCAAAGAGGAAGCGCTTTTCTCTCTGGACAGGCCTCTCTAGAAGTAAAATGAATGAACTAGTCCAAGTTCAAGCGTTTTACATCACTTATTTAAAAGGATTTTGCTAACATGGGAAACTTTTGAAGACACATCAAGCAGTTTTGTTCTTTCCAAAATTGATTAGTGAGTTTTGAATTTGCAATTTTGTAAGCACAAGTGTTTAAGTTTTTGAATTTTTCTTTCCTTGAAGACACACAAGCTTTTGAAAAAGATTTATAATTTTGTTAAACTGGCACTCAAGAGTTGTGTTTTTGCTTTGAAACTGATTTGAAAAGAAGAAATGCTTTTAATTTTAACTAAGACATTCGAGCTTGATTTTTTGAAGTAAATGAATTCTTTGATTTGATTTCAAATTTTCTTTAAAGGGCACTCAAGATTTGATGTCTTAATCTATTTTTAGAACCAAAATGAATATTCCTAGCTTGATCTCATGCATGGAAACTTTAGAAACTTTCAGGATTTTTGCAACATAACATTTGTTTTTATCAAGATCAATGCTTTTAGGACTAAAAAGATTAGGACTCTTTAGGAATCAAAAAAGATTTGTAGACTTTGTTCCTAGTTTGCATGAGATTTGAAAGATATTTTAAGACAATGTAAATGAAACCCACTTTTAATGATTCAAGATTGATTTTGAGAATGCTTTTAGAATGATTTAAAACTGATTTTTTGGAACCAAAATAGAAATGATATGCAATTTTGTGGTTCTTCTTAAGCTTCCCAAAACTTGAAATGTTCCTAATTTGCATGGATGCACTTAAAAAAACATTAGTTTTTGCAAGAATGAAGTTTAGGAATGATTTGAGTTGATTTGTCAGTCTTTTTTTTTAAGCATTCAAGAGTGATTTTTGAGGTTCATTTCAAACATTTAGACAAAGTGTGTAAGATTTTCCTTTGTTTAATTTTATCCTTTGTTAATTTTAAGCCCAAATTGAAATGATGAGGTGTTGTGAGTTCATACAATGTTCATTTTAAGACCTTAGGATTAAGTGTGTTAATTCTATTTTTTTATTTTATTAATTCACAATCCCACTGACTCTTCCTAATTTTTGGGATAGAATCTGGTAAATTTGTCTACAGATTTGGATAGACCTCTAAACCATCTTTTTGATGCTTTTTGAATCGTAAAAAATAGAGCTCGTATACAAACGTTACAAAGGTTTTCATGAAAGTGTCTCTTTATGGTTTTTTTTGGAAAATAAGCCAAGATCCCACAATAAGAAGAAGAAGAAGTAGACATAATAGAAGAAGAATAAAGACAAGAAGAGGAAAAATAATTCGAAGCACTCCCTCCACCTACAAGCTTGAAAATTCTGAAAACACTCCAAAACCCATCAGAATGTTTGCAAAGAACCTATGAAGTGGGTCCCACCGGACGTGCCAGAATGTAAGCTATGGTTTCATCTGTATCTATTTTGAAAGGTGTAAACAAGAAAACATTAGACTAATCTAAACATTTATATCAGTTCAAAAGCATAAACATAAAAACCTAGTCACCTCAAATTGACCCAAAACAGATGCATTCAAGCATTGTTTGATTTGCTCCAATAAAAGGGATGTGGGTGTGCTCTCTAAGCACTTGGAGCTTTGTCCCTAATGCATTATAGGAAGGATTTGATATGATGCATAAATGATTTAGAAAAGCTTGAGTAAAAACTAAGTTCAATCCATTAAGCTTATTTTAGGATGTGTGTAAAAAAGTATGAAATCTAACAAATATGCTAAATGCTTAAAATCTAGAATGAATCTAACATTATAACACTACTCAATGTAATAAATGTGAATTGGTGTTTTTCTCTTGGAAGAGGACGATATTTATAGGATTTGAGGAAGGGCTTGGGTTAGGAAGGAGAATTAGGGTCAGAAGTAAGGTTTGGGGTAGAGTTTGGGGTAAGGTTTAACTTTGGTCAAGGTTGCTCACACATGTGTGAGCAACACTAGGGAAGTGTGCAATGGGATAAGAGTGGAAAAAGAGACATGAGCTTCATTAATGTCTTGTAAGAGTCATTAATGAGGATGTAAGAGGTATTTATGAGTGTGTAAGGCTCATTTATGAGGGGTTTTGACCCAAAGTCAAAGTTTTGAAGGGTTTAGTCTAAGAAATATAGGAATCACTTTTTAATTAGGTTTAGAGTGAGATTATGAAATTCTAGAAGAGGTTAGGGATTTCTAAAAGATTTCTAAGGTTTTAGGATTTAAATAAATAAAGGATTTTTGGTCAGTTTATCAATTAATAATTAATAAATAGAGGAAATTCATTCAAACTTGATTTAAATGATTTTGGGAAGAGATTCTTTAATTAAAGATGTTTAATTAAAATAGGAGGATTTAATGGCATAAAAATTAATTAATTAATTAATGATGATGTCATTAGGGGTTTTTGGAAAAAAAGACTTTTATTTTCTAAAGGATTTTTAGGTGTCTACAATATCCATCTTTAGTAAATCCAAATTGAATGTTTCTAACAAATTGGGAAGAAAATGGAACAGTCTAAGAGAACGAATATTGGAAAGAATTTTATAAGAGACATTAAGAGGGGTAATAGGTCTCCAATTCTTTATTAGATTTTTTCCCCCTTCTTTGGAAAAAGTTTGATGATGCCCTTATTGATGTTGTCTCCTAGAGAACCCTCACTCTTAGATTTTCTATACACTTGAAGGTCTTCACTAATCCAATCATGAGTCTTCTTGTAAAATTAAATTGACATAACATCTGCTCCCAAGACTTTTGTCATTATTAAGAGTTTTAATTTCCTTCAGGATTTCATCCATTGTGATATCCTTGTCAAGTTATTTCAAATATTATTTATTGATTTTTTGGGGGGATGAGAGACTTGCAAAAAAATTTGTCTTTTAGACATTTTACAATTTTACCTTTTGAGGAGAAAAATTCCTTATCAAACTTTTGGAAAAGCTCTTTTTCATCATTTTGGTCTTACAGTGTTTTATCTTCTTCCCATTTTTTTTTCAATTATCTCTCTAGCTTGCTTGATTTTAAAAAAATTAAAGATTAATTTTGGGCCTTTGTCCCCATTATTAAGCCAATTCATCTTTGACCCGAGTCTTGTCCCGCGAATCTTCTCATTTTGTAGCTTTTTAGTGAGTTTTTAACTTCTACTAATTCTTCATTAGTTGTAATATTGAGAGGATCATCTTGAATTCTTTTTTCAATTTTAATGAGATTATAATTAAGCATTGTCTTGCTCTTCCTACAATCAATTACTTTCTTTTGACCAATATTTTGAATGATAACTTTCCAACTCTCACTAGTTGTTTTATCCTATAAAGTTCTTTTGTTTATTTGTCTTAGCATATGTATAGCATTTTGACAATCCTCATCTTCTAAAAGCTTGACATTCAACATGAAGCCTCTATACCTTTTTTTGGGATCATTGGGAACTTCATAGATTGAGATTTTAGCTTGAATGGGATGGTGGACAAATAATGTGTATGTATGAATTGATACTAAAATCATCCTCTAGAGATTTTGAAACTAAAAACATCTATATTAACATGTAATTTATCTAGCTTATGATAAATTCTTTTGGTGCCTTGTTGAAAGTTGCACCAAGTGTACTAAATATTTTTAAAGTCAGTATTCCTCCCTTCAAGAGGGTCAAATAATTTTAATTTAGATTTCACTCTAGCCCAATATAATAGTTTATTACCTTTCTAATCCATTTGGTTACATCCTTTTTAATAATCCTAGTTCTCAATCATATTTAACTACCCTTATTAAATCCAAGGAATATCTTCCAATTTACATAGTCATTTCCATAATTTAATCCTCTTTCTATAGTCATAAAGGGCATGTATGGAATGAAGACCAAAAATCTTGTCATCTTTTTCAATAACCGCTCAAACAACTCTATTGCATGGAGAGGATCCCAATTTTTTTGATGTATTGAGCCCAATTATTTGAGACAAGGATAACAAATCCTCCATTTCCTCTTTCATGTTTGGTTGAGAAGTGAATTGAATCTTTCCAAATTTAAGGTTGATATCTAAAGTGGAGTGAGTTTCTTTCACCTCTTGAAGGAAGACATGTCTTTGTTTTTTACCAAGCTTTAAAATGTCTTTTCAATGTAATTTTTGTCAAGGGACTAATTTAATCTAGCATTCCAAGAAGCATAGTGGAATCCCATGAATTTTTTTATTTAGAGGTATCTATTTCCTTCCTAAAGCTTAATTGAAGCACTTAGAAGGTTTCAATATGTGTATTTCCTTTTGAAAATGAGACCAAGAGATTATTTACAACTAAATTTCCTTTTGTGCATTTTACCACTAAGTTTCCTTCCCCAACTAGGATGAGCTTGTTTAGTGAATAAAAATATATTTTCTAGGGGTGCATAGCCCTTGGAAATTTCTCCCTTTAAGAGATCTGTAAGTTGGGTTTCTTCTTAGAGGCTTCTAGAGATACTAGTGCTCGAGAGTTGTTCAAAACAAGTATAGAGATTAGGTTATTTACAGTGACATAGCCTTCAACATCATTAGATTCCAAATAAATAGACAAGAAGGAGATTCCTCCCTTTGAACACTAATGTCTAGATAGAGATTAGAAACCTTGTCCTATTTGGGCACATCAATAGAGATAAAAATAGAACTTACATAGGCATCAACAAGGGTAGGAGGGAAAAACTCCTAAAATGATTTATTCTTCAGAGATTATCCATGGTCTATAGGGATGCTAACCTATTTGAGAACATCCTCAGAAGGAACAAGTTCAACTTAAACATCAACCACATTAAGAACATCAAATTAATGTCAGCAGATTTCCACAATCTATGAATTTAATTGTATTTGTTGTTTCTGGATTTGATTGTGTATAATTTTTTGCATCAACATTTTAGATCACATCTATGTTCCATCATCAAGAGGTTAGAGAGCATAAGGAGAATGAAAAATAATCTAGTTACATATCTAATTGAATTAAAAAAAGAAGGGATAAATATAATACACAAAATGAGGACATGATAAGAAGTACAAGATGACTAAGAGAGAAAACAAAGAATAAAAAATAAAAGAGAATTAACTAAAAAAAACTAACGAAACAAGCTAAAAACAAAAAAAATGTATAATATATTATTATTAATTATAAATTATTTGATTAAGGATAAAATGGGGTTTGAGGGGACTTGAAACCCTTTACAAACATAAAAAAGACGTTGTCAAAAGAAACTGACAACCAAGCGAGAAATAGGTCCCAATTAGTAAACAGATTTGTCTTTCAACAAAACTCTCTTTAAGAATGACTCTTGTTTAGCCAAACACGAAGACTCAATCTGTAACTAACATTTGGGTTGCTTTGCAATTGAAATACATAAGTGCCCTCTAAATTTTGGGAAGGTACAACTCCCTTCTACTGATATGCAATGAATAAAATACTGGACATGTCTTTAATTGAAAGACACCAAGGTACACGAACATTCATCCATCAACATGGAATGAATGCGATTTCAGGTTAAGGAAATGAAAAGGAGAAAGAGAGAGATGGAACACAATCCATCTATTCAATCTTTCCACCGTAGGGGAACGAGGAGGAGAGAAAACACTTAATTTCCAGATAAAGGAATGAATAAAGCTCATAGACCTTATAACAAATATATGCAATAATAAAGTGTACCGAACAACATCGAAGATGATCAAAACAACACACAAACTAAAATTAACCAGAAAGAAAATACTTAAATTCATAGATTAATATATATTCTTTCTTCCTCCAAATACATGACAAATGGCTCACAAACCATATTGCCCCTATAGACTCAAATAAAGAATCTGGAAACTTTTTATTCTCCCTACCCCCTCCTGTTACAACATGATTAGAAAATTAAATTCCCCCTTTTTTCTACGGCCAACATACCCTCTCCCCCTAAAGAAAAGAATTGTTTACTTATGGAATTATTTTACAATTAATAGTTTCCCCCCTTTTCCAGTAGCCTTTTCAATTATTTATAATTGATTCTTTAAAATCTTTTAAAATCAAGCTTTTTTTTTCTTTTCCCGAGCTTAATATTTTATATACATTATAGCCATAAGGCTAATAATGAATATGTTTATCATATAAAAGTAAATATACATTTATCCTTTGACAGGTGGCATACATTAGTCTTTTCTTTATGGAAATAGATTGTGTTTCTTCCGTCATTTTATCTCTAATGTGACTGTCATCGATAGCTTTGATAGGTCTTTACTTCATTATTCATAGATTACAAACCTAATATTATTTGGCAAATCACTCCAGTGAGAATATGGAGAATTAGGTTTTCCCAAACATATCCAAAATTTATCTCGATCCAACGGTGGAATTGTTAGTTACTCCCCCCGCGCTAAGGTTGATTTTTTTTGTCTTTGGCAAATTTGTGATTATGGAATTTGCTTAAACTTTTCTTCTACACAGTCACAATGGCTGCCAACAAGGTTTGATGTCACTAAAATAGATATCCTAATGCTAATGATGAGAACTATGTTGATACCCATGTCGGGCTCGAGTTGAACATGAAGTAAGTTTCCATCATGTGCATCACATATCCCTATTTTAAACTCCCTAATCTACACATTAGTTTTTCATAGATACCTTTGTTGCAACAATACATTGCTCAGAATCCAAGTATGCACTTGGCTCATCAATAAGATAAATGTTTGGAGGTTTTCCATGATATAAGTATGGGGCCATTCTCTATAATTCTTCACAAGAAAGATTGACAACTTATTGATCCATTAGTTGCTCAATTTGAAAGGGCTTCGTGAAAAAAATATTAAACTAAGGGTGCATGTATGAGTCACAAATCTTTTGGAGTCTCAAAAAAAAAGGTCATCTCATAAACTTGAGATCATTAGCTTTTTCTGATTATCCCTATTAGGCAGTCCACAACAGTGATAATCATAGAATTGTTATTTTCTCATAATATAGATTAATCAAATTTGTTGGTTATTTAATGGCAAATAATACCAATTTTTATATTTAGTGTCTCCTCTTACCTTTAACTTGGAAATCTTTCAAAACATATCAAACTTTTTGAACCATTTTAAGTGCTTGAACCTACAATCCTTTTGAACTCTTCAAACTTTATCTCTGAACTAACAAACTTAATCCACTGAACCTGATCCATTGAGTCTTCTAAAATCTGAATCATTCAACTTTGGACTGGAGAACTTGCATTGAAACTGTGAGTAGTTTAGATTTTGAGTTGGCCAAGTCTTTGAACTTGGTGAACCATCTTGAACCACTTGAACCAGTTTGAATCTGTCAAACCTGTTTGAACCATTTGAACCTTCTTGAACCACTTGAACCAATTTGAACCATGTTCAAAGGGGTTCAAAGATTTATGCTTCCACTTATCAATATGAAAACATAGATTTGGAGGGAAGATGTTTGTTAAAGTGAAACATGTTTGTGGAGACAATCTAATTTAAAAATTTTAAATAGGGGGGACCAATAGTGGGCCAATAGTCCCCAAGACCACAACATGGGTTTTACCAATAGGCTCCCATAACTTGAAACAAAATCAACAAGAAAAAGGCCAACAAATAGCCAAAAACCAAAGAAAGGACCAGAGAAAACTCCAGTCCCAACATCCACAACCAAGAATCATCAATATTTACCTTTAGCACTGCCCTTGTCGGAATGAAGAGTCATGTCAAAAGAGGGCATAAACATCATATTTTTCTTGCCTCTTACAATAATCCATCCCTCTTCCACCTCAGCAACCACATCTTGCCACACCAACAAACCCAACGTAGGTCCACAATTATCTTGAGAAAGATTGCTTGTAGCCTGAGACCACTCAGCAACTTGAAGGTGTCGCCAATCCTCCCTACAAGAAAGCATTACCAAGGGAGTTATCAAAATTGGTAGCCTTAGCACAATTAGAGGAGGAAGATAGAAAAAGGCCCATTACCAAAAACATTCAAGAAATTAACAAGAGGGACTTATGAAACAACATCAACAACCACTCTGCTAGTAACTTGGTCAGCCTGAGAAGAAACCACATCATCCTGCGCTACCACTTGAGAGAAACTCCTTTATTTTTTAGATTTCTTCTCAACTGTATAATGCTGATTTGAAGCACCTTTCCACCATGAAGCTGACAAAATCTTTTTCTATAATCCATAGTGTTCAACCGCATGGCCAATTTTAGAACATCTTCTACACCTGAATGGAATCCCTTCATAGTCCAAAGATTGAACCCATCCACCCTTAGAAGATTGGATAAGGATCTCAGTGGGTATCCCTTTTAAAACATCCAACTCAACCAAAATACGGGAAAAGGTATAGTGAAAAATGTCAAACGAATCCTCATATACCAACAAAAAATCCCCAAGAGCATTTCCCACTTCCTCAAAAAGAGAATCAGCCTAAAGATGAAGTGGGATATAAGAAAGTCGAACCCAAATCAGAATTTTATCAAACATTTTAGAAGAAGGGTTGAAATCATAATGCCATAGTTTTACCATTAACGAGAAACTATTCTTCTATCTAAAAAAATTATTGCACAACTTTTCATCTGTCCTCAACAATCTCAAATTTTGCAATAAAAAAAACTTTAGCCATAGGGTAAATATGAATAGTACCAGAGAGGATAAGCTCCCAAAAAATAGAGATCTAATCATGTAGCTCACGGAAGCTAGGCCAAAATCTCCTAAACTGATAAATCACACAATAAGTAGCAAAAATAGATAAATTATGAGCAATATATGCTTCTGTCTCTGCATTCAACTTCATCAAGATAGCAACAGAGACAAGAATGAACCCTCTATTACCAAGATGATGCTTCATTGTCTATAAAATACCCAACACTGCTAACTCCCCAACCCTAGTGACATTTGTCGATTTAGAGCAAGACCCAATGGCGAGCACTACAGAATCCAAACCCTGCGACAGGCCACCAAGAGAGCTGAGAGGGGTTGAGCACGCAGACAAACCAGGCCTCGCACGACTAGATGCCAACACAGGAGAAAAATGGGAAGAGGGAGTAGAGACAGGCTCCCCATTTGTAAAAGGAAGCCCTAGACTGATGCCAACAAACCGCAATCTAACCTGCCAGGGACCAAAACCAAGGAGGGTCCATTTCCAGTAGGGACAACAACCACTAGGGGACCATTTCCAAAAACTATAGTAGAGACATTTGAATTTCTCAAACGAGAAGAGTCATTCTCCATCGTCGAAGTATTAATTATAAATTATAAAATAATTATAATTATAATTTTTAATAAAATAACAAGAAATATAATAAAATAATAATACTATTACATTTAATAAAAATAAATAAATTATAAAATATTACTAACAATTAAATAATAATAATAATACACAATAATAAAGAAGAAATAAAAAAGAAAGAAATTACTTAAATTATAAAAAGAAGGGAATAACACAATCACTAAAAATAAAATAGCAACTCAAAACAAATTGAGTGTTCTAACTTCTTTGTTGGTTTGTTTTGAGTTGCTTGTCTTATTCCCTTCTTTTTATATTTAGTTGCTTGTCTCTCTCTTTTGTTTGTTTCTCCTTTATTTTTATGTATTATTTTATAATTTATTATTCTTTACTAAATTTAATGTTAATAATATTATTTTAATATAATTTTATCATTTTATTATAAGAAATAATTATGATTATTTAAATAATAATTATTTTATAATTTATAATTAATAGTAATATATTATATACTTTTTTTGTTTTAAATTTATTTCTCTAGTTTTATTTTAGTTAATGTTCTTTTGTTTTCTATTCTTTGTTTCCTCTCTTGATCATCTTATACCTCTTATTCTATCTTTATTTTTTGTGTTGGTTTCTTTTTTTCTCTCTTTTTTTATTTAGTCAAATCACAACTAGACTTATTTTTATTCTTTCTATGCTCTCTACCATCCTGATATGGACCATGGAGTGTGATTTGAAATGTTGATGCAAAAAAATATGCACAATCAAATCCAAAAGTAACAAATATAATAAACACAAAATTGGTTGGAGATAGTAATCCTTTAGATGGTCAAGTGGGGGTTGTCTAAATACTAGATCCTTTAGGTTCCCATCACTCCTATCTTTATTTTCAAGATCACTTCAATACTATTTTTTATCAAGGGATTTAGAAGAACAAACAATAACAAAAAATCCATTCTGAGTTTCATCTTTAGAATTTGACAAAATATTAGCATTAATCACATAAGTTTTGCTCATATTAGAACATCATTAATGACTTTATGATTCTCTTTATCTTTTAGTAATTTTCTCTCTCAATTCCTCAACAACCAACTATTTTGCATTTTGGCTTCTAGGCTTGCGAATACTTGAAGAAGGGGGGGGATAGATTTAGGTGATAAATAAGCATTTTCCATCTCAAGAGAAAGATCCAATGAATCCAAAGCAATAGAAGAGTCCATGGACAAGCTACTGGAGTAAAGGGAAGCATGAGAAACAATCAATGGTGGGGAGAGGAAGTGGGTGCCTCAGGGTCAAGGGAAGACTTAGGGTTGGAAGTAAGAAAGTAATCCAAAGAGGATGGGGGATCAATGTCAATCACATGAGCATGCTTAGCAAGAGAACTAGGGTTAGGGATAGAAGGGGTAGTGGGAGGGGTTTGCACAATAGTAGGAATGACAAGTTGTTTGGAGAGAATGAGACAATTCCTCTTGATATGTCATTCTCTCCAATAAAGATAACACACATTTATGCTTCCAAGAATATCAATTCTACTGGAGAATGAAGTATCCCCCAGATTAACCTCAATATTTTCTAATATTTCTATGCTTCGGTTACTAGATAACAAAACCCTAGCATCAAGATGAGGTAAAGTTACCTTTGCCTTGTTCATTTTGAGAACTTTTCTAAGAGAGACAAGTATTTGGGGTATAAAAGATCAAAGAACTAGAGGGATATTAGTGACCCATCTAGGGCATGAAAGCTTAATAATTTCTTCATTAATGGCCTCAAGTATCCATTTTATGGCCCTAAATATAAAACCACCTATTTCAGTAAAGCTTATTAATTACTTTTGTTTTTTGTATTCTGTTGTCCTCAAAGAAAATGATAAATAATCCTTTTCGAACCATTCTAAAAATAAAATTTGAATTCTTAATTTCTTAAGCCAAACATTCTTAAACCAATCATCGATAAATCTTCATATCATGCTTGTACTAAACATGTTGATGTTTAGTATCCCTTCGTAACAAAAGACTAAGAGTGAATATGTCTTAATTGAAAAGGTTGACACTTTGGATAATGTTGCAGACTCTCTTACGAAGCATGTAACCACAAATCAATCATCTTGGTGTAGGAAGGCCATGAACCTTGATCACTATACTTCATTTGCATTTTATCTCTCTACGGGTTAATTAACAATATATGATGTCAAGTGGGATAATGTTAGGATTTATGCACTATCAACCTTGCAAATCCTTTAATTTATTATTTTCCTAATGTATTTTGTAATTTACCCATAAGAGGTTAAACAATTTAATCAATGGTGGTGAAAGAAACAATGTAAAGGAACAATCACTTTTACTGTTTGTCCTCTAGGAAAAGGATTACATATCTAGACATCCCCTCTTGGAATGTTGTATTTTGAGGTGTTTGGACACTTGTTAGGGGTTGTAAGAGCATCTATGATGGTTATGAAAGATGTCATAAGATTCTATGACAACACCTATGCCAATTTATGATAGAATCCTTGCACATGCATGAGAGATGCCTTGTGACAATTGTAAGAGTGTCTATATGTTGCTATTTTGGGTGGATTCGACTCATTCCAAGGAGATAGGTGTGATTTGTTACAGGTGGTTTTGTAGCCTATTGTTTGGTGATACCATCGTGGTATTCATCCTCACAAACTCCTATATATTGGCACCTTAAGCTAGAGTCATTCAATTCAATCTTGTTCATCTTCTAGGGTAACATAAAACTATTGGATTTTACAAAGGTATACAAATACGTATATTGTTGTTCTATTTTCATTGGATTAGTAATATAATTACCTCTCTTTCTATGGTGGAGTTTTTTTCCCAAAAGGGTTTCTCCATGTAAATCTAGTGTTTCATGTGAAATGGTTTTCATGTTCTTGTTTTGATTCTACGATCACTTTGATAAGAATTTAGTTTCAAATTTGCAATAATTTTCAATTCAAATTTCATATTGCAAGCTCTATTCACCTTTTTTACAACACAAATGTGGAAGTCCAATGGGGAGGACTTAGAACTTAATGCTTGAAGACTTGAAAGATAAAACTTCTGGGGGAAAGACCATAGACTTGTACAAAGATGGGATGTCAGAGCCCAACAAGGCTTTTGAGATAGGTGACAGGGGCCAATCACATTTATATGTGATCAAAAGGAAGACCACAAAGTTCTAAACCAGTATGAAAAGACATGTCAGAAACCGACAAAAGTTTCTAATTAAGACTTAAACCTGACAACCTATAAAAATGACGAAGTGTGAAGAATTTAAACATAACAAAGGCTTGTGTCACTATGAAAGATAACCTAAATTTTAAATTAGAAAGTAACACTTTGAATTTTCTGATTATGGAAATAATTCAAGACAACATAAGAATATTCTTATAATCACATCACATATGAATGTTGCTAAATAACATGTGTATAAAGATCGGTAATAGATAAGTGCAAATACACTTTATAGATTTGCCCTGGTTTCCCAAAAATACGAAGTAATTTGTATAGAAAAATGTAATAGATAAGTGCAAACACAACTTTGTTCATATCCATATGAGCTTTGGTGAGAGTTCCCAAATTTCACCATTACAAAGTGAGATGTCAACATTAGCCAGTTGCATGAGTTGGGGTCAAAATGAGTGATAAATCCGACAGAAGATAGAAGTTCAGCCTTGACGGGGCTCTGTATTCAACCCTGAAAAGGAAGATAACAGCTGGGTATTTGGTGATAATGGCCCACCCAACATCATCCTCGTTGGTCATGCAGTCATCATTGCCAGCTGTCGGCGATAGAAAGGCTAAAATTGCTCTGCTCATATCACCCATCCTTTATAATCGATTACTGCATGTTAGATGTTACCCTCCTCCCTCACATTGGGCGGTGCAGATCCAATCACAGCTTTCCTCTTTCAAAGCGACCCAAACCGTTTGTTTTGAATCATCTTCCACATCTTTAGGTATATACCATTACATTTCTCTCTTTCCCTGCCCCTCCTTTTTACAGTATAGTTTCAGACCAATCTGTAGTTCTTCTGAGCAATATGAGTACCGAGAAGGAGCGAGAGAATCATGTTTACATGGCCAAACTAGCCGAACAGGCTGAGAGATATGATGGTATGTTGTTTCTTTGTAAGACTATGATATTTTTGATCTTTTAGTTTTCTGAGGTACCTGTGATACCCATCTAGTTTGAATATCTCATGGGAATTTATTGGTGATCACTATTTTGTTCGATCCCAGCATGGATTGTTTGGACACCCATTAAGTTTTGCTGTGTATAATGCTTACTGTTTTTCAGCATGGTGGTCACAAATAACCGTAAGTTTCTTTGAAAAAGAAAGTTTTGCAGACTCTTGGAGCCCTCATCTAGTTTAAACATGTCAAATAAGTTGATTATAGGGAGGTCGGTTGGGATCTCTACGTTTTTCTGATGTTATAATGGATTATTTTTCTGTACATATGATGCTAATTATGTTCTGGATAAATCACATAAAATTTGTATAATTTTTTTTTAGTTTTGGGTAATACACAAAACTTCTGTATGATACCCATGAAGTTTTGGTTTGGTCACGGAAATTTTAAATGATACCCATGAAGTTTTAGGTGGGTCGTAGATATTTTATATGATATTAATGATGTTCTAGGTAGGTTACAGAAATTTTGGGCAGATCTGCAGTAGCTAAGGTTGGTATGTAGTTTAATATTATCATGCTTTTTGTATTGGAAGATAAACCCTCTTTTTTGATACTGGATCTCTTTTCTGATGCCCTCATGGATTATTTTCCACAATGTATAGACGTGAATTTTTGTAGGGTCACGGAACTTTTAACGGATCTACAATTTTGAAGTTTCCTGTATGGATGCATTTCATTTTTTTTTACATCAAACAATATATTAAAATTTGATTCAAACCTTTCTGGCCATGAATCCTTTACGTTGAAGTTGTCGACATGCTTCATTTATTGTTTATCACGGTGTTTTTTCCCTGAAAAATAACAATTTACCTACTGAAATCACTTCCTTGAGAGAAAAACGGAAAATAAAAGATACTTCATGACATTAGCAGATCTGTAATCTTGCATTTTTATCATTTGTTGTAGAAATGGTGGAATCCATGAAGAAAGTAGCAAAGTTGGACGTGGAGTTAACAGTGGAGGAGAGGAATCTGCTATCTGTAGGCTACAAGAATGTCATTGGGGCTAGGCGAGCGTCATGGAGGATAATGTCTTCGATTGAGCAGAAGGAAGAAGCCAAGGGCAATGATCAGAATGTGAAGCGCATCAGGGATTACAGGCACAAGGTGGAAGAAGAACTTTCTAAGATCTGTCATGACATCATGACCATCATTGATGAACACCTTATTCCTTCTTCCAGTGTTGGTGAATCCACTGTTTTTTACTATAAAATGTAAACTTACCAGATTCATATCTCTGTTGGTCTTTTTAAATTTTGTATAATTAATATTAGGTATTTGATAAGTGGGGTTCATGGCTATTCATATTTATTATCTCGGTGATGTTCAGGAAAGGGGATTACTATCGTTATTTGGCAGAATTCAAAACAGGAAATGAGAGGAAAGAAGCATCTGATCAGTCTTTGAAAGCGTACCAGGTAGAAAGCCTAATTAAAAGTCTATTATTTTCAAATTTTCAGCATTGAAATTTTCGTATTGGAAAGTCAGGGTAATTGTGACAGCAGGTTTACACATGCTTGTATCTATTTTCGTTAGCAATGTAGGTGATTGGCCCTGCAATGATGTGGAGAGGAATGGATTTGATTGTGGCTTTAATACATTTGTTGAAGGATAAAATCAGAGCTAGCTGACCTTCTCATAGATTATACAGTGTCAGCTGCTTTTAAACACTAATATATTATTGTCTGGTTTTCTTTTGATGTCATACGTGGTTGTTATGTATTTAGTTTTGTTGCTGCTGGTATGCAATTTTTGTTTTCAAGAGTCCTCAAGGCTAACCCAAATATATACAAGCTGTTCCTTTGCCAGTCTGCTCTAAATAGTGGATCTACTGAGACACGGGGTTCCTTCAGTCGTTTAGTTGTCTAGGATTCGTACAAGATTGGGTCCTTTGCTATACTTGAAGTACTGCCATTCTCCCACGATTGACCTTTACAATGATGTGTAGAGGAATGGGTTTGATTTTGGCTATAAGTAAATTTGTTGAAGGAAGAATTCAGAGCTGGCTGCCCTTGTCAGGAATCATACAGTATTGGCAACTTTAAATATTGTTTTCTGCTTTTCTTCTAGTGAATCATACAGTGGTCGCCCTTCATGGGTCATACTTGGTTGTTATATATAGGATTTTGTTGCTTCTGATGTTCAGCTTCTGTATTTGAAATATCAAGGCTAATCCAAATGTAGACAAGCTGTTGCTTTGCTAGTTTGCCCTAAATAGTGGATTCACTTAGGCACGGGCTTATGTCGATAAATTTCACCAATTGGTTAATTTCTTACATCTCCAAAAAATATATTCACAAATTATTTAAGTTCCTTTGTAATTTTTAAAAGTGCTAGTCTTCTCTGCTTATATAATTGTACCTAAACATATTTACCAAAATTTACTATTACCAGTCATTTGTCTTATGTTTTTTTCTCAACTATTAGCTTTTAAAGTTTACAGCTTGTTTTTCTGGATGGAAAGCTATTCTTATGTTAAAAACCCTTAAAGTTTTCCTTGTGCAAAGAAGAGGAAAACCTGGTTTGTCCTTGTAAGGTTTCCATCATTTTATAAGATTTCATCCCATTGGTGATGAATGAATTTGTTAACAACCACAGTGGTGCTTCTTTAATCTTTATATTGTTGTTAGCATTTGCAGGTTTGTTCTGTTAGGCGGAAAACAATCTCATTATTGTTACCGAAGTTGTTTGTTTCCTTGCTATAAGAATGACAATCTTTTAAGCTATATAAATGTTTGCTTTAACGAGTTAGGCCAGAACAATCATTAATTACAGTGTATTGCTGCAGACTGCTTCAACTACTGCTGAGACTGATTTAGCTCCAACTCATCCAATCAGACTTGGACTGGCTTTGAATTTTTCTGTTTTCTACTATGAGATACTGAATTCACCTGAAAGGTACATGCTATGGCCTCTTTGAATTATTAGTATTACTAGAGAAGTGGCATACCAAATGTATTTAGTTAATTGAAATGCTTTAAGGTGACGTTATACTAACTTAAATGACTTTTGTGTATGCATGAAATATATATTGCAGGGCTTGCCATCTGGCCAAGCAAGCTTTTGATGAAGCAATTGCAGAACTTGACACCTTAAGTGAAGAGTCATACAAAGATAGCACTTTAATCATGCAGCTCCTAAGAGACAACCTCACTTTATGGACCTCTGACCTTCAGGATGACGGAGGTAAGATTGAAGTTGTTGCTGACTATTCAATTTTAATTGCTATGTCATGTTTCTAGATTCATGGACTGTATTATTCTTAGTGATTAAAAAAATACATGTGCATGATGCTAAAACAATATATCGAAGTCTTGTCATTTCTTGAATCCAGTGACCTTTTACCTTTTGCTATACAAATCTACATGGTATTAACTTCAGAACCTATTGTCTGTTATCCCCAACCAATTCAATTTACCATGTTAGGATATGTCGCAGAGTAGTAAATTTGCCATGCACACTGTCACACTTCAGTGGTGCGGGTATTGCTAAAAATGGCAGAAATGGATATAAACTGTAGATTTTTCCTCTCTTCACTGTGAGAAATTTACTTATCAAATACATGCAATGCTCTTTTTCTAGATCACTATCGCAACTGATTTACTGGAAAAATCCCTGTCTTTGTTGACTTTTAAATTTTAATCAAAATATTTACGTAAGTTTTAGTATTGATACTTTCATTTCTTTAATTATTATAAAAAAAAATTTGTGGGTGGCTCAAAAGCACTGTTATTGGTTTTTTGTTTTTTTCAAAATATTCCTTGAAATGGGCATCCTAAGAGTTACAGTGATATGACATTCATCATTTTCTTTCTTATGATTTGGAATGATATGTTTATATCGACTCTTGATGTATGGGATCTGACCTGACAAGCATGTTGATACACTGCTTCTTCTTGGTATTAGACTTTAGTTAGGCTTGAAAGTATCACAATCACTGTTTTGTTTTGAAGCTTTGGAATGATACCTTCATATCAACTTTTGATATATGGGATCTGATCTGATAAGCATGTTTATATGTTATATCTATTTGGTTCTGGGTACTACCTATTGTTGAAATTATCACATTTGCCATTCTGTTTCGAAGTTTTGGAATAATACCTTCATATCAACTTTTTATATATGGGATCGGCTCTGAGAACATGTTTATATGCTATATCTTTTTGGTTCTGGGTACTACCCATTGTTGAAATTATCACATTCACCATTTTGTTTTGAAGCTTTGGAATGATACCTTCATATCAACTTTTGATATATGGGATCTGCTCTGAGAACATGTTTATATTGTATATATTTTTGGTTCTGGGTACTACCCATTGTTGAAATTATCCCGTTCACCATTTTGTTTTGAAGCTTTGGAATGATACCTTCATATCAACTTTTGATCTGCTCTGCCAAGCATGTTTATATACCATATCTTCATGGTACTAACTAGGGTTGAAAGTATCATGATCACATTTGCTTATGGTACTAACTAGGGTTGAAACAATCATGATCACATTTGCTTATCTTATTTAAATTAACTTCTGATGCATGGGTTTGCTTTGACAAGAAAGATCTTACTCTGCTGCTTGTTGCTACCTTGAAATTATCACATTCAATTTTTTATTTTCATGATTGGAATATCTTTACAATCTGCTTTGACAAGAATGTTCATACACTGCTTCATATTGCTACTAATTAGGGTTCAAATCATTCCTATGCTAAATTATTATTGTTAATAGTCAGCCTTCTATTATGCTATTAGTAGGATGTAGTTAATATAATTCTTCTACAGCATAGAGCAGTCTTAGTATAATTTACCTTATTTTTCATGTTCGAGGGACAGTTCATTGAATTTTTTACGTTTTCACTTCTTTCAAATCCTATTTTGAGGCTTTTTAGTAAATGTGCTTTCAGGTGAAGATCAGCCCAGGGCAGAGAATCCTGCTGGAGAAGATGAAGAGGTAATTTGAATTTAAGTTGTGTTTGTATCTTGGAGTTTCCCTTGTGTAACCATTAGGCAATCTTCCATATGGCTATTATTTTTAAGATGCTTGCATATTTTCATACATTTGAGTGAATCGTATAATTATGCTATATAGTTTTTACATTTAATCAGACCAATTGAATTACATTTATCTTAAGATGTTGCAGATGTGAGCAGGCACACATAGAAAGCAATGCAGCTGCCTGATCCATGCACTTGCAATTGCCATTAATGTACTCTATGGAACCTTTAAGATTTTAGTTGTTGCTTTGCAGCCTTGAATTGCAAATTTGCTGCTTGTCTTTTGTATCTGATTTCCCTGTAGATGTTAGGGAGGGGTAAGAAATTAGAGGACATTGTGGATCTAAACACGGTGTCTGTTCAAAGCTTTGGATGCTTCAATATTTAATAGAGCCCCAACATTGTTTGCAGTTTTTAACTGTGAATTTTGAGACCATGGTGTGCTATGTCATTATTTTAAAGGATACTATAGCCCTTAGTTTCATTAAGTGGGCTTTTAAATCATAGAAGGCATTGATGATATGATCCTTTTCTACCTCACTAGAAGAAATAATATTCTCTTGTATAGATTACATGATTTTACTCTAATTTCTCTCAGCCCTGCAAGGATATCATAAATGGCCACAACGTGATTTGCATATATTTATTTTATGTATGGATATTATAAATGGCCACAACATGATTTTACTTTAATTTCTGTCAGCCCTGCAAGGATATCATTGCGGCTAAAGGTTTGTAGAGAAACTCACTTAACAAATTTTGATTTGGCTTTTCTATATAAGTGATCCGCGAGAGCCCACATATAAAATAATTAATCAGCACGACATTAAATGGATTGTAAAAAATGGTCCCTTGTTTTGTAAATATTCTTAATTGAATCTCTATCCTTTTTAGACCCAAGTTTGAAAATCAATGCTGGTAGTTTTGGTTGTGTGCAAGCTGTGTAGGAAAAAAGAAACTCTCTTATGTTGGTATTATCATGAAGAGGAATAAAAATCATGGTTTTGGTTTTTTTTCTTTTGTCAATTGGTATATACTTGTTTGTGAACATGTGAAGCACCGATATTTTAATTAAGCAAACAGTTCTTATCTGCATTGACCATTCCTGTAAATATCCACAAAAAATTGCTACTAATGAGTCTTTTGTTTAGTTTGCAAGGTTTTCTAAAATAGTTTAATTTGTTGATAGCCAAATGGAAATTATTCGTTGTACTAAATTGTTAAGACATTGTTAGTAGTAATTAATATGGAAGGGAAAATACTCCCTTTTTGACAAATGAGCTGTATAAAAATACATGTTAATTCTTTGGAGTGCCCAACCATCGCACTGAGCTTTGATGCAGTCAAAGAATACTCGTGCTGAATAAGTGGTTCATGCTCTATCTTGTATGCATCGAATGGTGTAGTTTTAATAAAGGTGGTTTTGTCCATTGTTCTTATGTGCATGTGGTGCAGGTGCAATGAAGATAATTGGCTTTCCATGTTAGTGATGTGTGCATGATTGGAGTTGGGGTATGTGGGGTGTGTGTGGTAGTCTTAAATTGTGTCATAGGTTGTGTTTCATGGATATATATTTTGACACATTGATTAGGGATGGTTTGACATGATTGCCATTTGCATGCTCTTGCAGTAGGTGGGTGGATGAAGTTTTATCTATGTGGTTAGAGTAAAGGTGAATGCCATGTTTGGATGATTGGTTGGTTAGGCTAACTAGTTATTCAATCCTCATTAATTACTTCTTGATTGAGGGGAGTTATGCCATCTAATGAAGTTGGTAATTTTGAAGTTGGAGTTATGCTACTAAAGGAGGATGATATAGTTTTGGTAACGAAGCAAATTATATGCAGAGGTTGAGCTTGTGTATAACGAGGTAGTCTCAAGGAGAAAGAAGTTTTTGGCAAGTAGGTTTTGAGTTGCTAAGTTTGAGAGTGTGCAGCTTGGAGTTCAGTAGATTTAAGGAGAAGAAAAGTTTTGGATTGCTGTGTACGTAGTTTGTGTGTTATCTTGTTGTCACCCCTTCGTGGGTCTTTGAAATATCTATAGATCTTACATTAAAGCACAAAAAATTGTTTTAGGTCCCTATTATGTTATTTTTCAGTGTTTTAAGTTGCATGGTAAATTGTTTCAGGTTTGTTCTGTCATTTTTGAGTGCGCTTTGTTGTTCAATTTGAAGGTTATGTGGTCTTGGGGCATCCCTTCATTGGATTACTTAACTAAAACTGTGTCATATGGTAGTATCAAAGTGAGGTATTTATTTGTGGAATGGTGTTATGAAAAATATCATTTGGTGTTAATGTCGTTTGATTTGTGAACTAGAGATCAATTATATCACAAATATGAGTGCGCATAAATTAAGACGTCTTCCAACAACCTCTTATTGGGTAGGTGTGTTAGTGAGTGTACATAGAATGTGTGAGGAAGCAAAATGTTGAATGAAGGAATTTTGCTTTGGGAAGCAATATATAGAATGCCTAAGGTAGCATACTATGGGGATGTGATGATTGGAAGCCATGGAAAATATTTGGCAAAGAGATGTAGATATAGACTTGAGGCTTTCGAGTTGCACGTGAATGAGGTTGATGAAAACATGACAAGGGGTAGATTGTTGTGAGCAATCTCCAAGATGGGCATGGACATCTTGAACTATTTATTGAGTATTATGTCTAGAGGTGATTGATTGGATTAGACAGTTGGACAAGTATTTCTGAATACTAGTCCATAGAAGACTTGAAGAGGTCACCATTTACAGGGACCAACATAAATGGACATGCTTTGCTGTGGTAGGATCATATCAAGAAGGCTTGTCAATGGCATGAGGAGAAGATTAGAATTTCAAACAAAATGGCCACCTAGTAGAGGACAAAGAATTTCCTTCCAGAGTAGGAGATAAATCTAGTGAGATTGAAAACTTGAAGCTTTAAAACTCCCTTTTGGTCGATAAGCTAGCATCTCGCTGTTGTTTTGTGATTCATGGTTTTACTATTTTGTTAATGCCCAGACATACTACAGGCGGTGAATTACAAATTCTGTCCATTAATAGACAATTCACTTGACATCGCTTGGAGGTTGTATGGTGGGCTACTGTCTGCAATCAATGGAAAAAGGGTACCACTTTGTAAAATTTGCAACTGTAGCTATACAACACAAGATATATCTAGCTGAAAATAAAAGCAAAACTTGCAGAAAATAGAGAAGAAAACATTCTATTACTATCAATCACATTGTACATCATGTAAAGATGCATGAATTATAAAGATGTATCCAACACCGAAATAAATGATGGAACGAAACTGAGGATTAAAAAACAAGAAATCTCTTATAGTTAGGGTACGTGCATGCAACACATTCATATAGGGGGAACTAAAAGTTAAAGTTGCACAAACACCATGATGGCGTTTGTTTCTTTTTTGTTTATAATTTATTAATGTTTGGTTATTTTCCTTTAATTATTTTTTGCTAAAATCGAACGAGTTTAGGGTTCTGCAGCAACGAGGACATTGTACTATAGAACATAAGAGGATTGTAGACTCCTAAAGCATTCTTTAGAATTTCTATCTGCTGAATTTCTGCTATCAACTTCATCTCCCTCTTGGCAGATTGTTAGGTTGTTTGTATGTGTTCAATCTTTGCAACTATTTGTAATTGGATTTCAAATTCCATAAAAATTCTTTGTACAGGGTTTTGAGACCAATTTAAAACCTCGTTCACTCTCTATCAATAATAATAATAAA
Organism: Chamaecyparis obtusa; assembly: GCA_027943335.1. Lineage (NCBI taxonomy): Eukaryota > Viridiplantae > Streptophyta > Pinopsida > Cupressales > Cupressaceae > Chamaecyparis > Chamaecyparis obtusa. The sequence continues at coordinate 506,551 of BSBK01005632.1, forward strand.
TAATTTCTTAATAATATAAATATATAATAACTATTGAATTTGCAAATTCACATAACTATAGATTTATGAAGTATGAATTTGTAAACATTAATCTATTGTTAGCTTGATTAGACCTTTTCTATTAATTAGAAAAAGGTAAACTTAACTTCCTATTGACAACAGAGAAAAAAATCAAGGTATAATTAATATTTCATTAAAAATATTTAAATTAGCATAGCCCTACTTATAAATTAGTATAGTTATTTATATGCATTTATGATTAAAATTTATTAATTTGTGTTTAATTTTAAAAAAATTATTAAATTAGAATTTTAAATATAAAAAATGAATATATACTTATTAGTAGAAGGGAATTTTACTTTTTGAAGGGAAAGGGAGTCGGTCATTACTTTATTTTTATACATGTAAAATGCTTATTGTTTGCAATATGAACCAATGAAGAGAACTTTTGTTCAATTTTTTTTATTCTATGATATGATTGGTCAAGCTAATAGAAAAATGGGATGCAATGGATGCATAAATATTCTTGACACTTGGAGAACTAATAACGATATTAGGCCACTTTCTCCATTAATTGCATTGTTAATAATAACTAATTAATTTTGTGGAACATGGTGCATTCAATTTTAAACAATGTATGCAAATGTATATAATGTAGAGGAATACAAACACACTAACTATATATGCACACTAAAATTTAATAAGCTAACTAATGTAGTAATTAACTTAGATAAAAGAGGTAAGTTTAGACAAGTACCCAATAAATGTTAAATAGATATATGTTCTTAGCTCTATGTAGTGACAAATGGCATGTAATCTTTGATTCTACATAAGATTTTTTATTAGATTTGCACTAATAGACCAGAGATTTAGATTGCATAAACAACCTTGATCTAGTTATTTATGGCTTTAAAATTTGTGTCTTTGTCCTTCACAAATTAGTTCATGTGTGTATATTTGGATAGGGCAACGCTTAAACCCACTAGTAGAACTTGTCCTAAATGGGGAAGTTTTTGACCCCTCTTATTGTATTTGAAGATATATTACACAGGATGCAAATGTGTAGGAATCTATCTTGATGTATGGAAATGTTAATATAATTCTCTCTATTGTGAAATGATGTCTTATGTAATGATAATGCTAACTAGATTATGATCTACAGATGGTTAACCCAAGTAATTTAATTTGAATATTTTGAGTCAATGAGTAACTACATGGTATGAAGTTGGCATGGTGCATGATTAAACTTTAATTTGGTATATTTGGATGAGAATGTGGTGTAGGACCTTAGAGAGCCATTATAATCATATACATGAAAATAATGATATATTATACTCCCTTTGAAATGCTACATATAAGTGACATAATAGATTTAGAAGATGAGAAAAATAAAATACAAGATGTGATAATATAATCTCAAGAAACATGGCATTAGATAACATATATCATTATGTAAAATCATCAGATAAGATATAAATATATGATCATGAATAAACATGTAGTGATAGGCATCGAGGTGACCAAAATGTTTCCCTCAAGTGTGAGAACAAAGAACATATAATGGTAGCTTGTGATAGATGAAAAAATGTACGCATATGTAATGTGAAATGTAAGCATGTAAGTTAATGATGATGCATAAGATAATATTGTAATCACCAAAAAATGATCATCTAGACTATTAGTCCCTTTTGCTAAAATTATCAATTGCTTATTCTTGATCAAATCATAATTTTATCATTTATTCGATTATATTCTATGGATTAACCATTTTATCCTAAGTCCTTATTTATTTAAAAGGAATTCTCTCCCCTTTTAATAAATAAAAAGCCCCCACCTTTCCTCTTATTCCAAGTTGCACAAATAAAACATTATTCTTATTTTATAAAAAGGGAAAAAAAACACTTTTTGTCTCATATGAACACAAAAGTCAACTCTTATTTTCCCATTGGAGGATATTTGTGCACATGGATTGCTCCTCTTTCAAGCTCCACCGTTGATTAAATCTTTTGTCTCTTAATCTCCATGGTCTATTCTTTCTCATTTCTTATAAAAGGAGAGCCATCTTCTCATTTTAGGATCCATCTTTTGAATACTAATGTTATGCTGCAGGTTTTCTAGGTGATTTTGGAGCTTTGGAGCATTCTTAGCTTTTGCATTCACATTCTATCTTAGTTTCATTCTTGCATTTTAGTTTCATTATCATAGCATACATAGCTTAGTTTCCTTTATGCTTTAGATTGATTCACATAGTCTAATTAGGAGGATTTTGTAATATTTTCATCTTTCCTTTCCATAGCTTAACTTGCATATTCATCTTAATATAGCTTGCATCTCATTTCTAGCATAGTTGCATTTCATTCACATTGTGATTCTTGAGGATATTGGCATTCTTGCCCTTGTCTCTTTTGAATCTCCCATTGCATGGTTTACTAGCAATGTCATAGGCTTAAATAACTCTAGCTGAGAGCACACTTAATTTCCTTGCACTCCATGCCTAAGGAGCTCTAGGTCATTTTTCAAGGTCTCTCATTCATGGATTCCTTTGGAAGCAAAGACTTAGAGAAGTGCACATCTTAGTGTGTACATTTTTTGCGCCCACCATGGGGCAGAACAGCTCTGTTTTGTCTTTCTTTTTATGCATTTTCGTACTTTTTTTCGTCACTTTTAGCTTACTGTTTTCGATAGTTTTTTTTTTTTTCCTGGAAGATTATCGTACGATACTTCACCAGTGTCGTGCGATACTTTGTCTTATACTGGTGCGATACTTTACCAATTAAAGTACCGCGCTTTGTGAGAGATTTTGTCGCACTGTTTGGAACATTATGTCGCCTGCAGGTACAGTGAAGTGTCACCTAGAAAGATAATATCGCCCCAGTATATTGTAAAGTATTGTGCGATACTTTTGGTGACTGTATTGTCGCCTGTACCCAGTAGTGAGTTGTTTCTTGGTTCTTTCTTGCTGAGTTTTGATTTGATTAGCTTGTTGGTTTAGTTTGCTATGGTTAGATAGATTTAATTTGCAGATTTCATTTGGATTTTTGTTTTGCTAACCATTGTGGGGCTAACAAGTTGCGCTTGTAGAAGCCTTCATTACTTGAAAAATTTGCTAAAAAGATCGCATGTCAAAGCTTCAAAGGAAAAAGGGCTACTAATTGTGTTTTGCAGGGTTGCCCAACGCCGAAAAAAAACCAATTGCTTGTTTATTTACTTTTCTTTTAAGTGCGGCATATACTAGTTGTCTCATTTCTTAGGCACTTAAGATCTTGTTGTAGGAGTCTTTTGGTAGTAGGAAATTATGCTCTTCACCCTTGTGGTGAACCAGAAATCCTGACCCACTTTTAGACTTTGAAAACAAGAGGGTAATTGAACTCTTTGTTTGGTGTGTTTGGGGGAGATTCTTGAGCTAGGAGATTATGCTCTTCACCCTTGAGGTGAACCAGAAATCCTGACACTCAAAAGTCAATCCACTATTTGTTTAGCATTAGGATCCTTTAGTGGGCCTGCTCTTGAGCAATCAAGAGGAACGACCCAAGTGGGGACAAGCTAATACCGAGCTATTCCAAACCACTATGATCTCAAGGCTATCAAGGACACAAAACCTTGGTAGACGTAGTGCTTGTCTTCGCTTGATGTGAGTACTTGTGGGATTGTGACCATGAGGAAAGTGTTGAGCAAGAATGTTTAAGATACTCTTGTGGCCGCGAGGTCCCAGTCTTTTTTGAGGAGCAAGAGGGGTACTACGAACGGAAGCCCTTACTAAGAACCATAGGTAGAGACCACCCCTTTTTGCCGCTTAGCTTCTTGGTGCAAGGATTGATCCAAGTGGAATAACCCGGATCACCCCAAGATTACTCACCATCTGTGTTCCTTTGGTTGTGTCATTGACACCTCCACGACAAAGCCAACATCTATTGTGGGCAACCACTTTGTGTGAGGCAATGAAACATCAAGTGTGGGCCAAGTTTATAAGTATTGAGCCTTTGTCCTTCTAGGCTAGCAAGTGCTTGAACTGTTCTCGTTGTTATATACTCGTGCAAACGTTCTTGAACATACAAACATTGCGGTAGTGCTCATAGAAGTTTTCATTTTGATATCCCAATTGTTTGTCTTGGCAAGGTTGCTTTTGCTCTTGCACAAGTGTTTGATGACATGTTCCATCCCCTACTGTTTGCAAACCTGCTTGAATATTGTTGTCACTGTGTTTGAAATCAACAAATTACCCATTAGATTGTAAAATTGACAAAATTACCTTAAAAATTTGAGACTTTTCACGCTCACTGGTCAAGAGTCGTACGACACTGAAAAACAATTGCACACTGTTTCAAGTTTTATCGTGCGATATTTCGTCCCTGGTTTTTTATCGCCCTACTTGCCTGGATTCTATCGCTCGAGCTGCCTGGAAAGTATCGCTCGATCTTTGTCAAAAGTATCGCCTAGTTATATTTTATCGCCTTGTTTGCCTGGAAACTATCGCCCAGAAGCTTTTTGCTGTCTCACTGCTGCCAAATTTGAAATTTCATTTGTTGAGTGTCTTTTCCTGTTCTTACTCGACCCTGGTCTGTTATGTGCATGTTTAAGTCTGTTCTAGACTGAGAAAATGAGTTAAAACTATTGGATTTGAGTTTCCCAAATGCTACTTTTGATCACTTGTCACATTACGGTTACCTCTCTAGCTACTTGCTAATTGAGCTTCTTGCTCATATCTCGGCTTGAGTCAATTGATTGCTGTAAGTTCTTGCGCACTTTTGACCAGCCATCTCTATTGTTCTATCTTGACAAGTGATCTTCTTTGGCTTTGTTTATCTCAAAATCTAAAAAACTGTCTTATTTTATTAGTCAACCAACATTCCTTTTTCATGTCGATTTCAACTCGGTCTCAATTTGAGCAAGGGACTCACCCTCCATTCAACTATACGTGGTTACCTTCACCCACAAGACGCTCACGAGCACCAGTTAGCAACGACCATTCCAGTCCTAACCAATCCGAGGATTCTAAAGTCACCTTGTGGTACAAAGGGGGCTTCCTCTTTTCCACATTCAAGACCTCCAAAAGCACAGATAGTGTCTCACTCACTTTGACTGAACAAGAAAAGTTCTGCCATTTGTAAGAACATTTTGAGCATAAGGACAACCAAGCGCATTTAGACAAAATGGATGCTACTAGGCGCATGACTATGAAGGGGATGTCTCAAGAACAACCTGAGATTAGTAGCTACGAATATAGACCACCTCCTTTTGGTACTTTGGGTAACTATGGCAACAACACGCCACCAAGATCTCCTCCAAGATGAACTTTTGCTGCTCCCTCTTCACCTCCTCGACCTCCTCCCTCTCAGCATGAGGAAGAAGCTAACAATGAGATTTCTAGTGAAGAGCTTATGAGATTTGAACAAGATGAAGCATCCCAACGTATGATGCTTAAACTTTTAGAGTGAAATGGAGATCAATACTTTCAATACATGACTTCTAGGGGATACAAGCTCCCTCCTGGCTATGATGTACGACAGATTGTTTAAGAAAGAGTACCAACTGAGTTGGAAATCCTTAGGGATGAATTGCAACGAACCAATCAACATCTTGCTCAACTTGCGATAGAAAAAGAACCTCCAAAGGTTTCTTTCGTAGAATCTATTTGTGCTCTTCCTTTTGACAAGAGTCTATACATGGTCCCATTCCCTAGGGATATTGAGGTTCCCAAATACGATAAGTATGACAGAAATGGTGACCCCCATGACCATGTGCGTCACTTTTACGCTCTTAGCATGGACTTCCTTCATGAGGACACATTTCTTCTGTGATTGTTCCCTAGAAGTTTGAGAGGACAAGCTCTAGAATGGTTTGCAAAGTTGACACCACCTCTTAAAACTTTTAATGAGTTGGTTAGACGCTTCACCCAACATTACTCATACAACATCCAACAGCCTATCACCATGATAGATCTCAGTGCCCTAAAGCAAAATCAAGGTGAGCAATTTGCCACTTACTTACAACGTTGGAGGTCATTATATTCTTGATATCCTCACTAGCTAGATGAAAGAGAAAAGATTGACATTTTCATCAACACTCTTGTGCCAGAACTGTATTATGATCTAAGGAAACAACTGTTCTCCTCTTTCAATGACATGGTTGAAAGTGCATATTGGATTGAAGATGTGGCCATAAGAATGGGGGATATTGTTATTAATAAAGACACTAGGGGCAATGGCAAGGACAAAGGCAAACCTTGGAATAAAAACAAGTATGTTGTTAATGATGGTGTTGTGGATGTCCCAAAATCCAAAGAACCAGCTTTCAACCTCTCTAATGCTATATATGCAGCAAAACAACAAGAAGCTGCCAATGCTCACAGTGCTCCTAAGCCTCAACATGCAAACAAGCCAAAAAAGACATATCAACGACGAGTCTACACTAAGTTGGTTGAACCATATGATGTGATTCTTAAGACTCTAGTTGCCAACAAGTATCTTACGCTTCCTGACAATTCTCGTCCCTATGATCCACCAGTTAAGCCTGATTGGTGGAGAGAAGATAATTTTTTCCATTATCATAGGAATAAGAGACATAAGACAAATAATTGTTTTAATCTTAAAGATGCCATTCAAGATCTTATTGATGGAGTCACAATGCTCACAAATGGCTTAGTTAAAAATTTTGATCACAAAGCTTTCAAGACTCCTCTATCTGAGTATGAGAAAGCAGAATCCTCTCAAGCAAATAAGAAGAATCATGATGCAAAGATCAACTATACATATACTCCTGATTCACCTGTGATCAATATGATAGAGCCTGTTGAGAATGTTCTTATGGTGAGATCTCAAGATGATAATAATGCCAATCACGGTATGCCAAAGTTGGTCTTGCAAACACTGAGTGGTTTGTCTTCCCGAAGTGAGACACTAAATGCTGTTACTAGGGGGAAAGCCAAAATTGTCCTTAAAACCGTGCATGATCCCAAGCAAGCTTCTTCTTCCAAACAAGCGGTTCCTTCAGTTTTGTCTAGCTATGACCTTGTGCACCAATTGCAACAGACACCAGCCCAGATATCTATTTTTGAGTTGCTTGAGTTATCACCTTTGCATAGAGAGATCCTTGAGAAAGCTTTGCATACAGCAAATGTCCCCAATGACATTGACCTAGATAGGTTCCAGGCTATGGTCAACCATATCTCATCTCCCCATTACCTCTCTTTTTCTACAAAAGATGACACATCTCTTTGCCACCCTCATAATCTTGCTCTACACATCGAAGTTCAAGTCTACCATACTCGAGTCCGCCGAGTCCTGATAGAAAATGGTGCAAGGTTAAATATTATTTCTTTCAATGTGGTGCAACAACTGGGATTGTGAGAATTTGCTATAGATCCTAAGCAGAAAATTACTATAAAAGCATACGATGAAGTGGAAAGATCTTCTAAGGGTCTTGTCACGCTGCCTGTCCGAGTGGGCCATGTCACGAAAGATATTAGGTTCCAAGTGTTGGACATCCCACTCACATATAACATTCTTCTGGGTCGTCCTTGGATCCATGACATGCAAGCTGTCCCTTCCACTTACCACCAGTGCGTCAAATTTCCATACAATGGCACTAAAGTTGTGATTCTTGGAGACCATACTAATGCTATCAATACTCTTGCTACGGCTGAAACATTTGTTCCTCACAAAAAACCTTCTGATGATCCTAGTGCATCCCTGATTGAGGCTAAACAAACATTAAAGATGATGAGTATTGGTATAGGAGAATACACACCGGATTCCCTTGCTACTCTGCCTACTTCTCCTAGATCATATGGTAGACCTTCTAACAAGCCGAAGCCTTCCGCTTCTGCCATGACAATCTTTGATACCTTTGTTCCTTCATCCATACCTTTAGAGGCAGAAAGAGAAGAACAAGTTGTTAGGGAATGGATCTATAGAGAAGAAGAGGGTAGTACGACAATTGCTACTCCTATTTCCCCTAAGCGCTATGGTAAAGGCTATAAATTTTTGCAGCAAATGGGCTATCAAGGTCAAGGACCTATAAATGATAATGGACACACCCTCATTGAGCCTTTGAGTCACACCAATGGCCGACCCTCTAAAGATACAACAGGTCTAGGATATGGTGTCGAAGATAACCTCCCTAATTGTTCCAGAAATGTTCCCATAATCAGTGATTCAGACATAGATATAGATGAGTCACCACTGCACACTATGACTCAAATGGGAGACAGTTTCCCTTCTACTTCACTCCTTTGGGGAGAAGAGTGCATACCTGATGAGGACACAGCTGGAGCCTCTATGTTTAGCAACTATGTGCCTAATGAATCATTGAGCTTTGACAGACAACGTCGCAACATTGCGTGACTACTAGAAAGAGGAGATCTCACACGTGATGACATGGGTACCTCTACTTCTTGATGTCCTAAGCCTTCTTGGTGCAAACATCCCATCAGAAGCTCAACAACAGATTCCAATGAGTACGAATGAGACACTCTTTCAGAGGGATCTTCCATAACAGATATGGATGTCGATGTGGTTCATACTTATAGTGACCAACCTAACGTAGTTGCTGAGTCTCGCATTGGGTCTCGCATTGGGTCTGATGAGTTTGATCCCCATATTGCTTTAGTGGACCACGTTGGTCCTTCTATGACAAATCTAGATCTCGACACTTTTGGAGCCTACCCTATAGGCTCAACCTCTCTCATCACCAGAGATGACACCTATTGCATAAATGCTCTTGAACCTATCACTTCGCTTTCCTTCATACATTCAGATCTCAATGCCATTAAACCTATTATCTCTTCCACCAGCAAACTAGCAACACAAATGACTAAATCAGATCTCAAAAGACAAGCAATGGTCGGATGGCGAAAACCACACTCTGGCGGTATTCGAACCTAAAAATAGTACAAATAAAGAATAATTTGCCACATTCTTTCAAGGGAAAAAGATTAACTCTACATGGACATATTCAGACATGCCTGGTTTAAACACTGAGCTTATCATTACTCCAAGGGTTACACCTGTCAAGCAAAAGCTCATAAAGATGCATCCCCATGTGGCATTACTGGTTACGACTGAACGTGCGAAGCATAGATCTGAGAACAAGGTTGTTGATGCCATGGCTAATTTGGCATCCATTCTGCAACTGGAAGAGCATGAATCACACTTTGAGTTCCTGGTGGAAGAATTGCCTTATCTCACCTACAATTCCCTTGTTGAATCATCCCGCTATGCCACCTTCTTTTCCCATCTCCCAGATCAAGTTATCCATGAAAATCTACTGCGCCATGAGAAGCGCCACCTCCTCTGCAATGCCTTACACTTTACCCTCGTCTCTGGTGACTTGTATGGGAAGAGTCTAGACGAAACTCTCCTTAAGTGTCTCGAAATAGATGAGTCAGACAAAGTGCTAGCCGAAGTCCATGATGGCATATGTGGATCACTCTCTAACGATCTTGCGCTAACTCAAAAATTGCTTAAGGCTAGTTGCTATTTGTCGACCTGGTTGGGGCCTTCTATCATCACAATAGCAGCATTTGGGTCCAGTGCCTCTCAGTTATCTATGCCAGAGGAAGCAAAGCTTACCAAGCCTATCAATGTTCTACATCTGAAGAAGTTCTATCCATGATGCCTATTCTGTCTGGGGGCATCCTTTGTACATATTTATTGATCCTAAAAAAATTCCAAAAAAAAATTCATATATTATGCTGAAAAAATCCTAAAAAGCATATAAAGTACTAAAAAAATGGGCATCCTAGTGAAAACCTAGCAATAGGCGCTTCAATGTCTCACCAAAAAAAATTCAAAAAATTCAAAAAAATAGAAAAAGTGCCTTGGTGAAAACCTGGAAACAAGCACCTTGGTAGAAAAAATACAAAAAAAATGAAAAAAGTCCTGAAAAAATCTATCAAGTGGTGAAAACCTGGAAACAGGTGCTGCTTGAGACCCTTGCACCTATGTCTATCAGTCTTGCATGGCGCTCCTTCGCTCCACTTCTCGCTTTGCCTCTCCTAGCCTGGAATTGACTCTTATCTTAGTCTAGGGGGCCTCTGTTGTTTTAAGCTTATCTCAGGCCTCTTTGTGCATTCGGGTTTCTTAGGCCACTTGGTTCCAACGATGTTTTTCAACACCACCCCAACTGTGTTTTTCAACACTTCCCTAGCGTCAAGTGTTTTTCACCACTTATTAGATGTTTACCCGCAATCCAGAATGATACAATATTTCCACCGACAGAGGTGATACTCAAAGATTGACTCTATGACCTACACACACGCACTTAAACCACTTGACTTGCTGAGACTTGTTGGACTTTCTTTCTCTGTGTGTTGTCTATGATGATTTCTTTGCTGAGTGTTCTCTCCCTAATGGTTTTCGATGATGCATAGCTAGAAGACTGGGGGCATGAGGACATATTTTATTTCTTTTTCTGCTTGTGGGTATATTTTGTTGGTCCTAACTGTCATTAGCATTTATGCTTGTTCCACTTGACATTGGGACCTACAAGGTATTATCCTTGACTATTTTCGCAAGTGCATACTTATAGTCATCTTGACTTTCCTTGTGTCTTGATGCGAGTATAATCTTGCCAAATTAAACTTAGGCAATCTCACTGCACTAGTCATCTTGACCTATATGTCTTTGGTGCCTAGGTGGAATTCCCACATACCCATCTAATATAGATCATATTCAGATTCACATAGTTAAACTAGTGTGCATTGTATGATCTTGCGACGCTACCAATAAAGCTCGATGATGAAAATTAGAGTCTAAAAGCTTTGTGACCTTGCAAGTAAACCACTTTTCATAGTAGCTTGCATTCTTAGGTTCATGTTAGTTTAGTTTTGCATTTTGCATATGGAGAGAGCTCTCCTTTTCATCTTTCGTGGACCTGTCAGTCAACTGCGCTCACCTTTTCTTTTCTTGATCATGTCTTTCACTTCTTGTCTTTCACATCACATCCTTTCCTCTTCTTTTTGGGATCGAAATCAAAATCTGAATTTATCCTGATAGTCAAAATCGCATTTCAAAGTTTCTCCTTCTTCTGCGCAGTTGGCTAACCTTTTGAGGCTTGATCCTTCGATCTTTGTTGGGGCATCTTTATTTCTTCATCCCCATCTCTCTCACCCTTCTAGTCTTTCATTCATTTCATTCATCTCTCTCTAAGGTCTTGATTGGGGCACATCTTCACTGCTTAATGGTTATTCTATCATCTTTTCTCTTCGATTATGATTTTCTAGTGATTTGATCATGTTGCTCCTACTTCTGCCTTCCCTCTACCTTATTTCAATTTCGATCCTGAGGGGGCAGACACATCATATCCTATTGGCTATTCTCTAGAGCATATGCTTGACCACTCCATTTGCTCTGATCAATCTATCTTTGCGCTTGACATGTTAGTTCTCATCTCGAATCCTGATATTGTCCATCTCTTTCCTAAGTGTTCAGTACTGTCATTACCAGGCTGACCATGCAGGATTTGCTATCTCTCTGCACTTCATTCTTTGGAGTCAGATCTCTATCTATTTGCATTCTTGGTTGATCTATTCTTTGACGTAATGTGTTCTCAGATCGATCACACATTAGTCAAAGAGGGGCAAATGTAATCACCCAAAAATGGTCATCTAGACTATTAGCCCCTTTTGCTAAAATTATCAATTGCTTATTCTTGATTAAATCTTAATTCTATCATTTATTCGATTATATTCTATGGATTAACCATTTTATCCTAAGTCCTTATTTATTTAAAAAGAATTCCCTCCCCTTTTAATAAATAAAAAGTGTCCACTTTTCCTCTTATCCTAAGTTGCACAAATAAAGTATTATTCTTATTTTATAAAAAGGGAAAAAGTATTTTTTGTCTCATATGGACACAAAAGTCAACTCTTATTTTCCCATTGGAGGATATTTGTGCACATGAATTGCTCCTCTTTCAAGCTCCACCATTAATTAAATATTTTGCCTCTTAATCTCCATGGTCCATTCTTTCTCATTTCTTATAAAAGGAGAGCCATCTTCTCATTTTAGGATCCATCTTTTGAATACTAATGTTATGCTGTAGGTTTTCTAGGTGATTTTGGAGCTTTGGAGATTTGGAGCATTCTTAGCTTTTGCATTCACATTCTATCTTAGTTTCATTCTTGCATTTTAGTTTCATTATCATAGCATACATAGCTTAATTTCCTTTATGCTTTAGATTGATTCACATAGTCTAATTAGGAGGATTTTGCAATACTTGCATCTTTCCTTTCCATAGCTTAACTTGCATATTCATCTTAATATAGCTTGCATCTCATTTCTAGCATAGTTGCATTTCATTCACATTGTGATTCTTGAGGATATTGACATTATTTCCCTTGTCTCCTTTGAATCTCCCATTGCATGGTTTACTAGCAAGGTCATAGGCTTAAATAGCTCTAGCTGAGAGCACACTTAATTTCTTTGCACTCCATGCCTAGGGAGCTCTAGGTCATTTTTCAAGGTCTTTCATTCATGGATTCCTTTGGAAGCAAAGACTTAGAGAAGTGCACATCTTAGTGTGTACAAATATCATGTGAAATACGCACCCCAGGAAGAGAAGGAAAACTAAAAGTAAACTAACATAAAGTACCAAAAAAAACTAATCAAGGAGGAATTGTTTGAAGGTAAACATCACCATAAAGTTGAGAAGCCAAAACCAAGAGCAAGCACACACCAAGATCCAATGAGACACAAGATTTGTAGGGGGTGTAATACCGCTCTCATAGTTTGCATTTAGTTTATATGGGCAAACTCTTTTAGGCCACTCTTCATGTTGATTATCTACATATGATGATGTTATTTATATTCATGGTTTTACAGACCCCATACTTGCATGTGTATGGTTAGTGTGTATGTTTTACTTTTCTTTTTTACATGCTTGATGTGGTTGAGGGACGAAGTCATAATTACTTGCTTGCGAGATCCATACGATTGGTCGATCCCCGCCATTGTCTGTTATATATTTATACACGTATGTACATGCTCATGTTTTATGCAAGATTTTAGGTACCAGACATCGACTTCCTTGAATTACTAGGATGAGTGTCCCTTATCACAATATTTCAATGGTAAGAGGGGAGATAACATACAGTCCAAATCCTAACCTAAGTCATTTATTGTCCTGAAATAATGGGCAAGTATCTTATGTAATTCCCTCTAAATTCGCCAAGGTGACATCATTTGTGAACCATTCCATTTGATTTAGTATTTTTATTTAGTCAATTTTTTCATGTTTGCATGCCTATAGGTTTGATGTGATTTTTGTGTTAAAATAGATAACAGATTTAATTAAAGTTAATTCTGTGATTGATTACTTATATCTTATAAAATATTGGAATATTAAAATATAAGGTTATTTAATTAATGAGAATAAAAATATAAAATAATATTTATTATTAAATTGCATATTTCAAATATGCTTGGAATTTTAATTTAATTAAAAATAATTGATATCTAAATGCAAAATGAGTTAAGTGATTTTAATGTTGAGTTGCATATTTAGTAAACACTTTATTTAATTAGAACTTTACCTTTTAAAATAAAAGTTGAGTTAAAGTGACTTAAGTGAAAGAAAATTAAATAAATAATTCTTTTTATATTTCAGAGTTGAGTTCGTCTTATTTTTGGAGTTGCGTGTTTCAAAACCTTAGCTTGGTAGGTTTTCTATATTAGAGAGTTTTGGTCATTATTAGGGACATGTTGATCAGGTTTTGAAGATGGTTGTGGTGCTTGAATGTAGAGAATGGTTTTCAAAGCTTGGATTTTAGAGTGTTTCGATTTGGTCTTATTGCTATTTAGATTAGTTTGTGGATTCCAGGTAGGGTTTGAAAACCCATCTTAATATTTCTTTTAAAAAGATTGTTTACTTTGTGATTTGAATTTATTGTTGAAAATCATGATTTTATTTGGATTGAGGATTATTGTTTGATTTTTCATTATTTTCAGTTTGAATTGGTTATTAAATTTCTTGTACAAAAAACCAATAATTTGTTTGAAAAATAATAGGGAAAAACCTAAAATTAATTCAATTAGGGTTTGATTCGAATTTTGACAAAAAAACCCTTTTGTTTGAATCAGTTGGCATTTGAAAACGTATGTGTTTGATTTTATCAAATTATAAAAAGAACACACACACACACACACATATATAATTATTTTGAAAGAATTATAAATAAATACATGGTAGGGGGATGATGGGCTCATCACTGCCACATTGGGGGCCATGTGGGCAAACCCTCACATGGGCTACGCTAGGCAAGGCCCAACGACAGTACTACTAGGGAGGCAGTAACAAAGCCGTGGGTGGCCCAACAATAAGGTCACTGGCCTACCGCAACTCCCCATTTATGGGATTGCAAAAAAAGTTTTAAAAAAATATTTATATAGTTTATTATTATTATTATTATTATTTTATTTTATCATTTAATTAATATTTAATATAATTTAAAATTAATTTTTAAATTAAATAAATATTAAATATTATTTAATATTTGTTGTTAAGTTATTAATTTATTTAAAATTAATAAATATTAAAATGATTATTATTTATTAAAGAGGGAAAATTAATATTTATTAAAGGTTCTTTTTAATTAATAAATATTAATATTTATTAATGATGGAAATTTTTAAATTGAATATTGAATTATATGGTAATATATTAAATGATTTGTATATTTTCAAGATTTAATATCATTATTGTGAAGATAATTTATGGCATTTTATTTGCACATTGACACTTGTCATTTAAATACTTGTTTTAACATAGGCATTTATGCCTGAAATTTTGTATGAGCATAGTTATGGTCAAACCGAACTTTAGTAAACAATTGACTGTTGTATTCAACTGAGACTTATATTTTGATTTGGATGCTTGGTGTATTTCATTGCTTTATTTGATAGTGTTATTTTGGGAAAATTATGTTGGCTTTAGGAATGGTACACCAAAGGTTGGGAATTGATTTCTTTATGACGTGTATTTTCAGTGCACATTTGTGAATTTATATATTTGTTCTTTGGTGTTATGTTGAGAATCCCTATAACCATTTTGAAGTCTCAATTGGATTATGTATGGTTTTGTGATATTTGTGAGTGATCTCATGTGCCTTATTGTGTTTGATCTTTATTTTATTTTACCTTAAAAGGTGACGACCATTGTTATGATTGAATATGATTTACTTGGTCACCTTATATTCTCTACTATGATTGTTTTATGTCCCGGATGATTATCTTTATGGATTATGTTACTCCGAGTTTGAAGATGGATGTCATTGATGTTGTGATTATTGTTGGTCTTATGATATGAGACTATGGATTGTTATTATCTTTGAAAGGTCTATTATGGGATGGATGATCTATGGTAATGTCTATATTGAGATGGACAATTTGATACTTGCATAGGAAGTGATGTTCTTTGTTATGCTCCATTACTTTACTTTGGTAATTATCATGATTTATAATTTATGATTTATGATAAACTTTTGTGGTTTCAGTTTTGTTTGCTCTTTCTTTTTTGATTGGATCATTAGGGTAGGTTATCTAAGTGTATAGATGGGATCTAGCTTATTTTGGAGGTGTCGAAGCCCAGAAGTGGTTGCTTGGGTATCCTTTGCAAGTTACTTAATGAAGTGATAACTTAAATATATTGAGAGTTTAAAATGAATTAATAAGATGTATGTGTTCCTCACCCATGCCTTGAGTGTTAGTATAGGCTAGGATGGTTTGTGAGAAGATGTTGGCCGCCTATGTGGATTGGATGAGGCATGGTTGGTAGCCTTGTTTGTATGAGAGGTTACTGATACCGCATAGAGTCACTAGGGGGTCAGGGTCCAGAGAGACTACCAAGGTAACTCTAGAGTTGACTCATGTGATGACACTTCCCTTTATGCATCTTAGGTTTCCTACATGTGTTTGTTGCCTCTGGTTGAGTATGTATTATCTTTGCAGTTGGTGGCATACCTTTTAAGATAATGAGCTTTTAGAATCCCTTGCCTAGGTGTTGGATTTTGGTGTTTGATATCCGAGTGGGGTATGTTGTTATCTCCTTAGTACGGTGAGAATGGACCTTTGGTTTTACGTGGTCGAGTGGTAGTGATTACCATTTGAGATTTTGACGTCCTTGAACCAGTTTTGGATGATCCGTGTAGCAGTTATATCTTCTTGATTATCATTAGAGACTTACTCTTATCTTTCATTTATTGTATTGTACTTTATACTTAGATTACATTTACACACCCTGTGACTTGTGTAGTGGATATGGGATATCATGTATACCTTATGGTTCAGTTGTATTTGGGTATTCTTTTATGAGATGATATACTTTAGTTTCATTATGTGGAAGATTTGAATGGTTATTGTACTTAATAGATTAATTTATATTTACGTAATTCTATGTCAAAGAACCATTGAGACTTGTAATCTGTTAATGAGTTATACTTATGAGTATGGATTGTCTTTATGTTTTGATTAATGGAAAAAATAGGTTTTGAAGGGAACTGAAACCCTGTACAAAGAAAAAGCTTTAGATAGAGCATTAGGAGTACACCATACACAACAGATCAGCCAGAACAAAAGGCTGCCATCCCTAAGAAACTACCCAAAAGAACTTAGCCAAAGAAACACCCAAACCACTGCATAAGCTAAAACATTGGAAATCCGTAGCAAAAGATAAACGAGCTATCTTTTTGTCCCCTTCAAATGAGATCACAAGGTCATGTCAAAAGATGGGGAGGATTTCTTAGATTTTTTTCCTTTAACTATAATCCAACCTTCTTCAACACTAGCAGCCTTATCCTACCAGCAGAATGATTCCAAAGCTAGAGATCCAGCCCCCAAAAGTGGGGTTGAGTCTCCCAAAGAAAAAGCTAGCGCAAGGCTGACATTAGATCTAGCCAAGGGCGATCAAGAAATGGAATTGCAAGGTCAGATCTAGCACCTAATAAAATACCATCATTTCCAACAAAGCCAACACCCACTGAATCAATAGAAAATCTGGTATCACCATATGTAGAAAGAGAAGGTTCGGGTCCAGCAACCGAGAGAGGGACAGAGCTAGAAGCCCCAGTAGACCCTTTAGGAACATTAATATCAGGACATAAACCAACCTTCTCACCAACAGGCAGAGGATTGCCAATATCAGGAACAACCTCCATCTTAGGGTGAGAGGAGCTTTTCATGACAATGTAATGTTGGGTAGAAGCACCCTTCCACCAAGAAGGAAAAGATTTCTTCTTCTTGGAAATGAAGCCAAATTGGGATGATATATGATTAGTCTTAAAAAATTTACATCTAAAAGGAATGCCTTTAAAGTCAAGTTGTTGGATCCAAGGTCCCAAGGATGATTCCATTTTAATTTCAGCTGGGAGGCCCTTCGAGGTATCAATTTCTACCAAGATACGAGAAAAAGTAGAATGACACATATTATTAGACTCATTATCAATCAACAAGAATTCCCCCAAAGCCCCACCCACTTCCTCTAGGACGGAATCATGCCACAGATGAAGGGGCAGATTGGGGAGCCTAACCTATATAGGGATAGTACTAAAGACTTCAATGGAAGGATTAAAATTAGGGTGCCATGGCTTTACCATGAGCAAAAAAATTTCATCATCCCAACAAAAGAAATAATCACATAGGATCGTAGCTCTATCCACAACATTAACAAATTTTACAATGAAAAAGCCTTTTGTCGTTGGATAGATGTTAACAGTACTTGATAATTTTGGTTCCCATCTTTAAGAAACCCAATCATGTAGTTGGGGAAGGCTAGGCCAAAAACCCCGAAACCAGCAAATCAGTCTGTGAGATTTCCGAATTTCATTACCGTTCATCAAATCTCTATCAGCAGTAGAGGACAACTTGACAGATAAAGACCCACAAATAGGAACTAGGGCAATGGAAGCCCCATTATCAATGGAAACCCTGTGTCCCTTCTCAGTCACATTCGTCTTGGAAACAACATCAGCAAAGGCCTTGGTAACCCCATAGAAGCCTTAGAAGTAGAACCATCAGCCCCCAAAGAATAAGTGCCAACCGGAGCACTCACCCTTTATGCAACAGCAGAGGTAGATGCCACTAGAACAACAGACGCAGGGTAGGAGGAAGGAAACTCCGTGGAGGAATGAAGCGACCCCAACGTCAGCCCATCGTGATGCTGAGATGCCCCAGCCTTCTCCAATCCCTCTGCAGTGCCAGAGGAAGGGCACACATGAGGCAAAGAGCATGCGTGAGTGGAAGACATTTTTTAAACATCCCTACATGTATTATCTTTATGTTATATTGCTTTCGCTTTTTTATTCATTATTGTTTGTAAACTCTTAAGGAAAAAATATTTTGTAAACTTAGTAGCATGTGTAGGTTAATTTCTCCCGGGTTCCTTGGCGGGGCATTATGGGGGAGCAGGGGGAGACAAAGAAAAAAACCCATGATTATGTAGATGTCATAAAAAGGTTAAAGAAAATGAGAGAGAGAGAGAGAGAGCTATGCTTCATAGATAAATGGTAAATATTCAATAATACAAGCTCAAGAAATGATTGGTAGAAACCCACACTGATACCATGAAAGGAAAATAACATAAAATACTAGAAAAAAAACTAATCAAGGAGCAATTATTCCAAGGTAGATATTACAATAAAGTTGAGAAGTGAAAAATAAGACCAAACACACCAAGATCCAAGGAGACACAAGAATTGTAAGGGGGAAAACAAAGAAAAAAAATCCTTGATTTTGTAGATGGTATAAAGCCTAAAGAAAATACAATGAAAGAAAGAGATAGTGAACAATGCATAGAAATGTCTCCATATAAGAAATGAGAGAGGAACCTCAAATAAGGAGGAAATCTAATATTCCAAATATATAGAATGAAAAAAAAGTTGAGAGAACTCAAAAAAAGATAAAGGACTTGTAGATATTTGTTAGGAATATTCTTACAAGAGAAAAGAGGAAATTAACTCTGCCAAGTAAAGATTAATTCCTAACAAAAACTATATAAAGAAGATGCTTCCAAATTGGAGAGGGATGACTAGAATCATACATAAAACTAAGAAATTAAAAGTATAAAATGGCATAACACATGGCATAATCACAACACACATGCCATAATCAAAGGCCAAAAGTGAAAATTATGAAAATAACATATGAATGTACCCCACCAAAACTGAATAAAAACAACATTAAAGAAGACATCCTTGGGGAGGGAGTGTATAGAAACAAAAATAAAATTAATAAAAGACACTTAAATGTAAAAAGGCATAACACACATGGCATAATTCAAATTCCAAAAGTATACACACACACACACATACACACGAGGTGAAATGAGATTAAAGGCTCAAGAAGCAAGGACATAGCCAAACAATTTCAGACATAAACTAATAAAGAGGTGGAGAACAAGAAGAGAGATTCCATATAAAAGGTAAATAATATAAAAGGACAATGAGTTTGTATACAATGCATCAAACAAACTAGGTCCTAGATATATAGTTGTTGTTTCTCTCTTTCATATTCATAGGCTAACTCGCTCGATATTATCAATTATAAAAAGATATATTTTCATTTCCATTTATATTAGGAGATAGACTAAAGGATTTCCCATCCAATGGTGCATTAAGATTCACTCAAGGAAGAGTATCATACATATGAATGGTGTATATTCATGTTGCTTCTTCACTTGATAGGATTGAGATTCAACAACTTTCCTTTCTAAATAGAGGCTTCGAAGAAAGTCAATTTGATGGTGAACCCTATCTAATATCTACATATTTGTCTATATATAATTTTATTTTCTTGGAATTTTTTCATTATTGCCTTTTTAATGCAATCTTTCTAGAAGTTTAATTTTATTTAAAATAATCTAATGTATTTCTATTTATTAAAAAGTTAAGAAAGATGCATTTTTGGTCATATGATGAGAGTGTTCTCCCATCATTCAATAACTTTGCATCATCTCAAATTCATGGGGAAAAAAAAAGAAACACATAAACAAAAGAAGAAAGTGTTATCAAACAAATGTACATTATTACTTACAATTATTACATCACAATTATATCCATTGTGTTGTAATTGGTTTAATGCTAAAGATCCTAAATTAAATATACAAGGATGTGCACTTCAGACTAAATGACAATGTGAAACATGAAAGGAAGCAAGGCACATGAAACAAACTTTCTATACCAATCTAATGAGAAGAGTTGTACATATTTTTCTATTAACAATTATAATGTTAGAGCTAAACACAACATAGGAGTCAATAACAACACACTCATGCAAATATGAACTCACAACATAAGATATACACGGGAAAAATTCTTTAGAGAGAAAAAATCCTACATTTCAAAAGCCTACTTAATGTATTAGAAATGTCCAACAAGAATATATGCTCTTTTAAATAGATTCATCTTTCAAGATTACACAATGTTGATTTTTAAAGTAATTTCAACATAGCAATACTACAAAGTACATACTACACTCCAAGGCATATAATATATAGAAATCTACAAGTTTGAAGTAGCTTCTCGAGAAAAGACAAAAGAGGTGGGTTTCCAAATCCACTTGACACATTCTTTCAAAACATCTAACATGCAACAAACACTTGTCCAAGATTTTCTAACCCCCTTACATGACTCCAAACATAGGCACTTCATACACATAATTTGTCATAGAAATATGTTGTAAAATAATTTCAAGAATCAATTCTAATACAAAGTGGGATGACCATATTGTCTTGATAATTAAAAGCAACAAAATGAGGGTTTTGTCCCTTACACCATCCCTAAGGTGAAAAATAAAAAAGAACTAATTACAACAAGGTCTTGAACACATTGTTAACAATAAACTAGCAACACAACAAGTAACCCACATCATGACAACACACCCATACCATGGGGAAGAGAATGAGGGACTGTCGATCGACAATTGTCCAAATGATACTTTTAGTAAGGTCCCCACCATCGGGGAGTGGAACCCCCTTCTCAAGACAATCAACGTACCATGGGGAACAAAATGAGGGGCCATTGACAAAATTTTCCTTTGTCGACGAACAATCATCTAGATGATACTTTTAGTAGGGTACCCACCATTGGGGGAAGGTGATGGAACCCCCTTCTCAATAAAAACAACACTAGCAATAGAGTGTTGGAAATGTTGTGCCTCCACAACCAAAGGTTGGAGAAGATCAGGAGTAGCTGTTAGGGGAGGGTTCATGTGGTCAAAGGGGACCGCACTAGAAGAAAGAGGTGGATTTGAGTCTACCAGATCTACCAAAATAGTAGGAGCATCACCCTGGGGGATTCGTCATCAACCTATGAAGAATTATCAAAAGAAGAATTAGAGGCTAGGACAGTCAAATGATCATCATTTGCATCCTTCCACGAAGTAGCAACGCTTATACAACACGAGGGATAATAATTAGTATCCAAATGACTAGTAGAGAAGCATTATCAACCTCGAATGGGGAGATTCTCATAATCTAGTGATCGAGTCCAAGGCCTATCCCCAACCATAAGAACCACATCCCTCGAAAGTGTGTGGAGATGTCAATGTACACTAGAATACCAACAAATGAAGAGAAGCCTATAGTTATTGTAGCCTCATCCACCTTTAAGAAATGACCAAATAGAGTTTCCAATTGCCTCAAAGCAAGAATTCTCCCAAAGATGAAGGGGAAGGTTTGGGAGACAAACCCACACTAGACACACACTAAGAAATTAAACAAGAGGGTTAAAAGAGATTGTCCGGTATTTGGCCAAGAGAGAGTGGCCTCCCAGCCCCACAACTCACTCAACAACAAATCA
This sequence comes from Chamaecyparis obtusa, assembly GCA_027943335.1. Classification (NCBI taxonomy): domain Eukaryota; kingdom Viridiplantae; phylum Streptophyta; class Pinopsida; order Cupressales; family Cupressaceae; genus Chamaecyparis; species Chamaecyparis obtusa. The sequence goes on from BSBK01005632.1 coordinate 528,338, forward strand.
CAATCTTCATCTTTAAAATAACTAAAAAGAGCAATAAAAAATCTCTTTCTACAAGGTAAAAGCTCAATGTTACCAGAGACTAAGGATCTCCAAGAATAAAAAACCTAGTGATGTAGATTTGGAAGGGAAGACCAAAAAATAGTGAATCTATAGACCAACCCGCAACATTGGTAGAAATCTACATTCTCCACCACATCCAAACTACACACCACCATAGGGGATGTCTTGGCACAGGCAAGAGGTCGAGATTTCTCCTTTGAAGGAATAGTTGTAGCAGATTTGGCAACATGAGCAAAAATTCATCCACCAGCAACCAAAACTCTTGAATTGCTAGTAGGGACTGGGGCAAATGCTTGAGCCCCACATAGCCCAATAGAAATGATGGCAATAAAGTTTACCATAGAAGAAACCGAATCACCCATAGGGCCAGAGGGCATAGTAGTCAATCCACCAAGCATAAAGGCCTCCAAACTCAAATTATTTGCATGGGCGGGAACACCCGTTTGCATGGCGGGGGAGTTAGATGACATCATGGAATTTTTTTTCCTCTATGTCTAAGATGACCATATTGTCTATCAAGTGGAGATAATAAAAAATCCTTTTCATCTCCCATGTCACTTGTTAGCATGATGACAACTCATGACATGTCACACTAGATGATGAAATGAGATGAGCAATAAAAAAATATAGGTATAAAAAAATAAAATATTAATTAAATCAATGCTAGGAAATACTAAGGTTCAAATATCTTAATTCCCCAAAAAAATCAATTTTTAAAACACCTTAACAAAACCTATCTAAAAAAGATTTAATTTTTAAGCTACAAGGTTCATAGACTCCAAATGTCATTTAAACATCTCTATGCTCACATGCTTTATCAATGTATTGCAACATTCACCAATGTAGTGCCTCCCATGATTGCATTCTATTTATGTATTATTTTGATCCAAGATGGATTCTATTTGATTATTTGGCTATTCATATTATGTGTTCAGGCATTGCTCTGCGTGATGCATTTGGTTACAACACTCTATATCATAGCTAATTTAGATGTTAGATTATTGTTGCTTATTGTATTTTGATCATATCTGCATGATGATGCTTTATGATGATATTTGGTGCATTTTATATTTGAAAATAGTAGATTATGTTGTTATGAGGATTATCATTGATTTCATGTTATATTGTGTCGTTATTGCTGATGGGTATTACATTGAGATGTTTCAATGATATATGCTTGCATTGCCATAAATGATTATTTTTATGTTTTAATGTTTAGTTTAAATGATTATGTACATTGAGGATTAAATATGGAATGACCAGTGTCACGACATTCTAATACATACGACTGATTGCGTCACTAGAACATCACTGTTCTATTAGACGTACTCTAATTATTTATTGTTGCTTTGACTATTTATATTGTGAGTAGTTGTACTTGATGTGTGCATGTTTTAGTGAATAGGTACAAGACATAGTAATGTCTAAGATGTAGACTTGAGCATGTCTTATCCTTGGTAGCGGCACAAGAGATAGTTTCATCGACCCTTCATGACTTAGCCAATATCGTCCCTATATGGACAATGTATCTGATATTAATTATTATACCTCTAGTACGTGTGGGTAAATTCATACTTCATATGCATTTTGTGACAAACCAGTGTACGTGTTTGTGCATTTAGAGTTCCTCGCAGTTGAGTTATAGAATTGTATGTTGATTTTTAATGTTGGGGTTTCTTTTTATTTATTGGCTAATTTGTTGTAGTTGAATTCGATTTAATTGGAATTGGATTATTTTATCTAGTAGATTTTTGGGAAAGTCTATAATTTATTTTAAATTTATTTAAGTAATTTTATTTTAAGTCTTTTTTGAAAAAAAGTGACTTTATATTTGAGAAAAGAGTTTATTTCCCTCACTTTTTTTTTTGAGAAATTGGGATTTGCTCCAATTTATATTGATGAAAATTGGTCTTTTGCTTGTTTTGATCGATCTGCTTGTCAGATTCTCGTGGGTAGAAGCTCATTGGAATTGTGTTGTAATTGTTCTTGCATCTGTGGAGCCATTTTTTTAATTTCATGAAGAATTTATTTTCTTTTGCCCATTTTCATGTATGCAACTTGGTGTGAGGTAGGGCTCCTTGTATTTTAATCGTTTCTCAACTATTTCAGTTGATTTTTGTTTATAAGTGCATTTTTGGATGGTCATTAGTTTTTTTCCCACATTTCCTTATGCGTTTATTGCTTGATTGGGCTTGTGTGAGTTATGGGATTTTTTATTGGAAAATATCCACAGTCAGGTTATTTTTTTTCTACCACATAGTCGAATTTCATATTTTATTGGATTTTTGGGTTAGTTGTGCCTTAAGGGAAAATGGATTTTAGTTTTGTATCTTGATTTTGAGTTTTATTTTTGGGCATTTTTGGGTTTGCCTTGATTTGTGTGCTTCCCAGAATTGTCGATCGTCATGTGGCATAAATTGAATGTTGGTCTTGGGCGTACTGCATGATTGTGGTAAGGATGCACAATCAAAGTGGATTGGGGATATTATAGCAATTAGATATCACAATCCGAACTTACCCATTTACCTCTAAATTGATGATTTTTGCACTTTGTTAAATTTTGCTATAATTAACATCCTTCCTCATGTTCTAATAAGACGATTGATGGATTCCATCACAATCTATGCTCTTGGAAAAGAGCCCAGTTGAGCAACTCATTATTTGTGTTGGGTTCAGTATTTTGTTGGTTTCCATGCCTTGAGTGCTTAGGAGTGAATTGACCTCTTGTTATTGCTTTGGATGCTTGTTGGTATTTTGTGATCTTCATCCTTGGTGTAGACCAAGTGTATGGTGTATTTTATGCATATAAAATACACTAATTTTATATGGTGTATTTTGTAGCCGTAAGACTAGGTGTGTTGAGTAGGTATAGGGAGTCGCTCCTTATGTGGATCTCGAATCATGAGTGGTTGGTATAGGACATGTCAAGGAGTTTCATAAAAGGTGATAAAATAATAAAATGTACTAAGTAGTAGAAACCATTGAATCCCTGGATGTCATGAGTGACCCATGCATGAGGTAGATAGTTCTTAACCCTGGATGTTAGTTGTTGACCCCTGCGGCCATGGATGCTCCCTATGCTTGGTACTCACGCATCTAGGTTTGGTAGTAGTGTGTAGCATCCTAATGTACAGTGGATGTGTGGCATTCTTGGTGTGTTTGTGACAAATGTTTGCATGATGAATATTTTCCATGCGTTGTGATTATCTGCATTTGATTGCATTGATTTGGCATGTGTGTAAGTCACTCCATGCTTGTGTGTGTACCATGTATTTGTGGTCGGGTGATTATCTCTACTAGCATGGTTGGGTGGTTCTGAGGGTACCATGTGGTTAGGTGGAGTTTCACTTTACCATTGCTAGGGACCGGTGTATATGTGGTGGACATCTTCCAGTGTCAAAGTTCAAGCATGATGTGCTCATTCTATTTGTGCATCTCTTTTTGGTATTTTTGTGTTTGTATGTTGTTATGCTCTTTAGAGTAGATTTAATTTTTCTATATATGGATGTATCCAATGTGTACAACCTTAATTTAGTTTATCTAGTACTCCCCAGTGTGGAGAAAACCTTATATTTTAGCAGTACATTGGTGTCTACAAGCCTACCCAATTATTGGATTGAGAAAACCTTATTTCAGAGGGTTTTCAGACCATTTTGTGCTTTGCAGGGTAGAGTGGTGCATATGCCCATTCTTTTGGCACATATGCAAAATCTTGTAGCACAAATGCATATTTTAATAGTGCATTTTTTAAATCTTATAGCACATATGCACTCTATTTTGGTGCATTTGTTTAACCAAATTAGCACATTTGCAACAGAGTAGCGTTCCCTTTGGTCTATGTAAAAATAGATTCCATGGTTAGATTTCTTATGTTTTTTATTGAGGTAAAAATAGGTTTTGAAGGAACCCAAAACCCTTTAAAACTAGATTTTGAATGGATCTGGCACCCATAACCAAAACATTGTTAGAAGATGGGAAAAAGAAATCACTAGACAACCATGGGAAAGAGGCTCTCATTACCAAAAACATGGGTTTTACAAGCAAGCTCCCACAACCTAGAATAAAAATTTGTAATTAAATAGCCAGCAAAAAACCTCAAACCATAAAAAACTCTAGCCTAGAACCATCAAGATTTACATTTAACACTATCCTTGTGGGAACGAAGAGTCATGTCAAAAGAGGGCTTAGATGTTTTAGCTTTCTTACCCTTAACAGTGATCTAGATCTCTTCCACTTTTGTAGCCTCATCATGCCAAGCCAACGAGCTCAATGCTAGACCACCATCATCCTAAGATAAAATCCCTACAAAGAGAATGTCCACCATCACAGGGGTTTCATCAATATTCCTCCTAATATGAAAAACATTATCATAGATTCCATCAGAGGAAATAGCATCATGAGGCACATTCCTCCTCTCATTTGGGGATTCAATATGAAGATGATGCTTTTGTACACTAGCCTCAACATCCCCTCCATTAGTAACCATATCATCTTGAGAGGATGTCGCAATACACTGAGAATCCATCACAACGTCTTGAGAGGAAGTCTCATTACACTGAGAATCCATCACAACCTCCTGAGAGAAAATCCTTTCATTAACAGATTTCTTCTCAACCGAATACCTTTCCACCACAAAGTCGTCATTGTATTTTTCTCTAATCCACATTATGTTGTTACATGACCTGTTTTATGACATCTTCTACATCTGAAGGGAATCCCTTCATACTCCAAAGTTTGAGCCCAGCAACCCTTTGAAGATTTGATTAAGATCTCAGCAAGCAGCCCATTTTAAACATCCATTTCTACCAGAATACAAACAAATGTGGAATGAAAAATATTAGAGGATCAACCCAGAGATGAAGGGGCAAATTAGGAAGCCAAACCCAAATTGGGATCTTATTAAATGTTTCAGAAGAAGGATTGAAATCAGAGTAGCAGGGTTTAATCATCAACAAAAAATTGTCCTCCAAGCTAAAATATTGATCACAAAAAAAATTATTTCTATCTTGAGCATTCTCAAATTTTGTGATAAAAAAAACCTTAGCCATAGGGTAAATATGAACTTTACTAGTAAGGAGAGGCTCTTAATGGTCTAAAATCTAGGAATGCAGCTCGGGAAGGCTAGGCCAAAAATCTTTGAACTGATAGATCACACCTTGTGTGGAAAAAATAGAAACATTATAGTCTATTTCATCTTCTATCTCCACATTCAACGTCTTAATGGAAATGGAACTTGAGATAGGAATGAACCCCCTATCATCTTTTTGTCTCTTAAACTATTTCCCATCCCACTAATCCTCATCAGTATGCCCACAGGAAGCCCCTGAATCTCTAGCAAAAGTAACATAACCCATGGAAACACTAACAGTAGCCCCAACCTTGCCCACGGGAATTTCAACAGTTGGCTCGGGCCTACTTGACAAGTGAAGAAAATGCCCATTGGCCTAAGGAGAAACCAAAAAACTCCCCAATGCAGCAGCCGGCACATGAGCAACAATTTATGCAACAATGTTTGAATGCATGGGTGGGAGTCTAAACCATTAGCATCCATCAAGGAAAGGATAGTTATTAGATTCCTTATGTTTTAGGGATGGTTTTCAAGTATTTACATCTCAATTTCCTTTACCATATGGTGATTGGTTCACTTTTTTATTTGGGCTTAAAATGAACCTTGTTTTGGATTGCATGGAGGATGAACTTGTCTCCTCAGTTTGCAACCGTTGATGATGGTGTGATCTTATCCCATATGGTTCGTGGACGTGGCCTAAACTCTCATGTGGTGGCTTGAATGTGAGTTGTCCATTCATGTTTGTTTGGTGTTGTCATTGAATCCTTGGAAGTGCTTAAAGTCTTTCGCTTCTGAACGATCGCTTGGAGATTGTTGTATGTTCATTATTTCTTATGCAATGTTGTTGTGGTGATGCACTTATAATCATCGTGTTGTATCTTTATTTCAAAAAAAATTACTCAATGCATGTTTGACCTTTTGATCTAAGGGTGTCTTGGCGGGGCATTACATCTGGTATTAGAGCCCATGTTCATACGCTAGGATCTCTATTGTTTATGTGCTCATTGTGCCTATGTTGTTAGTTGGTAACATCTTGATAATTAATGCTTATGTGATCCTCTTCTGTGTTGAGGAGTTTCCCCGGTGTGAAGGTCACCTCAAGGTTGATCCTTTCTTATCTTATATGCTTGCTGGTCATTGAGTGACCCTTGAGATTGCATTCCCTTTTGTGATTAGGTGAGAGATCAAGACATTATTTTGTTTTAATTCTTATTGAATTAGCATATGATGGTGTATTATGTCCTAAGTATGAGGTTAATGGAAGGGACTTATGATGGTTTTATGATGACAATATGGTAATTGCTTAGGAATTGGTAAGATGTATCTTGTTCATATAAAAAGGTAATGTTCATAAGCTTGCTGGTGTAAACTCATCATGATAGAATTACTTGGGTCAATGGCATATGTCCCCAAGATTGCATTCTTCTATGTACTTAATGTGGATCTTGTATGGGTATGCTCTCTAACAATGGTGGGATGTTGCATTCTTGAGTGTCGTGTAGTTGTTACTCCTCTAAATGTGTCAGGTACTAGTCACAATGTGATGTGAAAGTGTTCTTTTGATGGATTATTTCAATTATTTGATAAATTTTCCTTTGTGTCATATGAGCTGATAACGAATTTTAGATTTTCTTATGCCAGATTGGTCACCAAAACTCTTCTATCTGTTTATTTGTGACACTGGTCACATTTGATTAAATGTTGGAATAGTGCACATTTTATGATTTAGTGTTGAAATTGGTAACTTCACCCACTTGGGTTTTATCTTTTCCAAATCTAATGGCGACCATTCCAAATGTTTGATATAGTTAGCCTTGTTTTGTGTTCAATGTTGTTTCTATCATGTCTTTTATAGACCTTTGGTAGTATGTTCAAAGGAGAACACTGTGGAGAGCATAACGTATCTATGTTTATTATAAGTTGGGATTAAGTTAGATTGAAATGTTTATATTTCTAAATTGTAAGTAATTAGTGGTGTGTATAACCAATTATATATTTTTGTTCTATTTATTGATTAAAGTTTCTTTAATGGTAAATTTTTTGTTTTGTGGATGCTAATATGTGAGTTATATAAGTGATTATTTAAAAGTTCCTTGATGAAATATGATCTAAAGTTGTGTGATCTTCATGTAATTTTCTATGAGATATTTGAATGACACTATGAAAACTCCATGTTCTATGACTTCTTGTGTTGTGATGAACGTTGAAACATACTTTGTTTGGTAGTAATTGATTTTGGATGCCTAATATTTTTGGGAATGTACTTGTGATGGTTTGGGGAACTTCTTTGCTCAGCATGTTGGGCTCATCTGTATTCTTAATGCTAGTGTTCTTATGCCTTAGTGGCAGAATGATTGCATGTGTGCTTATAGATTGAAGAGAATAGAGTGGATTATTTTGGTGATGATGCGTTATGTATGGTTGAGATCTTGTAAGCCCGTCATAGAGTGATAGGAGCTTGTATTGAGACATGCCCACCCATTTAGCGATTGGGACTTATAAAGTTGTGGATTGGTTTAGTATGCCCACTCATGTCATGATAGGATCTTGTTGTGAAACATGGCCACACATACATTGATTGGACTTACTTGATCATAGACTTCCTTGCTTGCCACCATTAAGCGTTTGGTCTTGTCAAGAGTGCAAGCTGGCTCATGTAGTAGTTGGACTGGCAAAATTGTGATTGTTTGGTGTGGATTTGAGTTAAGCCTTGATTGGGTCTAGTATATTGTATGTCCACGTGTGTTGGCAATGGTTCACATCCAGAGTGGTTGCCCACACGTGTTTTCAGTCATTGCATGGTGTTTGCATTTGTTTGTGAGGGATGGTAGTGTATTTATTTTGGGTAGTTACCCTTTGGCTTATGACTTGGATATATTGTTATATCATGCATGGTGTTATTGGGTTGTATTAAGTTGTTGATTTCAATGTAATATTGCACATGTGGTGACAGGTTAATGCCCACACATGTAACAATCGGACTTATGAAAGCATATATTTCTCATAGTATGTCTCACATGTAGCACTGGGTCTTGTTGGAGGAACATGCATGTACATGTAGTGAGTGGACATACTAGATCATAGATATTCTTGTCTACTCGCCATGGATCAAAAGGACTTGCATATGGGGTATGCTTGGCTATGTAGCAATTGAACTTGCAAGAAATTGAGTTGGAAGGGGTATCCTGGTTTGTCTGCCATGTAGCATTAGGTCTTGTCCGAGGAACAAGCCTGCACATGCAACAATTGGACTTACACAAATGAAGTTAGTTGGTTTGCCACCATGTTGTATTAGGCCTTTTTGGAGAAACAATCTTGCAAAGGTAGTGATTGGACTTACAGGGAAAAGTTTGTTGGTGTACCTAGGTGTAGAGACTTTTACACAATAGGGTATGTCATGACTGCTCTCACAACATTGGTCTTGTGTGATTATGACCTTGTTGCCTTGAGAGAATATGAAATGTGTTTGGGTAGTCATGCTACAGTTCCTTTATGGTGCATATTCATCTTGTAGCACCTAGTTTCATGCACGAATTGAATGATCGATTTTTATGTTGATGGGTATGTTGGGTTTTGGGTTGAGGTGTCCTCACTTATTACTTTACAGGCTTCCAAGAGTAAGCCTATGCGTAGGGGGAAGGATGTAATGCCTCCTTTGATTTCATTTTATTGTGTGTTGTTTTGATCTGAGATGGATTTTGTTTAATTATTTGGCTATTCATATGATGTGTTCAGGCATTGCTCTATGTGATGCATTTGGTTACAACACCCTATTTTGGCTTTACAATATCATATTTGATTTAGATGTTAGATTATTGTTTCTTACTGGTTTGATCATATCTGCATGATGATGCTTTATGATGATATTTGGTGCATTTTATATTAAAAAACAATGGGTTATGTTATTATGAGGATTATCATTGATTTCATGTTATAGTATCATTATTGATGGTGGGTATTTCATTGAGATATTTTACCGATATATGCTCACATTGCCATTAATGATTATTTTAATACTTTAATGTTTAATTTAAATGATTATGTACATTGAGGATTAAATATGGAATGACCAGTGTTGTGACATTCTAATACATACGACTTATCACATCACTAGAGCGCCATTGTTCCATTAGATGTACTTTGATTATTTATTGTTGCTTTGGCTATTTATATTGTGAGCAATTGCACATGATGTGTGCATGTTTTAGTGAACAGGTACTAGAAATAGTTCTGCCTAAGTTGTAGGTTTGAGCATGTCTTATCCCTAGTAGTGGCACAGGAGATAGTTTCACCGACCCTTCATAACTTAGCCAATATCGTCCATGTATGGATGATGTATCTATTATTGATTATTATATCTCTGGTACGTGTGGGTAAATCCAGAATTCATATGTATTTAGTGATAGATCAGTATACGTGTCTGTGCATTTAGAGTTCCCGCAGTTGTCGTGGTTGAGTTATAGAACTATATGTTAATTTTTAATGTTAGGGGTTATTTTTACTTATCGACTAATTTTTCGTAGTTGAATTTTATTTAAATGAAATTGGATTATCTTATCCATTGGATTTTTGGGAAAGTCTATAGTTTGTTTTAAACTTATTTTAGTGATTTTGTTTTAAATCCTTTTTTTTTTTAAGTGACTTTATATTTGGGAAAAGAGTTCATTTTCCTCACTTTATTTTTTGAGAGATTGAGATTTTGCTCCAATTTGTAATGGAGAAAATTGGTCTTTTTCTCGTTGTGATCAATTCGCTTGTCGAATTCTCGTGGGTAGCAACTTATTGCAATCATGTCACAATTGCTCCTACTTTTGTGGAGCCATTTTCTATTTCGCAAAGAATTATTTTCTTTTGCCCATTTCCGTGTTTGCAACTTGGTGTGAGGTAACGCTTCTTGTATTTTAATTGTTTCTCAACTATTTCAGTTGATTTTTATTCGTAAGTACATTGTGGAATGGTCATTAGTGTTTTCCCCACATTTCCTTGTACTTTTATCACCCGGTTTGGCTTGTGTGAGTTATGAGGTTTTTAATTGGAAATTTTTCGTTGTGAGGCTATCCATTTTCTCCCATGAAGTCGGATTTCATATTTTATTGGATTTTTGGGTTATTTGGGCCTTAAGGGTAAATGGGTTTTAATTTTGTAGCTTGATTTCAATTTTCATTTTTGGGTTTGCCTCGATTTGTATACTTCCCATAATTGTCAATCGCGGTGTGTGGCATGAACTGAATGTTGGGCTTGGGTGTACTCCATGATTGTGGTAGGGACGTGCAATCACAGTGGATTGAGGACATTCCAATAATTAGATATCATGACCCAAACTTACCCATTTACCTCTAAATTGATGATTTTTGCACTTTGTCGGATTTTTGTCAGAATTTGGGATTTCGATGCTTTTCAAGTGCTTTGAGCCTTCCTCGTGTTCTAGCAAGATGATTGACAGATTTCATCAGAATCTATTCTCTTGGAAAAGTGGCCAGTCAAGCAACTCATTATTTACATTGGGTTCAGTATTTTCTTGGTTTTCATGCCTTGAGTGCTTGGGAGTGAATTGGCTTCATGTTATTGCTTTGGATGCTTGTTGGTATTTTGTGATCTTCCTTGGTGTAGACCAAGTAGATGGTGTATTTTGTGTTTATGTCCTTGACGTAGACCGAGTAGGCAAGTCATTGTGAACCATGTCCTTAGTATGTCTACACTAAGGACAAGTTGGTGCTTTCGTCCTTAGTGTAGACCGAGTAGACAATCCTTGTTGATATTACCTCCTTCGTGTGAAGTAGAGCTGTAGGACTAGGTGTGTTGAGTAGGTATGGGGAGTGGCTCCTTATGTGGATCCCAACCCATGACTGGCTGATATAGGACACATCAAGGAGTTTCATAAAGGTGATAACATAATAAAATGTATTGGGTAGTGGAAACCATTTAATCCTCGGATGTCATGAGTGACCCGTGTGTGAGGTAGATGGTACTTGGGCCCCATATGTAAGCTATTGACCCGTGTTGGCATAGATACTCCCTATGCTTGGTACTGTCACATCTAGGTCTGGTGGCAGTGTGTAGCACCCTGATGTACTGTGGATGGTGGCATTGTTGGTGTGTTGGAGCATTGGTATGCTTGATAAGTATTTTCCATGCATTGTGATTATTTGTATTTGATTGCATTGATTGGCGTGTGTGTAAGCCACTCCTTGCTTGTGTGTGTAACATGTGTTTGTGGTCGGATGAAAATCTATGCTAGCACGGTAGGGTGGGCTTGAGGGTACCACGTGATTGGGTGGCGTTGCACTTACCATTATTGGAGACTGATGTACAAGTGGTGGACATCTTTCAGTGTCACAGCTTGAGCATGATGTGCACATTTTATCCTTGCATCTCTTTTTGGTATTTTCATATTTATATGTTGTTATGCTCTTTAGAGTAGATTTGATTTTGATGTATATGGATGTATAAAGTGTGTATGACCCCAATTTAATTTATCTGGTACTCCTAAGTGTGGAGCAAACCCTTTATTTTAGTCGTACAATGGTGTCGAGAAGCCTACCCAATTATTGGATTGAGAAAACCTCATTTTGGAGGGGTTTTAGACCATTTTGTGCTTTGTAGGACAGAGTGGCACATATGCCCATTCTTTTTACGCATATGCATATTTTAGTAGTGCATTTGTTAAATCTTCTAGCACATATACACTCTGTTTTGGCACATTTGTTTAACTAGATTAGCACATTTGCAACAAAGCAGTGTTCCCCTAGGTTTGTGTAAAAATGAAGTCCATGGTTAGATTCCTTGTGTTTCTAAGATGGTTTTCAAATATTTACATCTCGATTTTTGTTACTATATCGCAATGTTTGATTCGCTTTTCAATTTGGGCTTTAAAATGAACCTTGTTTGGGATTTGCATGGAGGATGAACTTGTCTCCTTGATTGGAGATTGTTGACAATGGTCTGATCTTATCCTGTGAGGTTCATGGACATGGTTCGAACTCTCATGCGATGGCTTGAACGTGAGTTGTTTGTTCATGTTTGTTTGGAGTTGTCATGGAACCCTTGGGAGTGTTTAAAGTCTTATGCTTGTTAACGATCACTTGGTGATTGTTGTATGTTCCTTATTGCTTATGCAATGTTGTTATGGTGATGCACTTATAATCATGATATGTATCTTTACTTCAAAAAAAAAATCAGTGCATGTTTGACCTTTTGATTTGAGGGTTCCTTGGCGGTGCATTATAAAGTAGCAACCTTTCCTAGTTTCACCTTCCCATCTTCCACCATGTTGTGGACAAAATGGAACAAAGCATCTATATGCTTTGTTCCAGCATGGAAATTAATATTCTTTGCCAAGAAAGTAACACTATGTTGTAACAACAAATGGTAGTCACCTTCATAACATCTTATCCTTCTCTCAAGTTGTACAAAAACTCTTGGCTTCATAAATTAGCTTAATGTTTTGATGTAACCTAGTATTGCACCAATATGTCAAATCTTGTGACATCAAAAGCTTAGCCATTGTGATAAAATGTGCTTATTTTGATTTTTATGCATATCTATGTGTATTTTGTGTCTGTCATCTAAATCCATTCCATAAGAATCAAAGCTTTGACCAAATTTGAAGGTTTGGTTTAATAAAAACAAATATTCTTTAAAGATTCTTACTTAAAACTTTTTCTTTAATAAATTTTTTTTTTCTCAATTTGTCATGATTCTACAATCTCTATAATTAAACATTCTTTTAATATTTATAATAATTTGAAATGCAGGAGTTGTGAGTAGCAAGATATTATCAACTTCACATTAAATTTACCAAAGAATCATTTACTAGCAAAGCCTACATTATGCTATTTTAAACAAACTTGGACAATTCATAGGCTAAAATCTCTATTTTATACATCTCTATACTATGAAAATATCTTTAAGTTTCACAAACAAGTAGTTCCTTTCTAAGAACACTTTTTTTAATCCAATTTTTTTCAATTTAAATTCAAATTTTCCCTTATACTTCTTGCTTGCAGATTTTTTACCTAGAAGATTTTTGTTGTTATGGTTCAAATTAAACATTCTTTTAATATTTATAATAATTTGAAGTGAAGAGTTGTCAGTAGCATCTTACCATCCACTCTCATCTTACAAGACTAGAGATTTACGTACATATCATTCAGTGAAACGATTTACTGTTAAATTAGCAAAGATATTATAAACTTCATATAAAACTTACCAAAGAATCATTTACTAGCAAAGCTTAAATTATGCTATTTTAAACAAACTTGAACAATTCATGGGCTAAAATCTCTATTTTATTTGTTCTCTACATCTCTATGCTATGAAAATATCTTTAAATTTCACAAACAAGTAGTTACTTTAATCCAATTTTTTCCCATTTAAATCCAATTTTTCCAATATACTTCGAGGGAAATTTTTGATTCCAACTAAAAGTGAATTACAGCATTTTCTTAGCATCCAAATGTCAGCCTATCCTAAAATGCAGTCCCCATAATAGAAGGTAAGAACACTTACAAAGAAATATTGATGTCACAAACATAACATTTCTGTTCTATAGCTCTCTTATCTTGATGATGGATCACAAAGTGTAATCCGAAACATTGATGCATCAAAATTTTGCACAGTAGAATCCAGAAAGAAGGCAGATGATATTCTATTCTATTAAATAATCAAATTTCTTTTCACTCTCTGCCAGCTTTACTTTTGAAGTCTATCATTGTTATCATGGTTCAAACATTGAAATTACATATTAACAAACTATAAAAATATTTGAGATGTACATGCAGTATCAAACTATTGCTCATGTTTGAAAACATGCTTTAGAATCAGAAATTCAGAATCAAAATTCACCATCTCACTAACAGATATAGTAACTCACGAGACTCGGCAAAGATGTTCTTAAAACTGCCTATAATACTGACTTGAGCCTTGAACATGTAAACAAATAAACTTGCCAGTGAACAAAACTATAATCATCCAAGCAATTTCAAAAACTGTTGATGATGTTGACTTGGGCCTTGAACATGTAGACAAATAATGCAAAACTTCCAGTGAACAAAACTATAATCATCCAAGCTACAAGAATAATGCAAGATGCTTGCTCACATATGATATTATGACAACCTAATCAGTAATAAGCAAAAGCTTTATTGTCGAGTGAACCCTATGTCCTATAACATAGTATCACAGGACTGGACTATTTGCACTATCGAAACTTCTTGTAATCCTTCAAACTGGTCCGCTGCAAACATTGTGGATTGTGTTTAGATTATGCAATATATTTACCTATTTAGACTTTGAGGGGGCACAGACATTGGAGGCAGTGAATGTAATTGGCAAACAACACTAAATGAAATCTTTGTCAACAATCAAACTAGATCAAATATTCACCTCTGAAATGATTTGCATTTACCGGTCAATATTTTCATTATAGTTGCCAATTTTTTTACCAGAGTTGTTAAGTAACAAGAAATGGGCATTGAAATTAATTGATCGATCAATGCGCCCTTGGTCTGCTGGTGAAGTTGAATGGTTCTGAATGAGCTCACCAGGGATCAAGTCTCGCTAGTGCAAAGGCTCTGACACCATAAGGGATGAGGCTGGGATCCTGCCCCGAGCGAATTTTGACAGAATGGATACCCCACGGTCCTTGACTCTTAGCCGAAGAAATTCTGAACCTCCAACTAAAAAAAATAAATTGATCCATCCAAATACTGTCAAGCACACCCAACAATCAATTGTTGAATTGTGCAGAGACAAAAAATTCCTAATCTTGAAGAGCCCCCAACATATAACAGAATAGTATAATAATGTGAAGTTTGCAAACCGTAACTCTGAACTGGAGCAAACTGAAAACTGGAGGAAGAGCTAAAAACAAGGGAAAAAAATATTAGAAAGTTATCAGTGCAAAATTTCCTCTGGCAGCACAGTGAAAATTTGGCAATTGCATTTTAGTTGGTAAACATGCTGCCAGAAAAAAACCATTAAGAGTTTCTCAAAAACCTTAGAGTACGTGGTAACTGCCACATAGCAACCAAATTTATCTCCAAGATTATTGGATGAGATGCAAACCGTTTCAACAATTTCAAACATGGAAAATATTCTTGTGGAGATTACTGGCGACACTAAATAAAAATAATGATCAACAAAGAAAAATGGGTGAAAAATATATGTTCTACATTCCAGAAAGGACTTTAGCTAAAATTGTATGTACCACAAGGTGCATATAATCGGCTTGAAGGGGAAGTGAAAAAAGACACAACAAGGTTGTGGACAAGGTAACTAAAAGCAAAATAGTGTAGAGGAACGAAGGGGTACACAACTTTATATTATGTTTTTGAAAGAAGAATCTAGGTACAAATTTTATCCAGAAGTTGAAACTAATTAACTGTAAGGCAAATAAAAAGAATACAAAACAGCAGCTTGTGCATAAAATAACTAAAAGGAGAATAGGATACACTATACAGTAGTAAAGGCAAAGACAACTTATTTTATTTTTTTAAGTGTGAAAGAATGGTGATATAGAACTACTTACCTTGCTCCATATCAAGGTTGGAAAATTGATTCATGGACAGCAGTCCAAGAGCCATTTTTTGGGATGGTGGGGGCCAGCAGAAAATATAAATATAAATATATATATAGAAAGATACATCAATTTCTTCAAGTTAAATTAATATTATAACATCAATATATCATGAGAGCAAATATAGCAGCAATAAATATATTATGGCAGCAATATAACATCGACAAAATAAAATGACTACAGTACAACATAAGTATAACAGCAATAAGATCAATCATGACAGCAGTGACAGCAGTGACAGCAGCAATAATAGTATAATGGAGATAAATATTAAATTTATGAACACAAGATGGAAAATATAGTGATAAATTCACCTCCAAAGTTTACTTTCCTGATGGTTGAGAACTTGATCAGGGTTCCTAGTGACTTCACACAAACCAACATAATTTCAAACAAACAGGACCGTTTTGAATATTTTTGCCATATTTGATACTGTCTAACATCGGTTATGGAAACTTGTGACACTGTAATATTAGCAGGGTAACTTATATGAGACTACTATCTGCCACAAGTACACATAGCCAATGGTCATAGGCTAGTGGACAGATGAGCAATGTAATAGATTAATTTGTTTGCTGAATATATTCAAGATCAAGATGGATGTTTCCATTCTAAACAATTCCCGGAAGTATAATATGAGGGAGAAATGATGTGCAAAGGAAGCCTATAGAACTTCTTCCATAAATATAATCATCAAACAAATAAACATTTATTATTATGTAGAAAAATAATCGATGGAAAAACTAAAACGCTGATTATTCTTTGGGCAGAAAGTGCAAACATGAATTCAGTGGTCTAAGCCTTGGGACAAGATACGGATATCCATCAAAAAATAAGCAAAGAGACTTTGGTTAAATGTTAATGTTGTGACAGAATTTGTAGGCAGGCCTGTGAGAAAAATTAATAAAACATAATCAAACACGTGCCAATAGCGCTTTAGACAGACACCTTAACTCACTGTTATCTTCCAAAACCTAAAACAAAAACATTGCAAAACACTAGAAGTATTCCATTCATATACCTTACTCGAACCATACCTTACAAACCAAAAAACAAAGCACCTGAAGCTTTCTACATTTTATATTTTTTAGAAAACCAGGCAGACCTGAAAAGCTACCAAATTGTACAAAATCGCCTATTCTCAAACCACTAATCTCATTCTAGCATTCGCCTTCACTGAATCAGATCTCACAAACCCTTATACAAACATCATAAAACATTCTAAACAAACGCAGGTACACTTGCAGAATCTGCCAATTTTGGTGGGCAACTCAAATTCTAGCTCAGGAGAAGAATTCAAATCAGACATGCCACTTGTATCTCATAAGTCCTAAAGAGAATCTGGTACTTTGCATTACTAGGGAATGATTTTGAATAGATGGTGGGAAATTTAAGAGGCTACTAAGATTAATGGTGAACTCAAATTCTAATTAAGTGCTAGTCCATTTAAAGCAGAATTAACAAGGCATTTTACATTGGAAAACATTGGTCATTAAATTCAGCAATAAACAATTCAATTTAGGGTGAAAAGTTTTATCAGTTGTCCCAGGTCAGATACTTTTTTGAAAATGATCTTAAACAGCATGGCAGGAGGGAATGGGTGGAATTAAACGATTGAACAATGCCTATTTTTTATTGCACCCATTCACTCCTGCCATGCAGATAAGGCTTCCTTTGCAGTATCCGTGGTTCCTTCATCAAGGATCATATTCAAAAAAGTTTTCATGATTTTTTCCTTCACTGTATTCTATTTCTCGACTGGTTTTCTGGCACAGTTTGGGCGGTGATAGAGGGCGGCAGCAGGGAATGCGAGTGTCCAATGGTTTCACAAGCATTAATTGAAACATCTTCCCAAATCCACGGCACTTATCCTGAGCTAGAGTAGATGGCAGGCATTAACGCTGGTGAGATGGAGGCTGGTGAGCTGGCACAACTGGAAACATCATAAAACCATCTAAGAAAATATGGTTTCTGGTTTCTGGTGGCCAAAAAGAAGTTTCAGAAAATGTGAGACAGGTTTGCGAAAAAGCTTTCTCGCAGGGGAAGCCTTATCGGCTAACTATTAAGTTTCCTGTACTCTCCAGTTTCAACTTGTCTGAATCATCAAAACATTTATCATCTTCAACAGTCACACAAACATTACATGGTGTTGACAATCAGCTCTAGAAGTTAACAATGAAGTTTCCCATATTCTCCATTTTCAACTTCTCTGAATCGTCAGAATCTTTGTCTGACTCCATAAACCAATTGTTGAAGAGATACATTCGAATAGGGCAAAAAAAAATTGAGATTGGCACCTATATTTATAACCTGTCGACAATTAAGTGAAAAGGGAAAGGAAAGGTCCTTTTATAGTCTACAATACCAGCCATGTGTTTTCGGGTTTACATATGGTGACAACAATATGGGACTACCCCATACTCCTTGTGGGAGGCACCTAAATGTGCTACAAACAAGGCGTACATACCCTAGCCCCAGTGGGATTTGAACTTGTAACCTCTCTTTCAAGAGCACAAGTTCTCCACCACTAGGCCAAGTCAGGCTGTACAAGTGGGAACCAAAGAAGAAAACCGAAGAAGAAAAGACAATTGTTTTGATGCTTTCCCAATGCATGTTTTATCAATCAAATAAGAGCACAAATCATAATTTAAAAATAGAATCAATCCCGATTATTTACCATAAAGAGTGAATTTTTTTGAAAAATAAATACCATACAACATTAGAATGCAAAAGCGTTACTGAACTCTATAACCTAAATGTAAATACCCATCACAATGAAAGGAATTTTGCCCAAAAGAGTTGTTCTTTAACAAAACACAATATTTCCTAGTTCTTTTACACAATTAAATGAAATACCGATCATAAAACTGCATTAAGCAAAAATAGGCCAACGTAGTGAAATTAAATCATGTACTCTTGTATTTGCAAATCATGCAATGTGTTAGAGTAAACTTAAGAACAGAAAAGCCCTCTTGACATAATGTTCCACCAAAAAAAAAGACTTCTAAGCCGTTGAAACAACTACTAGCATCCAGCAAAAATACTACAGTCTTCTTCCTCTCCGTCCACCCTTTCTTCTGGTACTGTCCGTTGGGATGGGAGTCACATCCTCTGTCAAAAAAGACAACTAAGTTAATCTACAATTTTCTGTGTTTTTGGCATCATCCTAAACCAAATGATTTCAAATGACAGATCGAATAATGGAAGACATCTTCACCTATGCGACCAATTCTCATTCCAGATCGAGCAAGAGCACGAAGAGCTGATTGCGCCCCAGGTCCAGGAGTCTTTGTCTTATTCCCTCCTGTTGCACGAAGCTTAATATGCAAGGCAGTTATACCAAGTTCCTGAAACCAAGAGATTATTTGTTATGTACTAAGTATTCTAACTATGTACTTCAACATGTTAATTAGTTGAAAACCACTTTTGTTTTGTTAAAACCAACTGCAATATACCTTGCATCTTTGTGCAACATCTTGTGCTGCAAGCATTGCAGCATATGGTGATGATTCATCTCTGTCAGCTTTGACCTTCATGCCACCTGATACCACCAGATATGATATTTATTGGCAATCCAACGATTGAACAATGCCAGATTGTTATCATGACAAGAAACTTCTAAAAGGTAATCATGAAGATTTAAATTTTAAATAAAAGGATTATTAAACCCAGAAAGCATTGACAGAAAGCTTTTACCAGTAACGCGGGCAAGTGTTTCCTTTCCAGACAAATCAGTTACATGCTGTACAGGAAAGAAAATTAGGAAGATATGATCCTAAAGGAAATCCAAGATGCTGAATGACACATGCCATAAATTACAGCTTACCACAAACGTATCATTGAATGAAGCAAATATGTGGGCTACACCAAATACATGTTCTCCTTCCCTAACTGCAGGTCCTAGAGTAACATTTTCCTCCTTAACTTCTCTGGTCTTCTTCTTCCCAGACTGCATAAACAATGAAAAAATGGTTGACTCGAGCAGAAAGGAAATGTCCAGGCTCTAAAATACAAGTAACCCCTGCTAATGCATAAACTTGAGGAAACTAAAGCAGAGTAAAGACTACGTCCATTAAGAATTGAAAGATTTACTAACAATTAGTTGATTGTACTGAGATTCAATCTCATTAAAACTATAATGTGTGAAAATACTTATGCACACCGGATGGATACAATGGTAATACTGATATCTCTGCTCCAGCTGACAGACTATGTATATGTCACTGATGTTCTTGTTCCAAGACTGGAAGCAAGAGTATATTCTAGCAATGTGTAGGCAAGCTGGATAAATTTCATTGTGAATTCTTTTTATTTGTATATTGATTACAAATAGCTTGTTCATACAAACAACAACATGAGAGTGAGACCAATACAAATTCTGTACGAGCAAACACATTAATTTACCACTTTTGTTTAGAAACCAACTTCATATTAGTTACTATTACTAACCATAAAAGACCAAGAGTCACAACTTAGAGTTCCACTTATAGAAGTCCCTTGGAAAATTGAGCTTGAATCTCCAAAATGAAAGCCCAATGTTTAACTAATTAAGCTTAGCCCTAATTAAGCTCAGCCCCTTGAACACATAAATTAACTTAAAAAATAAAGTTACTTTTACAAATCATTTATCAGGCCATGATCCCATGTGTCTGTTTTTAGCTCATTTAACATCCACTTCTCAAATCTTTAAAGAGTATTTTGCTAGTGATCTCATTAGTTTTTTCTGTTTATTTTAAGTATTAGTTTAAATTGTAATTTTTTCAGCTATATAATTCTTTCATCATTAATAATAAAAATTTAAGAACTAAAATTTGGAGGAAAATAACAAAAAGGAAGGAAGCAAACCTATGCAGCTATGTGACATTTTCCATTTTCCATTATGCAGTGACTTGCATAATTCCAGCCCCTCACATTTTTTCAGTTTTCAATTTCAATCCGTAAAATGTAGCAGCTCGACCACAATAAAAGAAGATTATAAATCATCATTTTCACTTATTTCAAACTTGCATGAGATCACTATACAGCTCAGCTCAAATTTAAGCAGAAAATCAAGATAAGCAGGGCCATGGGGCCAAGAAAGTACTGTTTTAAGTTAACAAGGATTTTTCAAATATAGGCTCACATCCTGTTTGTTTCCCTAACTGAGTTTTAAAATGAATGTTGTTGTCTGATATACCAATCATTACAGGTTTAACTATATGATGTAGATATCCTGGCAGTTTATTTGGTTTTTGGGTATCTATAGTTACAATTTTCAATGTGTAATGGGCCAATCATGGCATATTACGCGGCTTTTGGGTTTAAAAAGTTTGGGTGCAGAACCAATTCACACAAATGAGGTTTCAACCTTTAAGATTGCAGCTTTATTTCCACAAGGAATCAGGCAGCATAACACCATGTTTCTTGGGGCCCAGCACTGACAAGGCAATCG
Source organism: Chamaecyparis obtusa (assembly GCA_027943335.1). Classification (NCBI taxonomy): domain Eukaryota; kingdom Viridiplantae; phylum Streptophyta; class Pinopsida; order Cupressales; family Cupressaceae; genus Chamaecyparis; species Chamaecyparis obtusa. The sequence continues at coordinate 549,473 of BSBK01005632.1, forward strand.
CTTGAGTCAGAACATTCAGCAAGGGCAAAGGATATCATATTTTGAAAGAAGACCACCAAGATGCTAAAAATGAAAGCATTCGGAGACGAGAGAAATCCTTCAGAAGGATTCGGAGACTAAGAGGTGTGACAGAACATTCATCTGGCACCTAGGTGTGAAGGAAGTTCCACCCCTAATCAGTTAATCTACCATTTATATTACAAAAACAGGTTCTTGTCAAAGAGAAGAGAGAAGAAAAAAGGGTTGCAGTGCAGATGGGATTCTTACCATGTTAAGTTGTTCGAAGCCTCGATCTGAGAATTCTGAGCGCCTGCTGTAACTCCGCCGCTTCTTGGCCTCTCGATCTAAGAATTCTAGGGCCTGCTGTTTGAAATAAAACCCTATATGAAGCAAGAAACAAGCAAAGGGGGAATAAGTTACCCCTATAGCTACTAGCGTTTTTTTGGTATGGAGCAATATATGTTGCCCCCATTTACCAAAGTCATAATAAAGTGGATCTGTGTAGGTTTGGGTCTTAGTGTTTGAATTCCTATAGTGTTTTTCTTACTGTTTAATCAAATATTTTAATTTTATTAAAATAAAAAATTATGTTTTTGTTACGTGGTTTTTAGTTTATTGATGAAATTTGTTTACCAAAAAAAATTATAAGGATAAGTCTTGTTTTTTTTATATTAAAAGCAATTGAATTAGGGTGTTGTTCTTTTACACAACAACCTAGAGGGCATTGCAATGAATAGGATAGATAGTAGCAGCACGTTAACAACCAAAAATGAATATCAAAAACATCATAACATAACCATCAATAGCATCATCAAAAAAGAACTATAACCTCTAGAACTCATATCCAATGAGCTGTCTAATCTAAAATAAGTCTTATGAAAAGGCCACTTGGGGCCATCAACTATATTATCAGTAACTAATCTATTTAAAGTTTCAATACCATAAACAACAATTACTTTAAAAGTCTTAACATAATGCCAACTATAACCATTACAACAAACACATATAAAACAAAAGGGACCCCATCCCCAGAGAGCTCCTCTGAAATTGCAACCCACTTGGTGCAACACATTAGACCAATCCTCAGTAAGAAACTTGAATAGTTCCTTGAAGTTGTCATCATCGCTTTCATCCACACCCAATATCTTCTTCTACAAGAGGCATACAGAGGTGGTCGAGCTATGCCTAACTTGCAGGCTGAACCTGGAGATGCTTGTAGTTTTCCTTTCAAGTTATGCCACCCTAGTTTTAGTCTTTTCTAGCTCCTCCACTATTGTGTTGCACTTAGAATAGGTCCCTTCTGTATGGCATTACAAGTTCTAGAAGTCCTTAGTTTGCTTGCTTCCTCTTCTCTAGGCATTATGTTATTGTTGAGGTCAATGGGTCCAATTTTAATACTTTCATAAACATGGGTAGAGTTATTAGCAGTAGCAGAGTTTCCTTTATCCAAATCTATGTCCCCCTCTTTTTCATCTTCTACATCTTTGCTTTTTTCTCCATTCTCCTCACTCCCTTTACCATCCTCCTTTTTCTTTTCATACTCAACCATTGTTCTCATTTTCCTCTTCCCAGCAAAGTGGCTAGCCAACATATTGGACATCCTAGGGGTACTAGTTTCTTTCACAACCTCATTGTCCTCTTTAGAGACTATCTCTTGGATGTTAAATTTAGCTTTTTTAGTAGAGGCTTTCCCTTTTTTCTTTCTAAGGGGCTGAGCTTTTCATTTATGGTCTTCCGACTCAATCTCAGTGATAATGTGAGTGGGGATTTTAGGTGTACCAAGGATGGGAGGCAATTTTTAACCCCATATGCTTAATACATTTTTTCTTGCTCAGGCCAGGGGTGTCCATGATACTGGTAGGAGGTGGGGGGAGGGGGTTAGTTGAATTGGGGGTTCCTACACAAAGATTTTTCAGGCATCAAATAAGGTAGAAGTGAAAAAGACAAAAATCAGCCCTTGGTGTAAGGGTATGAGTTTTTTGCCTTATCTCTTGGCATTATCCATCACCTCTTTCATAGAACTCTCCAAAGAATTCAGGAGGAAGAAGGGAAAAGAAATAGGACTACAATTGTGGAAGTGATTAAGCAAGGACATGTGATAAAAGTAGTACACCCTAAACCTACCCTCCAAGGATAAATATTTCATCACCATGAGACATACCTGGTCAAGTAGGGTTTTGGAAGTTGTTTTTTCTTTCATAGCCTCCATGAAGCTTGACCGGACTTTCATTTTCCCTAAATAATTGGTTGAGGTTGTCGTTATCTGGCACACGACTCATTTTTTTCCACTTGTAGACACTAAAAATTGGCAAAAGGCTTAAATCAATCAAAAGGTGCAATCAAATCATCAAATAGCATGGAAAAATCAATAAATGGAACAAAGGCAATTCAAATCAAAGGAAAATTCAATTAAATGATTAAATGATTAAATAAAGCTTGAAAAGGGGAAAAACACTACGAAATTGATTAAATTCAATTGATGACATAGTTGTTGAAATGAAAAATCAAAATGAACATCTTACCCTTCATGGCTAAATTTAATTACTTTAATTAATTAATAAATACTAATTGCCCTCAACAAAGCAAAAAGGAGACAAAATGGACACAAATCACTCACTTTTGTTGAAATGGTCCAGCCTTTTGAAACCATTTAAATGATTGTCCCCTCCTTGTCCCCCCATTTATGGACAAAGCAAAGCCAATTGACCTTACCCAAGCATAACCATGGTTATCTCACTCTACCCCCTACCCTTGGGAAAATCTTATATAATTGAAGGCATTTAGAAGCATAATTGATCCACTCCATATCTTTGAATTGCAGCAAAGCTCTGACAATTTGCATCCACATCACTCACTTATCATTTTTCATTGCTAATTAGCTTAAATTGCTTTGATCATAGTAGATTGTTCATCAAATAGAGCTAGAATTTGATAGAATAGATCTAAATTTGCATATCATATAGCTTAATTCTCATCTTTAAAGTGTCACTAGTGAGGATCATAGCTGAGAGCCTCATTTACCACTTTATTTTAGAGATCCATGAGATATTTAGATTAATTATGCATTATTTAGATTAGTTTGCTTTGAACAGTGTAATTGTCTTTTAAATCTTGTTATTTCATGAAGGTGTAATTCACTCACACACAAATGGCGCCCACCGTGGGGCTCTAGGCCTCAAATTCATCATTATTTTCACATTTTTGCTAAATTTAGGCTAGAAATTGTATATTTTTGCTCGCTATCTGCACATCACAAAGAAGAAATCACGCCGACAGATAAAGAGATCTCGCCTTTAGCAAAGAAATGTCGCCTATGGAGAATAAAATGACGCACTGAGTCTGGACTTTTATGCGGATTAACCTACAGATTCACGCTACCAGACAAAGAAATAACGCACTAGAGAAATAAATCACGCTTCTGGTTATTAAATTGTCGCATTTGTGACAAAGGTACCATGCCTCTGGTCATTTAAATGTCGCGCACAAAAATTGAAAAGCCGCTTTCAGGAAGTCATTTTACGTCTGGTGTGAAGGGAGTACTCTGCCTTATTGATTTAATTTCTCTCTTTTGTCATTTTAAATCTCACGTTTGATAAATTAGACGTCGCGGTAATAGCATCAGTTTGTCACGGTCTTGTAAAGATTTTACGCGTGGATAAAATTAGACATCGCTCCTGGTTATTTTAATCTCGCTTGAGCCCCGTAAGGTGACGCTCGCAGTTAAAGTAATCACGCTTTTGTGAAATTTAATCTCGCGTATAGTCTGGACAATGTCGCGTAGACTGTATTTTTGTGTTTTATCAAATTGTTAAAATGATGACTGAATTTTAACTCTATGTCCATTTTTCTGTCTCAGGTACATGCTCTGTTGCAGAAAAGTGCTCAAAAAAGAAACAAAAAAGGATGTCCTATTAGAGTATACCTTGCACCTTTTGGATTTAATTTGCAATTATTTGAGTTCAAAATAAATCAAGAGCATAATCAATTTGATCATTTTAAGCTTTGATTTTGGTTTCCCCTCACTTTGTTTGTATTGTGCCGACTAACTTGTTGGTGGAGGAAACGTTTTGCTAAGGTAAGGGAAGGATTTGGAGAGAAAACAAGAAAAACTACTACTTAAAAATGCGCCTAGCCTTTGCTAGCATTGATTAAGGTATTTTTCTCATCAAGCTTGCACATTCCCTTAGATTGTGGCATTTTCAAACTTCAAAACATAGTTTAATAATAAAAGGAAAAGAACAAACACTTCAATTCTAAGAACCCCTTTGTCATGGGGTTGAAAAAGAACCAAATTGATTGTGAGTGTTTGGGATAAGGGAAAAGCAATAGGGATATGCTCTTCACTCTTTGAGTGAATCAAATTCCCAGACTTGCTCTACCAAATCCACTTTTCATGCTTTCAAATGAACATGTTTAAAACTTAGTGGGCTCGCCTCCCGAGATTGCCTTAAAAGGGCCAGTGAGAGGGACAACCCAAAGTGGGATACACTTGATTTTGCCATGAGAATCCGACCCACTATAAAAAGAAACGCGTGTATCCTTAATGGGGTGCACGACAAAAGGATTTTAGCCCTTTCAAACTTCCTCTAGTAGTCCTAACGGATTGTGCAAAATCGTACTTCGGTGCGTGTGGTAAGCCCCTTAACATATTTGGGGGATGAACGGTTGAAATCCATTTTGAACGGAATCCACACTACAAAATGGTACAAATAGCAAAAACTACCTAATAGAGCCATTTAAAAGCCAAATTTGTGCTAGGTAGCTTGCTTGGAAGTCTTTCTTATGATCAAACCCATGGAAACATTTGAGAATATACACATTAGAGTGATCTAGGGATATGGTGAACTATTGATGTGTGTGTTGCGATTGTCTTCAACTTTTCAAACAAGAAGTTCCAAAGTACTTGATCAAACTACAATTAAATTTTTAAATCTTATAAACTGATCAATACCATTTACCCATTCCAAACCAACCCAACCAGATTGAAATTAAAGAAGGAAGGATTGATCCATAATGATGAGCCTATTTGAGAAACAAATCAATCCTATTATGGAGCATAATTATCAAAGTCAAGATCAAGATCTCCATAGGAATCAAAGTGATGAGGTTTCTGAAGATGATGTTGTTGAAGAATCCCAAAGTCCCAGGTTTCTAGAAATAATAGAATTACTTTTGAAGTGGGATAAAGAAGCATACTTTCTAACTTTAGCTCAAGCAGGAGCTAAACTTCCTTATAATTATGACACATCAAACTTGAGAAAGAATGAGGAAAAACAAAGAGATACATCATATAAAAGGCCATTATTAATATCAAGCTATTCTTTTCAAAGTGATGAGGTGTCTAAAGATGATGTTGTGAGAGCATCCCAAGATCCCATGTTTATAGAGATAATGGAACGAATTTTGGACTGGGATAAAGAAGCATATTTCCTAACTTTAGCTCAATCAGGAGCTAAGCTTCCACACAATTATGACACATCAACCTTCAAAAAGGATGAGGAAAAACAAAAAGATACTTTATTTAAAGAGCCATCATTAAGATCAATTTGGCCATTCCTTTATGATGATGGACCATCCATATCTTCATCCTCCTCACAAAAAGAAGCATTTCAGAGAAACAAAGTTATCTCAGATAAAAGGAAATTGCATAATCAACCTATTTGTGATCAAGATAATAAAGAGTATGGAGTGAAAAATACCGCTCTCAAGAAAGATAATAAACCTCCATATAGCAAGAGTAATCCATTCATCCTTTGTCCATCTCCTAACAAGTTTTCTCCTTGGATGACTTGTACACCTTTCATCCTTCATCCATCTCCCGAACCTCTATCTAGAAAAGACCCTCCCATAGATAGCATTCCTTTCATCTTTTCTTCATCTCCCAAAGCTCCACAATTATCCAAAATTCCTCCATCAAAGAATGAGCCTAATGATGACACTTTTCCCATTAACTATGTCTACCCTCAAGGGCTACCTCTAAAAGAAACCCAAGTTAACTCACATCTTGCTGCAGATTGTTTCCATGCTTCAAAGATCTTAGAATCCAAAGCTTCATGTGCCTCAATGCCTATTATACCTATTCAAGAGGATCCTACACCATTCTTCCAAACATTCCCCACACATATCCAAACATCTACCTTGTCCTTAGAAGTGGCTTCATGTCAAGAGGATAATCTAAAAAGAAAAGAAACAAATATTGATAAAGATCAAGATCAAGATTATATACAAACCCCTCCCATATTTGATGAAGGTCCCATATCCCTCGAACCTTGTGATGATCCCCTTGCATTCTTTCATGGCTTCCAAGTTCCATTCCAAGAACAAAGTACCCTTCCAAGTTCCATATTTTCTCCACTTCCCGAGCAAGATCAAGATATCCCTTCCATAACTTCCAATGAGCATATTGAAAATCAAGAGCAAAATACCATCTCTACATCATTCGAAGATCCTTGTCAAGATCAAAGCATCCCATCATTTCCTTGTCATATTCCTCCATGTTCACCTCAAGAAAACATCATTCTTCCAAATCCCTTGCAAGATAATAAATCCCTTCAAGCTTCAGTTGATCCTATCAAATGTGTTCCTATCAAAGCTACTCATGAGCCTATTGGTATAAAGATAAATCTTAAAGATGAGAACGTTGACGATGGAGTTCCTTCCAAAGATATTGATATCCCTTTCACACCTTATATCCCTCCATTCAAATACAACCACATACCTCCACTATCCTCTAAATCCATTTTGGGTTCCTATGTCCCAAAACAAAAGTCTTCATTCCTTCCATCCATATTAGGTCCATATATTCCTCCATCAACCATTCCTATCATCCCTAGTTATCCATTCACTTACCCTACCATGTATCAAGATCAACGAAGGCACACATACTTGAAGAATGTCCAAACACCAATCCATATGAACCCTCCATATTATTCCTATTCATCCACAATTCCTAAATCTTTTGGAAGCAATGTTGATGTGCAACATAAAAATCATAAATGCAAGAATACATATGTGCATAAAAATCACAATGTCCCATCTAATCGACATGTGAATGAAAGAAAAATGAAATATCCAAAAGGCCGCAAAGGTCCATCAAGCAAAAAGAAAAAAATAAAATGTGGGTTCCTAAATCCCTCATTGAAGAAATTCATTCAAAAACATTCCAAAAGGAAGAAAAATCAAAGAATATGTGGATTCCCAAGTCATTGTTGAAAGACTTGCACACAAAAGAAGAATCAAAATTGACATTCAAGCTTACAAAGGCTTCCATTCCATCTCCTTCCAAACATCCTTCATCTTCTTACATCCCAAAATCCACTACCTCAAAAAGATCCTTACCTCCTTCATCTATCATTCCTCCATCATTCCACCACTCTTCAAAGTGTGTGTCAAAGTTGATCTTGCCAACATTCCCATCTACAACATATCTTCTTCTTATCCTCACATTCATTTTCCAATGCATACTTTCCATCCTTCCATCCCTCTTATCAATATCTTTGAGCATCATAGTCATACCCATGGTTTATTACAGCATATCTTTCAGAGGAGCATTCTCCAAAGATTCTGATGTTGGGAAAATATTGAAAAGTACAAAAAAAGAAAAAAGAAAAAAAAATGACAAAAGAGAAAAAGTGCCTTGGTGAAAACCTAGCAATAGGCACCTTGGTAGCAAAAGTAAAGAGAAATAAATCTGTCTTATGGTAAAAAACACTTCTTGTGGCACCTTAGACAAGTACCATGATGAAAACCTGGCAAACAAGCGTCATGCATAATTCTTCCTTCTTGCACTCTACACTTGGGGGTAAGTTTCATCCATGCCATCTTCCATCTTCTTATCATTTACCTCACTTTCATCCATATTTCCTCTATCACCTTCGTCTTGACAAGGTTGAACACATCCATGAGCATTGAATATCTTAACATCCATTATCCTTTCCATCAACTTATGTACTTGCTGCATCCATGTTACCCTATCATGATCTTTCTTATCCCAAATTCACCTTCATTATTCCTTGACAGTCTTTTCATAATCCCAAAACATCCCTTCATAGCCTCCATCACTCCTTTATCTTGATTGTGTTATCTTATCCACATCTTAACCATATTGACCCTTGGTCTTGATCAAAATGAAGAACTTAAAAAAAAAAAAAAAATTGTTATCAAAAACTTCTTGACATGTCCACTCTTTTGGATCACTCCTTTTCATGGTAGCAGATCGTTATCCTATACACTATCTAGCCCTGCACAATTGACTTCCATGGCTTATCCAAAAACATGCTTCACATTGCTATATCATTTTTTCCTTAGCTTGGGTACTCTTGAGGAGATAGTCCTATGGGTCACATTCGCATACTTCTTCCATCATAGCCTTTCCATCTCTAATCCATCAGCTTGCAAATCCATCCTTCATGTCCTATATCTTGCTAAGACATTGGGGGCAAACCAATGTGATCTTGTTTGAGAGGGGGTAAAAAGGACAGCATGAAGTGCTTTTGAGCTGCATCTTGCATAAACCGAGCTTCGGTAATATTTTGGAAGTTTTTCCAAGTCCAACATTTTTTCTATCCAACTGGGGCATTTGATCTTAATCAGTGGATTTCAACAACATGCATGAATTCACATGAAGCAAGGCATTAAACCCAAAAAGGATTCAATAGTACAATATTTAGTCACATTAGAGAGGGAATTATCAGAGTTTCAAAAGAGAGAAGAAGATTTTCGTGAACCTTTAATGGATATCATTGTTCACTAACCAAGAATTCAATTACCACAACTTGATCCATGAGCCTTCATTGACTTTATTATTCGGGATTAAAAATTGACAAAACACTTTAAAAAGATCAGAATACTTGGAAATACTTTTTGAAAATCATGAAACATTGCAAAACACTTGAAGCTTTCTTTTGATGATCTTTACTTACATTGATTTTTATCACATCTTTTTAGCTAATCGATGATGTTTCGACTAGGTTGGCAATGATGGAGACATGATATTTTTCTTGCCTTTGAGTGACTATCTTGAGGGATATCCAACAACTTATGTGAATTCGTCTAATGACATGGTCATCAAAGAACCATCAAGGACTTTCATATAGGGTGGAAGGTTGACCTTTGCTTGTTTATGCAACATTGAATTCGTTGAAACTGGTATTCATACTCTCATAGTTGGTTTATTCGACTAGTGTGGGTTGTACTAGTTCAAAAAGGAGGTTACCAAATGTGATAAAAAGTGGTATTCATATCATCATGTCAGTGGGCAGTGGTGATTGTACTTGCTTTCCGGTCCCAAAATGCTCAATGATGAAAATATATCCTCAAGGCATTTATTTGCTAAAAGCTAGTGACACTTAGCTGCATTGCATTGCATTATCATGGAAGGTTAATTGCATTATCATGTTAGATTAATTACATGTGCATTTGTTTGTAGTATTTTTCCAAGGACAAGGGGGTTCATTCAATCAAAATCTTGATCAATCATCAAATGGGGGGGTTCAATCAAAGAACCAAGGAAAGTCCATAAATCAAATAAGTGTCCATAACATCAAAGATTCATGAAGTCTGTCTAATCAACAATGTCATCAAAGTGATACATCCAAGTCCTGATCAATAACTAAAACATGATATAATATCAACAAACTGAAGGAGCTCAATAATCAATCATCTCAATAACATATACTCTAGCTAGGTCAAACCCATGACTTAAATCCAAATATCCAAGAAGCTAAGGTCCGTATATATATATATATCATTTACAGAAATGTGTCTGTTTCACAAATCAAGGGAATCCTATCAGTATTCTATATCAGTGAGTCATTTTACGTTAATCAATCCTATCAAAGTATCAAGCAATCACACCCTGTACCATTTGTTTGTGTCTTTGTGTCCTGAGAACGAAGCAACAGTATCAAATCATATTGGTTTTCACACTGATTGATTTATCCCATCAGAACTATCCTATGAGATTGACAAATCACATTCATTGGTACCATTATCTTGTTATTCTAATCACTTGTTTTGCTTAACTACAACAGATCTATCTATCTTGGATATGCAAATTTGTGAGTCATGGCATATCATTAATATTTTTCAGAAATGAAAACATATTAGACCAATCAATCAAAATCTTTCAAATCAAGGAATCAATATATTTTATTTCTAAGGGGGCATTAGAGTATCAAATTGGCATCACATCAAAAACATTTATCAGTGGGGCATATCATATCAAGTTATCATATCATATCAATTTCATATTAGGAGGCAAATCAGTATCAGATCAGTTTACCATATCATATCAAACCTATCAACATATCAGAAATCAGTGAACCCAGGACCTATCATCAAACCAGAACCCATATCATATCAGAGGCATCAGAATCATATCAGCACCATCATCATCATCAGGAAGTACATCAATCAGAATGATCAGAGGCATATCAGAACCAGGACCTGAATCAGATCATCATACCAAGGGAATCTTTGAATCGGTGTTCTTCACACATCGATCCAAAGAGGGGCATTTGTAGACACGAAAAATTGGCAAAAGGCTTAAATCAATCAAAAGGTGCAATCAAATCATCAAATAGCACGGAAAAATCAATAAATGGAACAAAGGCAATTCAAATCAAAGGAAAATTCAATTAAATGATTAAATGATTAAATAAAGCTTGAAAAGGGGAAAAACACTACGAAATTGATTAAATTCAATTGATGACATAGTTGTTGAAATGAAAAATCAAAATGAACATCTTACCCTTCATGGCTAAATTTAATTACTTTAATTAATTAATAAATACTAATTGCCCTCAACAAAGCAAAAAGGAGACAAAATGGACACAAATCACTCACTTTTATTGAAATGGTCCAGCCTTTTGAAACCATTTAAATGATTGTCCCCTCCTTGTCCCCCCATTTATGGACAAAGCAAAGCCAATTGACCTTACCCAAGCATAACCATGGTTATCTCACTCTACCCCCTACCCTTGGGAAAATCTTATATATTGAAGGCATTTAGAAGTATAATTGATCCACTCCATATCTTTGAATTGCAGCAAAGCTCTGACAATTTGCATCCACATCACTCACTTATCATTTTTCATTGCTAATTAGCTTAAATTGCTTTGATCATAGTAGATTGTTCATCAAATAGAGCTAGAATTTGATAGAATAGATCTAAATTTGCATATCATATAGCTTAATTCTCATCTTTAGAGTGTCACTAGTGAGGATCATAGCTGAGAGCCTCATTTACCACTTTATTTTAGAGATCCATGAGATATTTAGATTAATTGTGCATTATTTAGATTAGTTTGCTTTGAATAGTGTAATTGTCTTTTAAATCTTGTTATTTCATGAAGGTGTAATTCACTCACACACACCACTTCCTGCCTGTAGTTGGGAGACTTATTGCTTTAGCAATCACTTCCTCATCCACTTCAAACAAAATTCCTCCTATAGTAATCCTTTGGTCCACCCATGAAGAAGTAAATTGAATGGACATACACTCATTGTATCTATTCATACTTACAATTTCCTATGCAACCCCTCCCTCCTTGCATATGTGCCACATAGTAGTGTCATTTTTTAATTCATCGTGCTTACTAGGTTCAATTCTAACCCTATCGCCACCCATTATATTACTCTCAGCAATAGTAATACTTTGGCTCACATAGAATTTAGAATTACCTCTATTAGTAAAAGGAATGAAAATCATCATAAATAAGTTGGCGAAAAGGGTGTAATTAATTTGTGTGTCATTATTTCTCCATTTTCATCTAATGAACACCCACTCATATGAACAACACATGCCAATACAAATAATAAATAAGGTCTAGATTGCAAATCTTTCCTTGACTTACATCCCTTAAAATATCTAGAAAAACTCTTTGTAATCATGTTATAATGATGACATCTCATCATAAGAGTGTACTATAATGTGACCACATGGAACTTTCCAATCTCCTTATGCCACATCATAATGTCACTCGAGGACCCAACCACGTAGCCACACCACTTGCATCTGTCTTTATGCTTAGTCATTTATTTCAAAAATAATTCGCTAAAACCAAATCCCACCTTTGGGTAAACAAAAAAAAAATTCAACCTTTCCCTATTAAGTAACATAGCCATGCTCAACAAGATGTACCAACTATCTAAAATTTTAGTTTCCATGTCCATCAATTTCCAAATCTATCTCCTATCAGGAGAGTTTTTAAATGGCGAGGAAGAAAGTCCATGTTTGTCCAATATCTGGTAACTTTCAACCCATTATTTTTTATTAAGGTAAAATCAGGTTTTACATGGACCTGAAACTAGAGTTTAAAACAACATAAGATAGAGCATTAACGTAAAACAAAAAAGAACCCCTGCTGGAAAACCACAGCAACAAACAAAAGATGAATTGTTCAAAAGATAAAACAAGAGACGAAACCTACAACAAAATATCTACTAGCCAGAACAAGCTACTATTCTTTATTCATTTCCTCCGCCTTCTTTTGGAGATCTTCCATCTTCTGGATGGCTTCTTGCAGTTCCTTCAACTATGTAGGTTTTTCAGGAACCTTTCTCTGAGTGCGACCTCTAGTTCTCATCCCCGGCCCTATATTTCCAATTTCCTCTTCAATAGTTATTGTAGTTCTTTCCAGCATGTTTCTTTCCAGATGATTATGCAACATTTTTAGGTTCATTACTGTCACCTTCAGACCTTCATTGCTATGATTCAGGACACCTCTTATCATGTTGTCATTGTACACACTAAAATGGTGCACTTCTATGAACCATTACATGCAAGGTTGCTCAAGAATGAGGCCTCACAAAGCGGCTCATAGCTCTCTATGCATGGAGTTACAAGGGACTATGGTGTATTTGCTCTCAGCTAGAGCTACAAGCTTGTGACCTTGCTAGTCAACCACACAATGAGAGATTCAAGTGAAGACAAGGGCAACAATGCCAATATCTCCAAGAATCACTATGAAAATGTAATGCAAGCTATATGAGAATGCAATCTAAGCTATGGAAATGAAAGTACAATGCAACTAATCTATGAAAGGAAATAGCAATGGATTACAATGCCTCCTATTTAGACTATGTGAGCTTATTCTATTGCATAAAAAGAAATCTATACTAAGAATGCCATTATCATGCAACTAAGAAAGCAAATATGCAACTAAATGATGAAAGCAACAAGTCTTCAATATCCTCAAAAGCTCTAAAATGCACCTAAAACCTGTAGCATAACATTAGCATAAAAACATGGTATATGCAAATGGAGGAGAGAGCTCTCCTTTTATAAGAAATGAGGTGAAATGGACCATTGAGATTAAGAGGCAAAAAGTCTTAATCAGCGGTGGAGCTTGAAAAAAGAGCAATCCATGTGCACAAGTATCCTCCAATAGGAAAATAAGAGTTGACTTTATGTCCATATGAGACAAAAAGTGTTTTTTCCCTTTTTATAAAATAAGAATAATGCTTTATTTGTGCAACTTAGGATAAGAGGAAAGGTGGGCTTTTTATTTAATCAAAAGGGGAGGAAATACTCCTTTTAATCAAATAAAGACTTAGGATAAATGGTTAGCCCAAGGATAAAAATCCTATACATGATCGAAATTAAGATTTGATCAAGAGATTGATAATGTTGAAAATATTGATTATTGATCAAACTGATTCAGGATTGATAAATTGAATAAATGGGGCCCAAAGTCTAGGCGACCATTTTTGGGTGCATACAGTCATCGTAATTAATTTTAGTCTCTAAATTTTTCATCTTTTCTTTAACTTTCTTTTTCAACTTAGCAATACCATCCTCTATAGAATTTTTATTTTTAACCTTATCCAAAAGCTCATTTTCCATTCTTCCCATCTTGGTCTTCTTGTTACTCATAGTTTTTTCCATATCTGTATATGGATCTCCATATCTTGCATTTCCTTCTTCCAGTCCCTGTTCTCCTCCTGGTTCTCCTCTTTGTTCTTCTCCTCCTCGAGCATACAGTTTTTCTTCTGAAGGGTACCAGAATCCTCTTTGATATTGGCTTTCTCCAGCATGGTCATCTCATCCTTTCCATGCTCCCCTCTATTAGAATTCTCCTCTCCAATATCACTAGCAAAAGGAAAGAAACCAGTCTCCTTTCCTTCATTTTCTTGGCCACCTGTAAAACCCTCCGAAGAAACATTGTCCACTTTAATAACTTCCTCTCTGGATTTACCTTCCCCCATCTCAGGCCTGGCTTCATTCATTTTATTCTCCAGAGGATCATTCTGATAAGAAATGACCTCCTCCACGGTATGAGTTCCAACCTCCTCTTTCTCAGCACCCTCCATACTAACAGGGGTATCTTTTGATTTTTCTTCTGAGGAGTCACCATGGGTTCCTTCTTCTTCCTCTTCCACTTCCTCCTTGTCTTATCCTTCATCATAGCTGGTCTCCTCCTTGTCTTCATTCCCCTCCTCCAGCCACTCGTTCATTTCCTCTTCTTGATGGCTTCCATAATCTTCCTCTTTCTCATTGCTTTTCTCTTCCTCTTTTGTCTCCTTCTCACTGTCTTCCACTAGAATACCCTTCCCACACAATCTAGGATTGAGCACAGTCTCCTTCTCTATTGTATCCTTATCATCAGGAGCAACAGAAAGTTTTCCTTTTTTTATCTTTCTTTTCTTGCTAGTCTCTGGAACCACCTCCTCCTCAATCTTTGCCTTTCTTTTCTCCTTTATTTTTTTAGGGATAGGGTTTAGAATGTTATCCCTAATGTGCTCAGTGATGAGGAGAATCAAGCCTTCATGCAACATCGAATTAGAAGCCTTCTTTCTGTGCCCCGTAATGTTGCTATTCAAAGAGCTTAATAGGTAAAAAGGAAAGGAGATCCTCCTTTTGTGCCTGAAGTGGTTAGCAAACACAAAATGAAAATTATATATTTTCGAATACCACCCATCTAGAGTAAAGTATTCAATCATGGCCTTCAGAATTTTAGCCCAGAATTTGTCAATGTTAGAAATGTCCACATAGTCCCCCTTCCCCTTAGTCATTAGGGCTTTCTCATCAACATTTTTGGGAAAAATAGCATAGGGTTCTATTCCTAGCTTATTATTGCCTCTATGAAAATGGGTACCATCGGCAAGTAATCTAGTAATTTCTGCTATGCTAGAAATAGAAAGCTTGAATGACTTGCCCCAAAGAAACACCTTACCATTGTTCCAGCCCTCTGCAAACAAAGTTGTGATTCTTTTGTCGTGACCATGAAGCTTCTTCATAAACTAGGTAACCCCCCCTTTTTTCAGCTTCTTCCACACATCTTTGTCTTGTCTCTATTTATCACAGTCAGAGGGTTCCTCCCTCTTCAGACCACCTCCCATAATTTTCTTATTTTTCATGTACTGGTTTAGCTTCTTTCCAGACTTCTCCTCCTTACTTCTCAGGTTCACAATGCTTTTTTTGTTATCGAGATTAACCCTTAGTCCATGCCTTGTAGTCTGCGGATTAATGCTCCCACACTTCAGCTTACATGCAAGCCACCTCGGTAAATGATTCATCCTATTCATCATTAACTTAAGTGATGTATCCTTCATTGTGATTAATTCTGTCATACTTGATTAGAATAGAAATCTCACTCTTGAGATTCGCTTCCCCTCTCCACTTTTGGATGACATCGGACAAAGTACCATCGTTTGCCAACCTGTCCACTGATTTATTTCCTTCATGATATACATGAGTGACATGGCAATCCTCAAAGGAATTCATTAAATGTTTAATTTTGTTGATGATGTGTTCTATCATCCACGAACTGACAGAGTTCCCTTTTATGGCATTAATTATATTTAGAGAGTCCCCTTCCAGCCATAATTTTGTGCAACCTAAATCTTTCACCATTATAACCAAATATGGAGCCGCCTCTGCCTCTGCCACGTGGCTAGTTTGAATTCCAAGAGGGACAACAATCACTCCTAAGCAGTTTATAGCATTATCTCTTAATATCCCTCCACCTCCAGCCCTTCTAGGATTACCTTTCATCGAGTCATCAAAGTTCCCTTTAACCCAACCTTCAGGAGGCACCATCCATATGACATTATCCCTAGGATTCTGGGGTTGGCTCTTCTTTAATCTCTCCCACAAGATCTTATTGTTCTTCTTAGGATGAGGGTCCCAAAGACAATTGTCTTTCCTTCCCAGACTTCTAAATTTTTCCATAATACTTCTAGCAACATAATTTGCAACCACTAAGGGAGAAGTTTTTTTCTCTCTAAATATTATGTTGTTCCTCTCCTTCCAGATAAGCCATGTGAAGTGGGGGAGGACAAATTTCCAGATAATCCTTGCATTGTGGTCATAAAAAGGACTCTGCCACTGCTGAAAGAACTCCTAGATAGAGTTAGGTTTCACCCAACTGAAACCAAGGGAAGACATAGTGGAGTCCCACACCTCTCTAGTGAAAGAACAATGGATCATAAGGTGGTTGCAATCCTCAGCATCTTGACAGCACAAGGCACATCTATTAGGCATTTGAAATCCTCTTCTCAAGAGGTTATCCTATGTGAGGATTTTATTCTGAACAAGCAGCTAGAAAAAAATGTTAATTTTAGGAGTAAGGTCCTTAATCCATACCTACACCCACAAAGGTTGAGCCTCATTAGGGAGGAGAAGCAAAGAAGCGAAAGCAACATAGAACTTTCCAGATGTCGCTGGGCCCCAAATAATTTTGTCTTCTTCATTTTCTCTTATAAACTAATGGTTTAGTTGTTTTTTTAAATCTTTAAATCTGATATCCTTCTGCCCCAGGTCTATCCACTCTTCATTTTTCTAGTAATCATAAACCAGTTCTCCAATTGTGTTTTTACAATCTTGTATAGCATTCCCCCAATCTTCATTCTCTATTAGGGGCTTCTTTGGCATCCATTTATCATTCCAAAAATGAATTTTCCTCCCATTTCCCAGCTTCCAAATAGCACCTTTGCTAATGAGATTCTTACCTTTACTAATACTATTCCAAACAAAAGATCCCTGGATGTCATTTTGAGATTGGAGAATGCCTTCAAGGTTATTTAGATGGTATTTCCTTTTCATTATCAAGTTCCATTCTTTCTCCTCTTAAAAAATTCTCTAGCATTGCTTTGTTAAGAGAGCTTTATTAGTGTGATTGATACTCCTTATTCTCGAACCCCCCATCTTTTTGGGCCTACAAATCTTCTCCTAGGCCACAAGACTAAGTCTCTTTTTCTCTTCCACTCCTAACCATAGGAACCTTTTATGGATCTTCTCTATTAAGTCAGCAAATTTTTGAGGTATCCTGAATAAGCTTAGAGCATAGACCAGCAGATTTTGTAAAGTAGATTTCAGCAATTGAACTTTCCCAGCTTGACTGAGGATCACCCCTTTCCAACCCGCCAATTTCATCTGAAATCTGTCAAGAATTTCATTCCAGAAATTAGCCTCTAGTTTTGAGCACATAGGCAATCCAAGATAAGAAGCCGGGAGGCTTCCCATCTTGCATCTGAGGATAGCACAAATTCTATTCATTCTAGATTCAGGGGTATTGAAGAAAAACAAGGCACTCTTCTCCTAGTTTATGATTTGACCAATAGCATTAGCATACGCATTTAGTGCTTTTTTCATATTCCTTGCTTCCTTCATAGAAGATTCTCCCATTAGGATCATGTTGTCAACAAATTGTTCATGCGAGCAAACAATCCCTCCAGAAGTTAGATGTAGACCCATAACTAGACCTTGAGAAAATTGACGAGATAGAGATCTCCCCAAACATTCTGCCATTATAGCAAAAAGAATTGGAGATATGGGATCGCCTTGACGTAGCCCTCTGGACGGTCTGAAGAAAGGAGAGGATCCCCCATTCACAATCACTGAAGAAGAGATAGTCGTAACAAGTTGCATAATGATTTTAATCACTCCCTTATCAAAACCAAAAGCCTGAAGAATTTTCATAAGAAACTCCCAATCGACCCTATCATAAGCTTTTGATAGGTCGAGTTTCATCAAGAACCCCTACTTTTTCGATTTCTCCAACGAATAGATATTCTCATGGACAACCATGATCGAGTCCAAAATTTGTTTTCCTAGCACAAAATCATTTTGTTGAGGAGAAATGAGACGGGGGAGAATCTTGAGAATTCTAGAAGTCAAAACTTTAGATATGATCTTGTACAATGAATTACAAAGACTAATAGGTCTAAAGCTATCAGCTGTGTTGGCTCCCAGTTTTTTTGGTATAAGAGCTATAAAGGTAGAGTTGAGCTCTTTAAGAAAATATTTAGAGCCATAGAATTCTTTCACCACACCACAAATATCATCCCCTATAATATCCCAGAAGTGTTGAAAGAAAAACATTTGGAACCCATCCGGCCCAGGGGACTTTTCTCCTTCAAAAGACTGGATAGCTTTGGTTATTTCCTCCTTTGAAGGTATAGATTTAAGAAAGAGATTATCCTCAGCCACCAGCAGTGTAGGAATGGAATTCAGCAAGTTGTTATGATCATCTAGATTAAGGCTTGGTTCTTTGGTTAGGATCGAAGCAAAATGGCCCATCATGTCTTTCCTTATCTCTTCCTCTTTATTAAGAGTGCCCCTTTGGGTAATCAGAGAATTGATTCTATTCATAGCTTTGTGTTTCATAGCTGTTAGATGGAAGAATCTTGTATTTCTATCACCCCCTTTCATCCAAAGAGACCCAGATCTCTGTCTCCAGAAAGTTTCTTCTTTAGTTATAATATTGTGGTACTCCGCTAGAATAATATTTTCTTCTTTTCTAGTTTCTTATGTCAATCCTGTGCTCTGTATTTTATCTTGAATCTCTTTCAAATCAATTTGAATTTTGATTTTGATTTGGAATATATCACCAAAGACATCCTTATTCCAATGTCTAACTTTAGACTTGATGTTCGCCATTTTTTTGCCACCTGGAACATAGCCTTTCCTTCCACTTTAATACTCCACCACTCCTTAATTTTTTTTTTGAAATCAGGGTGATTCAGCCACATTTTCTCCAGTCTAAAAGGAGAATTACCTTTACCTTTGAAGGTATTAGCTATAAAGGAAATAGGAAAATGATCTGATCCTATTCGATTAAGAGCAGAAAGAGAGCAAGAGAATTTAGCAAGCCACCCAGGAGAAACAAGGGCTCTGTCTAGCTTGACCTGAATGAGATCTTCACCAACTCTCCTATTGGTCCAAGTGAAATCAATCCCTTCTAGGTCTAAATCCAATAAACCTTCATTAGATATAAATTCCATAAACTCAACTCTACTGTCCACTTGGGTATTGTTCCCTCCTTTGTTGTCAGTATCTTTCAGGGGAGTATTAAAGTCTCCCATCATCAACCAGTTATCATCTAGGAAATCCTTTATAAAATCATGCATCCTTTTCCAGAGGTGAAAGTGACTAGATTTAGTATTAGGGGCATACACATTAATCAAGGTCTAGTCAAAGTTATCCTTGATACTGCTAACTTTAATTGCAAGGAAATTCTTATCTTCTTTCAATAGGACACAAGAGAAGCTTATAGAGTTCCAAAAAATGGCCAAGCCTCCAGAAGCCCCAATAGCATCACTTCTCAACTTGTCTCCATTCTTCAGCAGATTTAATTTAACTAACTTTTCTTTTACCATTTTAGTTTCTTGTATAAGCAGAATATCAAGCTTAGAATCTCTAACTAGATTCCTAATCACATCATGTTTATGAGGACTATTAAGACCTCTTATGTTCCAAGATAAAATTTTCATTAAAAATTTGGAGGATAGACCTGGTCGATGGTACGTTGCCTACCATTCACAATATTCTATTTAGCTTCTAGTTCTCTTTGATCCTTCTTAGACGTTCTACCCCTTTCTCTTTTAGGTGTGCTTGTGTCCACCTTTTGTTGTTGACCTCTCGTCATAACTCCTCCTGATTTGAGTAGGCCCCTTTTTTATTTGATTTAGAATTTGAGCCTCCATGTGTTGCCTTAGCTTTAGTTGTTCCTGACGCAGGGGTCAGATCCTTCAGATTTTTAGATTGAGATCCAGAGCCTGCTCCAACTGGAGACCTATTGTTCTTCTTTTTAACACTAATCCAAGGGATTTTGTTCTTTGTTTCCACTGATTCAGAGTCCTCCTTCTGATCTTTGGCTCTTTCATCTTTGGTAGCATGCTCTATCAAGTTCCCATTTGATGCTTCACTACTGATTTGTTCTAATACAAACTAAGTTTCAGAGACCATTTGCGGGCTTTGATAACACATTGTTGTCATTGCATCCACTACTTTATTTCCTTCCCTATAGGAATGAGCAATAACAAAAAAGTCTAGGCCAAGAAAAAGTTTTCTTATAGATCCCCCATGATGCCTTCTATGGACTAGTTGATTTTAATAAGCCCTTTGGCAGCATCCACTATGAGTTTTGAATCCCCTTCTATAGAAAGAGCTTTGATACTAGAGAGTGCAAATTTGATTCCCCAATATAGATCCATATACTCCACCTAGTTGTTTGTGTAGCCATTTAGGTCACCAATAAAGGCAACAGTTAGTTCTTCATTGGAAGATTTGATAACACCCCCTCACATATCCTTTTCCTTTCTAGCAGTTCCATTAAAATTGAGCTGATGTCATCCTAGGTTAGGAGGTTCCCACTTGGTATTTCATCTTGCTACTATTTTAGAACTATCAAACTTTGCATAGGCCTTCGGCAAATGGAGGTTTCCAACATTTGGTGCCATCCAAATGTAACCCCATTGCTACCATTGCATCCAATACTTTATTTCATTTCTTATAGGAATGATCACTAACAAAATTTCAATGCCAAACAAAAGTTTTCTTATATCCCCCATGATGCCCTCTATGGACCAGTTGGTTTTAATAAAGCCTTTGGCAACATCGACTATGAATTTTGAATCCCCTTATATAGCAAGAGTCTTGATACCCATAGAGAGTGCAAATTTAATTCCCCGCTATAGAGACACACACTCCACCTAGTTATTGGTGGATCCATTTAGGTTATCAATAAGGTAACAATTAACTCTCCATTAGAAGATCTTATAACACCCCCTCGTGGAGCCTTTTCCTTTCTAACAACTCCATGAAAATTGAGCTTATGCCATCCTAGGTTAAGAGTTTTCCACTTGGTATTTCTTCTTGCTATTATTTTAAAACTACCAAACTTTGCATAAGCCTTGGGAAAATTCCATTTTGTCATCAAAGGGATTTGGGGGTAATCAAGGCATCTCTAGGTGGTGACTATACATTCTCTAACAACATTTTACAAAGAATTTTGAAGACATTCTCCATAGAATTTTTAGGGATGCTAAAAATTCTATTATTCATTTCTTTCCACAAGCTTCAACAAAGATGGGGGGTATTTGTCTTCGTGGTTGTTTAATAAGAGAGTTATAAGAAGGTCCTCTCCATTCAAAGTCAAATTGGTGTATGCCACTATTGCTAACCTGTGGTATTTCAAGTTTTAACATCACCTTTTGTCACAACTCTTGAGAAAATTGATAATAGAGCATAATGTGAGGAATGCACTCTTCCTCTTGATTTTAGAGAACATGCGTATTTGGGAATTTGAATCCCCTTTTGATAAGGTTATCTTGAGTTATGATTATGTTATACATGGTCATCTACCAAAAAAAGTTGATTTTAGGAATTAGATGGGGGCTCCATACCTTTCTCTAGTAGTTTGGTGAGGTGTCATCCTTTATCAACAAATTGTAAGCTAATTTAATAGAAAATTCTTCCTTGTAAATTTTTTTTCTAGATAAATGTATCCTCTCTCAGGATGAGATAATTCTAACCCTATTTACTATCCTTTGCAGCTCAGTAGCCTTCTAAACTAGGTTAGGCTAGTTTTGATAGCATTGAGTGAGGTCTTTTCATCTCATCAATAGGGATATATAATCAATAACCAATGCACCAATTAATCCTTTAGGGCCCGTTTGGACCACGACATACAAATGCGGATATAGTCAATTTTGGAAGATTCTGAAATTCTAGATTTGACAAATTCTAAAAATGATATCCACAAAATGGAATGACCTGTTTGGTTCGACACGCTACACCAAAATTCTCCTGTGAATTCAAAATTCAAAATTCTTCTGCACCAAGCAAAAAGGCAGCGCAAAAAAAAAAAAATCACAAATATAGTGGCCCTGGATTCCTGTATTCATCTGACGGATGCCCATTGTACCTCCTTCCATGGCTCATCAGCAGTTCATTGCGCAGGTACATGATTATTTCCTGTCATTCTATTCGCATCAATTTGACTACCAATTTTTTCATCATGTTAATCTTCTCGCGATCTCTGTCAACAATGCTCAACATCCATTTGCTTTTTTGGCAATCGACATACGCAAAGGTGCCGCAATGCTCAGTTTCTCAGCTGGGGAATCAACATACGCGAAGGCACCGCTATTAGCAGGAATCGACATCCATACATTTTCAATATACCAGAGCCCTTGCGTATTGAAAAGCCTTCCCAAGCAGCCCAAATGGAGGAGGCGGAGCCGGAAACTGAGTCTGGGTCTGGGAAATGATGGAGGAAGTGATTAAAGATGATGCCAAAACTGTTAACCTTTAACCTGCGCGGACGCCAAAACATTGTTAATAGCAAATAGCAGACCCGACGGCACAAAAAATTGGCATATGAAACCTGCATGCGAGCCCGATATTCCAATTCCACCTTTTCAAGTGGAAGATAGTATTCCCATTTTTTTTGGCAAAATTGGCATACCGAAATTCCAATTCCATCCATGCATGTTGACCACAAACAGTGAATTTCAAATTCTGAATTTGCAATTCGGGAATAGCGGCCGATATGCCGTGGTCCAAACGGGCCCTTAGAGATTTCCAAAATAATTCTCAAATTCTAATTGGTAGCTAGAGTATTGTCCCCAACCCAAACATCATCCCAAAATCTAATAAGCCTTCCATTTCCAATATGTCATTTGAGGCCACCTTGTATGAGCTTTCTACAATTAAGAATGTTATATCAGATCTTAGAACCAGTATGATAACCGGGGGTAGATAGGATTTTGTAGAAAATTTCAAAGTTGAGATATTTATCCCTCATGAAATTTCACCAGTCTAAGTTTTTTAGTGTTAATTTCCATCCCATTTCGGCTATCAAAGATTTGTTGAGAATAGTCAATTTCCTAGCACCCTTTCCTCCTTGGCTCTTGGGTTTACACATAGTATCCCAATTAATAAGGGTCAGTCTTTTATTTTCCTTCAATCTAGTCCATAGAAAAGTCCTCTGGATTATTTCTAATTTATCTTCCATATAACCAATAATTTTGAATAAGGAGAGGAAGTAGACTGGAATACCTTGAAGTGAAGCAATAAGAATCTAGAGCTTCCTCACACTACTATGGATTTTACCTTTCCACCTCGCTAACTTCTTGTGCATTCTTTCCAAAATTAAATTTGAAAGGCTAGGGTCACATATGTGATAGTAAGGGGAAGGCCAAGATAAGTACTGGGAAGAGCAACACTCTAACACCCTAGGATCATTTAATTTTGTTATGTAGCTCTTCTTTGGTATTGAAGAAATATAGATTACTTTTCTCATAATTAATGTGTTGACCCAAAGCTTTTGTGTAATTAATAAGAAATGTCTTTCATTCCCTTGCCTTGACAATTGAAGCCTTTCTAAATAGGATTGTGTCATTGACAAACTATTGCAAGAAAGAAGGGGGAACAATGGAAGTAACTTTAACCCCTTGGATTCTCCTTGAACAAACCAGGTTGAGGAATTTTCTACCCAAAACCTCCACAATAATAATAAATATGTAGGGTGATAAAGGTTCTTCTTGTTTGATGCCCTTATCAACTCCAAAAAATCCCCTAAGAACTCCATTCACAATGACTAATAATCGAACAATTTCCACACATTATCTAATCAAGTTGATTAATTTTTCATTAAACCTTAGCTGCAATAAAACTTTGAATAGTTACTTCCATCTAACCATGTCATAAGCTTTATAAATATCAAGCTTTAGGACCATTCTCGGTATGCAACATTTGTCCATAGAGTGGATAATTTCATGAGTGGACACTACAACATCAATAATTTTCATTCAAGGAAAAAAACCTTTTTGGTTACAATTAATAAAATCATCTAGAAAGGGTTTAATCCTATTCATTGAAACTTTAAAGAAAATCTTATGTATAGTGTTGCAAAATCTAATAGGTCTAAAATCCTCCAGTCTTTTAGGCTCTTGAATTTTAGGGATTAAGGCAATGAAAGTGTTGTTTTAAGCTTTTTTGGTAGCTTATCAGATCTAAAGAAATATTTAGTTGTCATAGTAACATTGTAACCCAAAATGTCTTAGAATTCCTAGAAGAAATAAGGTTGGAAGTCATCAAGGCTTAGAGCTTTATAAGCACCCATAGAGAAGATAGTTGTCCACACTTCCTCTTCAATAATCAAAGCAAGAATTTGATCATTATCAGCTGACATAATGACATGTGGGAAGAAATTTAAAAGTTTTTCTTCCAAGGCATGAGGTCTACTTCCACCATCCTCACTATAAGCATGTTTGAAATAACCCACGACCATTTCCCCCAATTGAGATTCCTCAATGATTTCTTGATTCAATTCATTTTTCAAGCTCTAAATAATATTCCTCTTTGTGTGTCTACTTGTTAATCTATGGAAAAGGTTGAGTTCCTCTCACACTCTTTTATCCATTGCACTCTAGATCCTTGCTTCCAGTAAATATCTTCCCTCTCCATATTATCTTTCCACCTTTTTATCAAAAAATCTTCTTCATGATGCAAAGTTTGAGAGTAATCCCCCTTATATATTAAATTATATATAGCTTCAAGCTTATATCTTATATCATTTTTCTCATTGAAAATATCCCCAAAAGTTGCTCTATTCCAACCTTTCACTTGTTTTCTTATTATATCCAACTTTTGTGACACCTAATACATTATTGGCTACTGTGATTAAATCTCAAGACTTTTATATACATCATTTAATTGTTGCAAAGAAGAAGAGCACACACTTTCCCCTTTCCCCCAATACTTATACATTCACATTGACCTTGTCTATAATGCCCTATTCTAAGACTAGTTCAACATATTTTTGTGCATAAGTTGATAAAATATAGTGAATTCCTCAACCTTAAGCCATTTTAGCCCTAGTGGTCTAAACCCAACTTAATGGATATTATTTTTTTCCATCTTGAAGTGAATCACATCACACCTACAAACATATTCCATTTATTCACACTTAGCTTCTACTCATTCTAAGCCAATTCATTCCTCATAATGTATTTGAAATTAGCATATAGGATGTCATGTTTAAAGACAAGAATATTGTATAATTACATAATCTTGAGAGCATATGTGAAAGTGTGTTAGATCATATTAGAGCACATTGTATCACGTCACTAGATTTACACTTTCAACATCTTGCATATATGTCTTTCATACTTTTGAATCTTGAGAAAATAACAAAAAAAAAGGTTGAACTGAAACTCAAGGAAGCTTCACACTTCATTACTAGCATAAAATAAATATTCATTAACACTTCACTGGCCCAAAATTATGTATGATTATTATAATGTTTATCATTCAAAAACTTTGGTAGAGTAAGTTATTTTATATGGAAAGTCTAATAGGGTTGCAGATGCTCTTAGCAGAAGGCAACTATTGCTAATAGAAATGCAGATTGAAGTGGTTGGGTTCAAAGAACTCAAGAATTTATATCCAGAGGATCCTGATTTTGGTGAAGCTTGGAAAGCTTGTACAGAACCTGTTACTCTAGACAGGACAAAATGGTTGGATTTCATCATCCAGGATGATATGCTATTCAGAGGAAGTCAGTTGTGCATTCCACGAAGTTCTATGAGGGAGAATCTCATCAAGGAGAAGCATAGCGGAGGATTGGCTGGACATTTTGGTCGTGACAAAACCCTTTCTTTGGTTAGTGAAAATTATTATTGGCCACAATTACAGCAAGATGTGAAGAATTTTGTACAGAGTTGCAGAGTATGTCAGATGGCGAAAGGAGTGAAGCAGAATACAGGGTTGTATCAGCCATTACCCGTACCAGAGAAGCCTTGGGAGGATATCAGCATGGACTTTGTTCTTGGTTTACCGAGGACTCAGCGGGGACATGATTCAATTTTTGTGGTGGTTGACAGATTTTCAAAGATGGCACATTTTATTCCCTGCAAGAAGACTAATGATGCTGTTCATGTAGCAGAATTGTTTTTCAGAGAAGTAGTGAGACTTCATGGTTTGCCAAAGACCATAGTTTCAGATCGGGACACTAAGTTTGTTGGATATTTCTGGCGTACATTGTGGAAGAAGTTGAAGACAGATTTGAAGTTCAGTTCATCACATCATCCCCAGACTGATGGACAGACAGAGGTGGTGAATAGGAGTTTGGGAAATTTGCTGAGATGTTTGGTTGGAGATAAGCCAACAGGATGGGATTTGATTTTACCACAGGCAGAATTTGCATACAATAATTCTGTCAATAGGAGCACTGGTAAATCACCATTCCAAATTGTATATGGAAGTAGTCCAAGGAATGCATCTGAATTGAGAAAGATAGATAAAGGAGAAATAAGTAGTGCTGAAGCTGACGATTTTGCAGAACACTTGAAGAATATCCATGAGGAGGTGAGGAAACATATTAACAAGATGAACGCACAGTATAAGGCTAAGGCAGATGAGAAAAGGAGGCATAAAGAATTTCAAGTTGGAGATGAAGTCATGGTTCATTTGCGGAAGGAGCGGTTTCCAGTTGGTACATATAACAAGTTGAAAATGAAGAAGTTTGGACCATGTAGGATATTGAAGAAACATGATTCAGGAAATGCATATGAGGTAGAATTGCCTGCTGAGCTAAATATTTCACCAGTGTTTAACATTTCAGATCTGACAGAGTATCATGAAGGAGGTGTTGAAGATGAGATCACAGCAGCACAGTGGAGTATTCCAGCAACTAGTTTAGACACTAAGGAGGTCGAAGATATACTGGACAGTCATGTTGGCAGAAGCACAAGGAACAGGACATATGAAGAATATCTGGTCAAGTGGAAAGGATGACCTGTTGAAGATTCATCATGGCTAACAAAGGAGGAGGTTAATCGTCTTGGTTTTCCTCTACACACCTGAGTCGTGACAGGGTCACTTCTCAAATTACCCCGGGTGTCTGATGCAGGAGCATCCTGGGTGTAAGAGCAATCTTGCATCACCCAAAAATATTTATGTTTTTTTTTATTCAATAAGGGCTATTTTGTGCAGAGCTACTATTTATGGAAAGTTACTATTTTTGGTAATTTTCGTATGTGCTCAGAATGATCTGATTTCTTTCTTGGAGGTTCATTTTGGTCATATAAGTCTGCCAGTAAAGTTTCATTGCCAGATCAAGTGTATATTGGAAGATATTGAAGATTTTCGGTATTGGCAGCAGGGTACAGAAACTTTGAACTCAGTTTTGAAGGCTTTAGAGGCCCCGGATGAGGTCAAAAATTTGGGTGACGGGCACTTGCGCAGGTCAAGCCTGTAGAGCGCTTTGTGGCATTTTCGAAATGGGGTTATAGCAGCCGAGCGGGTCAACTGGTGATGACTTATGGTCTTCGGAAGTTGGGCCACCTGAAATGGCGAAAAATAATTTTCTTCAAAATTTCTGTTCGGGTTTCAAAGGTTATCTTGAGCCGACTATGATGTAATAAAATGTAAAATAAAATAATCCTAAGTTTGGTCGGCCTTATTGGCTAAAAAAATTCTGGAACCTTCCCAGGCGGTGGAAAAATTGCCTATATAAGGAAGGCTGTATTATTGTCTTAGGCAGTTCAGAATAGTTCTGGGTAATAGTTCGAGGCTTTGTCCTACAGAATATTGTAAGGGAATGCCCATGTGGCTTTGCATATTGTAATTCTGAAAGTTTGTAATTCCACATTTGTGGAGATAATAAGAAGCCAATTTTCTGTTCTTGCATATTGTTGTTGTTTCTCTATTTCTGTTATGTGTTTGTGGTATTAAGGGGAGCACCAACACGACTGTCTAGTTTATTTTCGACCTCCTTAGTGTCTAAACTAGTTGCTGGAATACTCCACTGTGCTGCTGTGATCTTATCTTCAACACCTCCTTCATGATACTCTGTCAGATCTGAAATGTTAAACACTGGTGAAATATTTAGCTCAGCAGGCAATTCTACCTCATATGCATTTCCTGAATCATGTTTCTTCAATATCCTACATGGTCCAAACTTCTTCATTTTCAACTTGTTATATGTACCAACTGGAAACCGCTCCTTCCGCAAATGAACCATGACTTCATCTCCAACCTGAAATTCTTTATGCCTCCTTTTCTCATCTGCCTTAGCCTTATACTGTGCGTTCATCTTGTTAATATGTTTCCTCACCTCCTCATGGATATTCTTCAAGTGTTCTGCAAAATCGTCAGCTTCAGCACTACTTATTTCTCCTTTATCTATCTTTCTCAATTCAGATGCATTCCTTGGACTACTTCCATATACAATTTGGAATGGTGATTTACCAGTGCTCCTATTGACAGAATTATTGTATGCAAATTCTGCCTGTGGTAAAATCAAATCCCATCCTGTTGGCTTATCTCCAACCAAACATCTCAGCAAATTTCCCAAACTCCTATTCACCACCTCTGTCTGTCCATCAGTCTGGGGATGATGTGATGAACTGAACTTCAAATCTGTCTTCAACTTCTTCCACAATGTACGCCAGAAATATCCAACAAACTTAGTGTCCCGATCTGAAACTATGGTCTTTGGCAAACCATGAAGTCTCACTACTTCTCTGAAAAACAATTCTGCTACATGAACAGCATCATTAGTCTTCTTGCAGGGAATAAAATGTGCCATCTTTGAAAATCTGTCAACCACCACAAAAATTGAATCATGTCCCCGCTGAGTCCTCGGTAAACCAAGAACAAAGTCCATGCTGATATCCTCCCAAGGCTTCTCTGGTACGGGTAATGGCTGATACAACCCTGTATTCTGCTTCACTCCTTTCGCCATCTGACATACTCTGCAACTCTGTACAAAATTCTTCACATCTTGCTGCAATTGTGGCCAATAATAATTTTCACTAACCAAAGAAAGGGTTTTGTCACGACCAAAATGTCCAGCCAATCCTCCGCTATGCTTCTCCTTGATGAGATTCTTCCTCATAGAACTTCGTGGAATGCACAACTGACTTCCTCTGAATAGCATATCATCCTGGATGATGAAATCCAACCATTTTGTCCTGTCTAGAGTAACAGGTTCTGTACAAGCTTTTCAAGCTTCACCAAAATCAGGATCCTCTGGATATAAATTCTTGAGTTCTTTGAACCCAACCACTTCAATCTGCATTTCTGTCAGCAATAGTTGCCTTCTGCTAAGAGCATCTGCAACCCTATTAGACTTTCCACTCCTGTGTTTCAAAACAAATGTATAACTCTGCAAAAACTCAACCCATTTCAAATGCCTTTGATTCAATTTTCCTTGATTATTCAAATATTGCAAAGCTTGATGATCAGTATACAAAACAAACTCCTTAGGAAGCAGATAGTGTCTCCACTTCTTTAATGCCTGAACTATAGCATAAAATTCCTGATCATAAACATAATATTTCCTCTTGGCATCATTTAACTTCTCACTAAAATAAGCAACAGGTTTACCTTCTTGGCTCATAACAGCTCCTATTGCAGTACCACTAGCATCACAATCTACTTGAAACACCTTATTAAAATCTGGAAGTGCTAAAACAGGTTGTTCTGTAACTTTTTGTTTCAATAATTGAAAACTCTTTTCTGCCCCATTAGTCCACTTAAATTCTTTTCTATCCCCTCTCATTGTTTCAGTCAAGGGTCCACAAATACTGCTAAAATTTCTGATAAACTTTCTGTAAAAGCTATCTAGACCATGAAAAGATCTTACCTCAGTAGCATTCCTTGGAGTAGGCCATTCAAGAATAGCCTGTACCTTCTCTGGGTCCATTTTCAGACCTTCTGCTGAAACTACAAATCCCAAATACACTAACTCTTTCTTCACAAAACTGCACTTCTTCAAATTAATCAATAATTTCTCTTCTCTCAACTTCTCAAATACCATACGAATATGCATCATATGCTCCTCCAATGTCTTACTAAAGATCAAAATATCATCTAGGTAAACAATGACAAACTTACCCAGAAATTCTTTCAGAACCTCGTTCATGAGCCGCATGAAAGTGCTCGGTGCATTGGTTAGCCCAAAAGGCATGACTAACCACTCATACAGTCCTTCCTTTGTCTTGAAGGCAGTCTTCCATTCATCTCCCTCCCTGATCCGAATATGATGATATCCACTTTTCAGATCTATCTTTGAAAAATACACAGCTCCACTCAAACAATCCATAATATCATCCATTCGTGGCAATGGAAACCTGTACTTGATTGTGATCTTGTTTATTGCCCTAGAATCTGTACACATCCTCCATTCTCCATTCTTCTTTGGTGCTAATACCGCTGGTACAGCACAAGGACTCAGAATCTCACGGATCAATCCTTTCTGTAACAACTCATGTACTTGTTTGTTCAACTCCTCACTTTCTGCAGGTGTCATTCTGTGTGCTGCCTTATTCGGCAAACTCGCTCCTGGGATCAAGTCCATCTGATGACTGATCTTCCTGACTGGTGGTAATCCATCAGGCACGTTATCAGATACAATATCCTGAAACTCAATCAACAAATCTGCAACTTCTACAGGAACATCTTCTACTTCCTCTTTACCAGCTTTTGGAATTAAAGCAAAACATACATGCTCATGCCTCATACCATCTAAGAATTTCCTTCCATCAACAAATGTTATTCTTGCATTACCACATACCTTTTCTTCGGTCTCCTTCAATGGCTTTAGCTTATGTCGCACTCCATCCTTTGTCAGGGAATAGGTATTCGCACGACCATCGTGTACAGCACATTTGTCAAACTGCCACGGTCTACCCAATAACATATGACATGCATCCATAGAGATGATATCACATAGTACCTCATCTTGGTACCCGCCGATCTTGAACTTTACTAGGCATTGTTCATTGACCATGACCTTGTGGTCATCCTGTACCCAGGCAATCCGATATGGATGTGGGTGTTTCTGTCTCTTGAGCTTCAACTTTGTCACCATCTCTTCTGACACCAAATTTTTAGTGCTTCCACTATCAATAATCATGTCACAACATTTACCTTCACACTTGCACCTGGTGCGAAACAGGCTCCTCCTTTGCTCAGGTTCATTCTCACCACTCAACAGGACTCTTCTGTTAATCAACGTTTCTCCTCTTTCAGCATCTTCAGAATTTGATGATCTGGCATCTTCATCTACATGTGCAACTCTGGCCTGGCCTTCATTTCTCCTGTCTGTCCTGCCTTGGCGCTGAGGACATTCAAATGCCCTATGACCTTCTTCTCCACAGTGAAAACATGTTCCACGGAAGCCACCTCTTCCAGATCCTTGTCCTCTTCCTCTTCCTCTCTGATCTCTATTATTCTGATCCTGGAAGTGATTGGAATTATTTCCTCGCTGATTCTGACTGCTACTGGCCTCATCCTTCTTTTTCGGATCTTCATTTCAGCCACCATATGATCATCCACCAGATCGTCCACCGCGACCTCTTCCGTTTTGTCTGCTCTCAAACTTCTTGTTCAGCTTTTCCTCTACTTTTAGGGCAAACTGGTATGCCTCTTCAATACTGCTCATTCGAACCAGATTCAGCTCCTCCTGAATGCTTGGCCTTAACCCATTAAGGTATCGGGCAACTTTCTCCTTATCAGCTTCTGCATGGCCTGTTCTGATGAGAAGTCGATAGAACTCCTCTGTATACTCCTGGACAGATCTTCCTGCTTGCTTCAAACTCTGCATTTTCTTCAGTAGGTCAAGCTCATAATCAACAGGAATGAACTGTCGCTTCAATTTATCCACCATCCGATCCCATCTCGTGATTTTCTCCTTTCCCCTTCTATTTCGCTCCAACTGAATCTCTTGCCACCATATCTTCGCATGACCTTTCAATCTGGCCTTCGCAAATTTGACCCTATCAGGATCTTCAACATCTTCATACTCAAAATATTCCTCACATTCATTGATCCAGTCGATCAATTCCTCTGGGTTAAGATTTCCAGAAAATGCAGGAACCTCAATCTTAGGTCTTTTCCCAATCTTGGAAATCGCCCGAAAAAGTCTTTCTTCCTCCTGGTTCACAATTTCAACTTCTCCTCCTTGATATTCTTCTTCGGCTTCATCCTCACTTTCGTCTCTGACATTAAGATTCATTCCTCTACGAATCTCTTCTTGCAATGCTTGCACTTGTCTCTGCAACTCTCTAACCTCAGGTGTCACAACACCAGGTCTTCCGCCACGTTCTCTTCGTGGAGGCATTTTCGCGATGCGCGCTGAAACCCTAACCACGGTCCTGGTGCAAACTACCTCACAGTCGGCGATCTGTTTACACACTCAAGAAAACCTGCTCTGATACCACTTGATGAAGGGTGCTCCCCTTAATACCACAAACACATAACAGAAATAGAGAAACAACAACAATATGCAAGAACAAAAAATTGGCTTCTTATTATCTCCACAAATGTGGAATTAAAAATTTTCAGAATTACAATATGCAAAGCCACATGGGCATTCCCTTACAATATTCTGTAGGACAAAGCCTCGAACTATTACCCAAAACTATTCTAAACTGTCTAAGACAATAATACAGCCTTCCTTATATAGGCAATTTTTCCACCGCATGGGAAGGTTCCAGAATTTTTTTAGCCAATAAGGCCGACCAAACTTAGGATTATTTTATTTTACATTTTATTACATCATAGTCGGCTCAAGATAACCTTTGAAACCCGAACAGAAATTTTGAAGAAAATTATTTTTCGCCATTTCAGGTGGCCCAACTTCCGAAGACCATAAGTCATCACCAGTTGACCCGCTCGGCTGCTATAACCCCATTTTGGAAACGCCACGAAGCGCTCTACAGGCTTGACCCGCGCAAGCGCTCGTCACCCAAATTTTTGACCTCATCCGGGGCCTCTAAAGCCTTCAAAACTGAGTTCAAAGTTTCTGTACCCTGTTGCCAATACCGAAAATCTTCAATATCTTCCAATATACACTTGATCTGGCAATGAAACTTTACTGGCAGACTTATATGACCAAAATGAACCTCCAAGAAAGAAATCAGATCATTCTGAGCACATACGAAAATTACCAAAAATAGTAACTTTCCATAAATAGTAGCTCTGCACAAAATAGCCCTTATTGAATAAAAAAAAAACATAAATATTTTTGGGTGATGCAAGATTGCTCTTACACCCAGGATGCTCCTGCATCAGGAATATATTTATAGGTTCATAAATTGTTCTCCTTTAATTAATGAGTCTAGTTACACATTCTCTGAGCACTCATTTTATCTGTCCTCTCCTCTAAGCACTTTTGGGACCATTATTTTATTTAAATTAACATTTAAATCAATAATATGAGTCCTATCCTATTTTATTTACGCACACTCCTCTTTTGGACCTTATTTTAAGTGTACCCTTTATCTTATATCATGTTAAGCTTATATGGGTCCCATCCTATTGTTAAGTTCAATGAAATAAAGGCCCCACTTCAATTTCATCAACATCCATATGGATTTTAGATCTAATAACTAGGCTTTATTATCTTTCCATCCCCAAAATTTGAGCCAAATAGGGTCGAACTAATTTGGTTAGCACAAACTATGTGCAAAATTTAGAAGCATCCAATCACCTTTTTATGAGATAAAATTAAAGGGTGAAAAATGTGTAGGCCTTGAGGTTCCCAAATTTAGCCTTTGAACTGGGATATGACCATTGTAGGTTGACCTTAATGCAAAATTACCTTGAGGACCCTATATAAAGTACCTATCATAGTTCATTTTATCACACACACACACACACACACACACACACATCTATGAGTTTCCTCTCAAAAGAAAGAAATCTTCTTAAGAGAAGATCTAATCTAAGGAGCAAAAAGATACAATAAGATCTTCAATTACATATTTATGGTGGATTTTGTGATGATTCAAATCATGTTATTGCATAAATGTTTGGGGGACTTATACTAAGGTCATTACATCATCAATAAAGCATATAGTAATTTTAATTCAAGCATTTACTTGATACCAGAGATTTCTTTTTCGTGTCATCATTGTTGTTGGCTTGATTCTAGACCCAAAGCAAGAAGTTGTGTAGTCTACAAGGGAAACTCCAATTTGTATGTAGGTCTATCTCACAACTTGCTAATAAATGTCAACCATTCATGCACCTACTATGCAAGGAAACAAATTTCAAATGGGATCCTCTTTGTCAAAAAAGGTTTTGACAAGATCAAATAATACCTAGAAAACCCACCAATTCTTGTGCCACCTACTCCTAGAAAGCCCCCAGTACTATAAATTTCAGATACTACAACAACATTGGGGATACTTCTTGCTCAACAAGATGATAGTAGAAAAGAGCGAATCATCTACTACATTAACCACGTGCACTTGTGGGCTACGATATTCATTATTCTCCCATGGAAAAATCATGCCTTGCGGTGGTCTTTACCACTCCAAAGCTTTGATACTACATTCTTATCCACACAGTCAAGCTCATATCTAAAGTAGATTCTCTCAAGTATCTACTCTCTTTCACTACACACATAGGCCATATGGCTAAATAGGTTATGCTTCTCAGTGAGTTTGATATCTAGTATGTAGACAAAAATGAAATAAAAGAGAAAGTCATCGCAGATCAGTTAGCTAAAGCACAATTGGTGGATGCTTATCCCTTAGTCATGGAATTCCCAGATGAGCACCTATGCATGGTTGAAGAGAAACCTAGTTGGAAGCTATATTTTGATGGCTCATACACATCTTGTGGATTGGGGTAGGGATCTTGTTTGTCACCCCTCAAGGTGATTATATTCCCTAAGTCATTCAAGTTGTGCTTCCCCTATAGAAAAAACAACAATCCAATGGCATACCACAGAAATGTAGGTGTTTGGAGATTCACAACTTATCATCAAATAGGTCCTAGATGAATTTTGAACAAAAGATGACAAGTTGCTACCATGTAAGGAAATGGTGGACATAATGAACCAATATTTCTAGGTCTTGTAGTTCACACACAAGTCCCTAGATTGCAAAACAAGGTCAAGGACTCTATGTCCACAGTTGCTTCTCTTCTCAAGGTGCCACATGATGTATCTGAATATGAATTTTTAGTTGAGCATCTCTATACATCAACTTATAATATAGTTAATTCTAAAATGGTGTGTGTTTTGGTTGGTCCTTAGTCCCCATGGTACCATGATATATATGCCCACTTAAAGGATGGTATCATACCCCCCATCTCAATCACGCCCAACATCAAACCTTATACACCGATCATCCTGATACACCCTTGTCACAAACACCCTATATCATTATGGTTAGCACAATGTACTTTGTCATTGTTGATTTTAATGAGGTCACTCTGGTGTTACAAGAGGTTCATGTCAAAACCTGTGCTTCCCACATGAGTGGTATGGTCTTAGCCAAATAGATTCTTAGAGTATGATACTACTGGCCTACTATGGAGCATAATGCTTGTGAATTCTTTAAGAGATGTATGCCTTGTCAACAACATGCAAATCTCATTCATGCCCCAACACAGGATCTACATCCCATTGCACCTCTATTGTCCTTTTCATGTTGGGGTTTTAACCTCATTGGAAAGATCACCCCTTTATCTTTTGATGGACACAAGCATATTATCACTTTCACAAAATACTTCACAAAGTGGGTAGAAGCAATCTCTCTAATCCTCACAATAGGTGCCCAAATATCCAAGTTCATCCTCTACCACATCATCTGTCATTTTGGCATCCCTTCCTCCATTTTAACAGATCATGGCACACAATTTGAAAACCAACACATGAAAGATCTGTGTGACCAATTTCACATCCACCACCACTTTTCTAGTCCATATTTTCCCCAAGATAATAGCTAGGATGAGGCAACCAACAAGACCATTCTAAAAATCCTTAAAAAGGTTTTCACTGATACTGGTCATGACTGGCACCTCCAAATCAATCCCTCCACTTGGGTACATCACACTTCATTCCTCTCTCCTACATGAACCACCCCATACTCCCTTGTATATGGTGTTGAAGTCATCTTACCAATTGAGGTTGAATTTCCATCACTATGTGTTTCACTCATGTACCTAGTCACTGATGAAGACTATCACATGGCACAAATCACCCAACTGGATCTGCTTGATGGAAAGAGACATAAAGCATATGATCACCTAATTGTATACCATAATATACTTAAGAGAAGCTATATTAAAAAGATCCTCATACGGCAGTTCTAGGTGGGAGAATCAACCCTTAAAGATAATTAGAAAGTGTTCTTAAATAGAAAAAAGAAAGGCAAGTTTGAACCTACCTGGATGGGTCTATATGTTGTCACAACAAATTATGGTTTAGGGGTATATCATTTGTCCACTCAAGAAGGGCAGTATTTGAATGTGTAATGCCCCACCCCACTAGGGAACCTATGAGAAATTAACCTAAAACATGTTACTAAGTTTACCAAATATTTTTTCTCTTAGGAGTTTACAATAAATAATGAATAACAATGTGAAAGCAACATAGCATAAGACAATACATACTTCTAAATGTAACTCATTTACATATTACAAGTCTCAAGGGTTCCATGATGTATAATTACATATAAATTAACTAATCTACTAAGTACAATCCAACACATAATCACATGATATATCTTAGGTTCATTTTAAAACCCAAATTGAAATATTCATAATCCTTTACTTAATCATAATGAAAAGAACACAAATCATTAAGTACACTAGCATATTTATTTTAACTAAATATTAAAATTCATTCATGACACCAATACAACCAAAGATACAATCTATAGAGTACAAACTAATACATCATAGTCTTCAAGATAATATAATTTCCACTATACATGTTGTAGGGATAACAATAATACAAGTATGTATACGATTCCTGATATCAATTTCACTAAACATACATAAAATGGAATACAAAATATACATCTCATGAGAAAGTCTCCTAGATAAGACTGAGAAGATAAAAGAAACATAAAGGATCATCCAAGCACCAAGTCACTAACATCGGATCTCAATGGTAATAGAATCACTACCACCTGACAATGTGGAACCAAGAGGTTCACTCCCACTGTGATGAGGAGATAGCACCAAGCCTCACTCGAGGGAAGAACTAAACAAGAAAGACTAATGCAATGGTACATATGATAAAATGGTAATAAGTGGTTAAAAGGTTAGCAAGTATAAATGATCACGACACAAAATAGGTGTACCAAATTCTCATGTAGGAACTTAGGACACACATAGGGAAGTATCATTGCATATGTCTAACCCTTGGACTTCATCCTGGAAGCCTCTTTGGACCCCAGTCCCCAAGTGACCATATGCGGTATTAGTAAACCTCTCAAATAGACAAGGATAATAACTATGATAGAACACACACCACACTAGGTGACAGACATCATCTCACACATCCTAGCCTATACTAGTGCTCAAGGCATGACAAGGTACATAATTATCTTATTAATTTTTTCTCTCAATAATTTATTAAGTTATCACTTTATTAAGCTACTTACAAAGGATACCCAGGCAACCACTTGAGGGATCTGGCACCTCCAAAGTAAGCCACTTCCCTTTTATATTCCTAGATAACCTACCCTAATGCTCCCAACAAAATAACCAAAAAGAAAGTAAATCAACACCATAAAAGATTCTCATAAATTAGTTAACCATAAATGTCATCAAAGACAAGTGTTGGAGCATAACAAATATCTCATCCTAGACAAGGATCTACATTGTCCATCCCATACTTGACATAACAATCACTAATTTAGAGGGTTACCATATAACAAGATAAATCAAGTCATCAAGATAAGTCAACAATGACTTCAATCTCCAACCATGGAGTAAAATATAATCCAAAGACCATCAGTCAAATTATAGAACGACCATATTAGAAGAACCAAGGTGACCAAGTTAATTAAGACTCCAAACAATAATGGTCGTCACCTACTATGGTTAAATAACATAAAAATATAGGACTTAATAGAAACTTGACATAAATCCTAGTTACACTCAAAATAACACGTTAACCAATCACGACATTAAAAAATTATGAACATTCCACATAATAAACCCATAGTATAAAAACCATAAAATATTTAATGTCTAGAAAGCATATTTCCACTTAAGGCATCGGTCTACCCATACATACAAGTAATTTATAACAAGATTGACAAAGGAAAGCTTATAATCACAAATCACCATGACATAAAGCATACACAAATGAGGTGTATTTAACATCTTATCAAATTGACTATTGTTATTAATTCAGATAATCTTAAGTCATAATCAACTTAGTTACTAACAACATCGAGTTAATTATGGAAAAATATAATATCAATTTAACTTTTATAAATTAATTTGTAATACTCTTAATACAAATTAACTTATTGGGTAAAATTACTAAATAACATTATAATTAAATTTAAGGGGGTTGAATGCACCCCATAAACAAGACATTCTTAGAAATGTGGTTAGAGATTATAAACCTGACATCCTTCTCATTCAGGAAATGAAAATGAGTAAAGAAAAAGTTGAAAAACTTAGGTTTTTTCAGAAATCTGGTGTTAGTAGTTCTAGTTCGGTTGGGGCCTCAAGGGGAACTGCTATTTTTTGGAACCAAAAGACTATTAATGGGATAATTGTGGCTAAAAACCCTAATTTGATATCTGTCAGAATGAAGAATGCTACAAATAATTTTAGCTGGGTCATCACTAATATTTATGCTCCTAATGCTAAAGTTAATAGGGCAAACTTTTGGAAGAAAATCTCGAATAAAAGAAATAACTTCAAGGATGAAAGTTGGCTTCTTATGGGGGATTTTAACACCCCTCTTATGGATAGTGAAAAGTATGGGGGTGTCCTATCTCAAGATGATAATAGAGCTAATTTGTTTAACTTTATTAATGATGAAGGGTTGATTGACCTTGACCTCCAAGGATTGAATTTTACTTGGTCCAATCAGCGTGCTGGCCCTCATAATATTCAAAGTAAACTGGATAGAGCCCTTATATCCCATGACTGGATATCTAAATATAACTATTCGCTAACCTCTTTCCCAAAAGTTGGTTCTGACCATCATCCTTTACTGTTGGAGATCAACCCGATAATTGCTCCTAAATAGTTTCCTTTCAGATTTGAAAAAAAGTGGTTAAACCATCCTGATTTTGAAAATTGTATTATGGAATGGTGGAATATTCAGGTGGAGGGCTCTGCTATGTTCAAAGTTACCAAAAAACTTAAAAACATAAAGGAGAAAGCTAAAATATGGAATAGAGAAGTTTTTGGAGATATCTTTAAACAAAAGAATAAGGCTAATGATGACCTTGCTGCTATTTAGGACACAATTCAGACTCATGGCCTATCGGATTCCCTTAAGGCTGAGGAACAAAAGGCTCTTGTCAATTATCATAATCTGATATCTAAAGAGGAGACTTATTGGCAGCAGAGATCTAGGGTGGTTTGGCTTAAGGAAGGGGATAGAAACACTAAGTACTTCTGTATGCATCCTAAAATGGTCGCCTAGACTTTGGGCCCCATTTATTTGATTTATCAATCCTGAATCATTTTTATCAATAATCAATATTTTCAATATTATCAATTTCTTGATCAAGTCTTAATTTCGATCATATATTGGATTTTTATCCTTGGGCTAACCATTTATCCTAAGTCTTTATTTACTTAAAAGGAATATTTCCTCCCCTTTTGATTAAATAAAAAGCCCCACTTTTCCTCTTATCCTAAGTTGCACAAATAAAGCATTATTCCTATCTCACAAAAGGAAAAAAAGCACTTTTTGTCTCACATGAGGCTCAAAAGTCAACACTTCACTCTCATTGGAGGATACTTGTGCACATGGATTGCTCCTCTTTCAAGCTCCACCGTTGATTAAGTCTTTTTCCTCTTAATCTCAATGGTCCATTCCTTTGCATTTCTTATAAATGGAAAGCTCTCTCCTCCATTTCAATACCATGTTTTTATGCTAATGTTATGCTGCAGGTTTTAGGTGCATTTGGAGCTTTTGAAGATATTGAAGACTTGCTTCATTTCATTACATCATTTAGTTGCATATTTCCTTTGCTTAGTTTGCATGATCATGGCATATTAGCTTAGTTTCCTTTTATGCAATAGAGTAACTCACATAGCTTAAATAGGAAGGCTTGGTAATACTTGTTCTTTCCTTTCATAGCATAGTTTGTACTTTCACTTCATAGATTAGATTGCATTTCCATTTCTAGTTGCATATTCATTTTAATATAGCTTGCATTGCATTGAATATTTGATTCTTGGAGATATTGGCATTGTTTCCCTTATCTTCATTGTGAATCTCTCATTGTGTGGTTGACTAGCAAGGTCATGAGTTCATAGCTCTAGCTGAGAGCAATTTTCAATCTTGCAACTCCATACATAGAGAGTTATGAGCCGCTTTGTGAGACCACATTCTTGAGCAACCTTGCATGTAATGGTTCATAGAAGTGCACCATTTTAGTGTGTACAACTTCCACCTTACTACTCTCAAACACAAGGCTAATAATCGAATAGCTAAAATTGCTATGGAGAGGACTGAGATCCATAAAGAAGAGGAGATTAAGACTACTGTTGTAAACTATTTTTCTACCCTTCTTACGGCTGATGGTTCTCTGGATAGATCAAGTCAAGATCAATTACTAGAGGCTATTCCTAGAATTGTCAACACAGATCAAAACAAGGCCCTTTAGGTGATCCCTTCTATTAAGGAGATTAGGGATGTTGTTTTCTCTTTTGAAGGAGATAAAGCTCCTAGCCCGAATGGCTTCCCTATGTTTTTCTTTCAAAATTTTTTGTTAATAGTGGAGAAGGACATTTCTAATGCTGTTAAGGAGTTTTTTGGTCAATGGTACTTTCTTAGCCTTAGTTCCCAAGATTTTTGGGGCTCAATCCTTTGACCAATTTTGGCCTATTAGTTTATGTAACTCCTTCTATAAGATCTTTTCTAAAATTCTTACCTCCAAGCTGCTGCATATTTTGCCTTTTCTGATAACTCCTCAATAGAATGGTTTTGTTCTGGGAAGGCAGATTTTGGACTCGGTGGTGTTGGTTCATGAAAATATCCACTCAGCTATGAAAGGAAATAAACAAGGGTTTATCCTTAAACTTGATCTTGCGAAAGCTTATGACCGGGTTGATTGGAACTTTTTGTGTTTGATTCTAAAATAGTTTGGATTTAGTGAAAGGATCATCCAAATTATTTTTCAATTGATATCTTCTGCTACCTTTGCTGTTCTTATCAATGGTTCTCCTACAATTTTTTTCAAAAGCTCTAGAGGTCTCAGACAGGGAGACCCTATCTCTCCTATCCTGTTTACTTTGCTAGTTGAAAGCATGGGGAGGTACTTTCAATCTTTGGTTTCTAAAGGTGTCATTCTGGTTCTCAAACCCTCCTCTAGACCTTTAATTTGCTCTCATGCTTAGTTTGTGGATGACACCATCATGATGGGTACATCAATGGTCAAGGAAGATAAAGCCTTTAAATATGCTCTTAACCTCTATACTAATGGTACTGGCCAACTTATTGATTGGTCTAAAAGCACTATGTTCCTCATCAACACCCCGGAGAAAAGGCAATGTAAGATAGCTGGTATTCTTGAATGTAGTATAAGTTCTTTTCCCTCTTCCTATTTGGGGTTGCCTTTGGGCCTCAACATTAGTGACTCTTTTTGGAATCAGATGGTGGAGAGGTTTTAAAAAAAAATGGTTGGTTGGAAGGGTGTTGTCCTGTCCCAGGCTGGGAAGATTACCTTGATCAAGTCCACTCTTCAAAGTCTTATGGTGTATGCTATGATTTTGTTCAAGATGCCTTCAAAATACGTGGATAGAATTGACAGTATCCTAAAACATTTCCTATGGTTTGGGGTTGAGGAAAGAAACCATATACCTCTTATTTCATGGGAAAAGGTGTGTAAACCGAAGTCTATGGGGGGATTGGGTCTTAGAACTTTAAAGATTATGAATAAAGCTCTTTTGGCCAAGCAGC
Source organism: Chamaecyparis obtusa (assembly GCA_027943335.1). Lineage (NCBI taxonomy): Eukaryota > Viridiplantae > Streptophyta > Pinopsida > Cupressales > Cupressaceae > Chamaecyparis > Chamaecyparis obtusa. Next base: position 591,616 of record BSBK01005632.1, read on the forward strand.
TCTAGCACATTTATGAAGATCCTAAGGACTGGAATACAATTTGTAAACATAAATACATGTATGATACCCCTTCCATTGATAAGTTCCTTTCTAGTTCGGAGAAAGTGGAGGGCTCTATTTTTTGGAGGAATATCAATGATGCTAGAAGTATAGCTAATAAAGGAAAGATCTGGAGGCTAGGTAATGGATCTAGTATTAACTTTTGGATTGATCCTTGGCTATTTGAAAAACCCCTGAATTGTATATTTAATAATCCTTAGGAGATTAGCATATGTTCCTCAACTGTTGGTCGTAAAGTGAAAGATTATTGGAGAAATAACTACTGGGTGAAGGTGGCTATTTTCAACCCTATTTTCCATGAAATTGATAAGGCCCTTCTGGCTCAATGCTGCCATGCTGATAAGGAAGACACTCTTATATGGGGTCCCTCTTCTAATGGAAAATTCTATGTGGCTACTACTAGCTCTATCCAATTTGATGTGCCTAAAGAAACCCCTTTTTGGACAAAGATTTGGAATAAGAATCTTACCCCCAAAATTGAGATCTTCAATTGGATCTTTGTCCAAAACAAAGTGCTTACCATTGACAATCTTAGAAAAAGAGGTTTTATCATGCCGAATAGGTGTTGCCTTTTGTTGTAAAATCAAGATCGTCCTATAGAGAATATATGTGAGTGTTGTAGTGAAATAGATTACCATTGTGATTGATCTTTTCACTAGCCATCGATATGCATTTATATCCTTTGAATAGTCATGTCTTGAAGAGCCATGACCATACGTGGCTTATGCTACATAGGGTCATGACCCTTCGTAACCGTTTGTTAATATTAACTACATTGTAACATATACAAATATCAAACGATATTAATATATATATATATATATATATATATATATATATATATATATATATATATATATATATATATATATATATATATATATATATATATATATATATCTATATATATATATATATATATATATATATATATATATATATATATATATATATATATATATATATATATATATATATATATAATCGACTATTAGATTAATATAATTATATCAATCAATTCGATGCTATAATTTAACACTCCCTCTTAGCGAGAGGAGATTGATATTCACAAGATATGAGTGTTATTAAAATCCCCAACTTAGTTCATAACTAGATTTCTTTTAAATAACACATAACCACTTTGAATCAGGATTTTTGACATAATCTAGAACATAATTCAACCTGATAAGAAATTTATCAAAATCCTTGACCAATTCGGAACTAGATTTAATGATAAATATAGGTGTCAAGATATCCGACGCAATCTGGATCAAAACTTGAACCATTCGTTATCATGATCCCCAACTAAATTCAGAATTGGATTAGATGATAACTTACACACAACTTCATATCAAGATATCTGACATAGCTCGAGACATCATCATGATGTACTCATCCTGATAGAAGAGTTATTGCAATCCCCGACCAATTTAGAACTAGATTTAGCGCTAACAATCAAGATATTCGGTGCAATCCAAATCAAAACTTGATTCACATGTTGTTATAATCCTCGACCAATTCAGAACTGGATTTAACAACTCAAAAATTTAGTGTCAGGAATAGAGACTACACTACATAGTCATACCTAACACTAGGTTAAGCTATTGTCTAAGTCGTCACCTAGCAATAGTAACCCAACATGTATGAAAGATCGTCACCTTTCATAATATAACACAAAAAGAATGGGTCCATAAAGTCACACATATGACATCCACCTTGACTCTTCTCAGAGGGTAGATCCACCATGGCTCATCCCAGAGAGTGGAAACCAAGACTTCCACCTTAGACTTGTCTATCAAAGACAAGAATCATTTAAGATACAAAATGATGGATCACAAAATTTGAAACCTTCTTTTCAGCTAAGGTTTACTCCTCAACATACCAAGGTTATCTGAAAGTACATAATCTCCTTTCTAGCAAGAGGTTTGGTGAGAATATCAGTCATTTGTTCTCCACTGAATTGTATTTGTTTGTACTGTCTCATAGTCTTGGTGAATTCTGAGCTTACAAAGTATACACCATCTTGACATGGTACACTCCCTCTGAATTTGTATGACCAAGATCCTGGGGTGCCAACTTAATTTGATCTTCTAGCTTCTCCCTCTAACATATAGCCTTCTCACATGGTAATAATCATAATTCTCTACTTAAATTTCTTGATTACTAGAGAACCAACAAAACATGGTCTACTCCCTTTAAATCGAGATCCTCGGATGTCTACTGATGCAGATCCTTTAACTTATCCCTTTGTCACAAAGGCATACCCTATTTATATACTCAACTCAGTGTCACTGTAGGATGCCACTTCATACCTTCCTTCCTGAGAGAACCAATACGAATAATCTGAATAGTCATAAGGTTACATTGGCTAGCATAATATGCATTTTTATCTTTCCAAGGCCACAACTTTAACAATCCCTCTTGGACTTGAGGGAAGATAATAGAGACCTCTTGTATGATGTTTATCTCAATGATGTATGGAATGCCTTAATCAGGGATTTTTCTATCCATTCTATCCACATGCATTTCATTAGCGATTCTATCCACGAGTTCCCCTATAATAGCATAATTATTTTACCTTCAATAGTGAACTCCCTCTCAATCAATAAGATCGAGTTTGTTCAAGTTGATTGAAACATCTGTTTCCTTAGAAACTAAATTTTGCCAACTTCTTGACCTTTCTGAAGATGTCAGAGATAGATTACGAATAGTTCATAAAGCTAAACCATCCCAAACATAAAAATGATAGAAGCATACAAAATTTATTTTAATGAATTACAAACTACAAATTCACATGGATTAATAAAACATGAGATGCTTATCTTTTCAAATATTTTCAAGTATTTCCTTTCATAAAGTGAGCCCATTAATATGATACTCATACCCATCATCCTTCTTCATCACATATCAATTTTATTTTGATTTGTATGTTAATTTTCTTCTTTACTAATCACATCTCTTTATAATTTGATTATTTTCTGTTGTTAAAATAATTTCAGAACCTCCTTCACTTTGCACTTATCTTTTCTCTTTATACTTACAATCTATGAGGGTTATACCTTTTCTTTGAAACAAATGCAGCCCTCAAAATAATGCAAATAAATCATTGATCTCTCCTTAATCAGGTCAGCCCTATATTTAAATAACTGCTACTATTTATCATTTTAATCTCTTGGTCGGCCCTTCTTTATTTATTCATCAAGGAGTTATTATTTGATTGAGGTATGTTTTTAGTTTTGATGGGGCATGACATAAGTGCCAGTCAATCTTTTGCTTCTTAAACCCATCTACTAGGCACTTTCCCCTCGATCACGCAAAACATATGGCATAGCCACTTAAGTGCCAGTCAATCTCTCTTACTTGTTATCTCTTATTGCTAGTGTCAATCGAGTCACCATTCATTGCTCATCGTAGGGTATGAGTTGATGTGATTACGGTGTCATTGTTTGGTCTTCATATTGGATTGCTTGAATATTCAGTGATACATGATCCCAGCAATCTAATGTTTGTAATAACTTACTTCATATGACATTCAATGCTTGCTGGCTATAAATTATTCTGGCTAGGTGTCTAATGATACTGTTGGGTTGATATTCTCCATGTGTTGGCATCCCAGGGCATAGTCTCAAACTTTAATTTCCTCTGTCAAAGACCTCTTTATCTTCTCTCCATCTTTCTTCAACACTTGGCAATCTACTACCATGATTGGTCATTCTTACTTTCGATGATTGTGGTTCGCCTATCAATCAATAATATGATAGTTGATTGTTCTATCAATGAATTATGGCCTTGAACCAGTCTACCATATCTGACATGTCCCTTCCATGATCCCCTAATTTCTCTGTATTAATCTTTGTGATTACGATGATCTTAAAACTTAATGATCGTATGAAAGTGACTGATCTGACTTATTCTTCAAAATGTTGTCTCTGAAAATTTATTTACAAAACTTGTCTTTTTACTGCAGATTGTCCACTTAAACTTATTGATCTTCAGAATTAATCACCATGTCAATAATCTCATACATGACTCTATTTATGCATTTGGCCTTCTATTCATGCTGCACACTTAGACTTTTTCATACTCAAAGCAATTTCTTTTTCTTTCTATGTCATTGATACCTCACACTTAAATTCATTTCTTAACTTAGACACTCACAGAACCAATATATACACCATCGAATGAGTTATGTGATAGTTATGAGGAAGTTGAAACTTCTTCCAACTAAACATATAGTTATTGCCAGATCATTGGATGGGACCTTCAGGCATCACTTCTTTATACGTGATATTCAGAATTACTGTAAAGCTTAAACACAATATGACAACTGAACACAACTAAACAATTTTTAGTTTGTACAGGTGGCAGAACTGAATCTTCAAGACAGTAGAAAACTTGATTGCGGCATATCACTGCTTCAACTCTTGAGCCTTTCTCAGCAAAACCATAGGTTTCATCTGGATTGCATGTACAACCTTATATATATCACTATTCATTTTATATGAATGCAAAGTTCAAACTTCAGATCATAATATCCCGTGCATAGCATTGATGGTGATAAACAAAGAACGATGCGTACTTACAGTTGCTATGATTATTGATACTTTATAACACTTTCTCAAGATGAAGCATTTCTCAATAACACACTATCATTTTATAATCATGTCTGAGAACAAACGGAACTAGACTGTACTTAATATCACCCTACATCTTTTTTTGTCACATCAATGACAACCTTGTCTAACAATATGATAAATAATGAAAATTATGTAGTATGCATAACTTGATGAAAACATTGTCATTTCCAATACATAGATCTCTTGTAGCCATTCTTTGCTTATCGATCTCTTAAAACACGTTGCCACTCTTATAATTGTAGCAAGTACATGTATCATTCATTTCCCCTTCTGCATTTGTTTGTTATTCTCATAGTCTGATTTGTCTTTCCTCTAATGACCTGTATGCAAAACTAGTGCTTCACATTGTACATGCCAATATCTCATTTCTCATTTTATTTTCTTTCAATGACAGGTAGATGATGAGATTGGTTTATCACCCGTCTTAGCCCCCAAGCATAAAGATATCCCAAAAGAGGAGCTTGTAGACACCACTCCACTAAAGAGAAGACTCCAGCATCTCCTCATGCCTCACCAGCAACAACAAAATTGGCTAAGGAAAAAGGAAGTCAGGTAGTGATGATGCAAAGCCAAGTGGATCTGTATCATTGTACTTCTACCGTGTATGGAAAACTCTTTAATTTGATATTGCTTTGGTATTACATGCGATAGTATCCTTAGCTGCTAAACTTATGACAGAGTATATATGAGGTCATTGTATAAGATCAGCTACCATTCTTTTCATTATCTGTTGGTTCCCTTATTCGATAGCAACCTCCTATTATATCCTCCTCTGAATCAGCAAATCTTAATGCATTTCTTATTTCCTCCACTCCTTTTTTTTAATAATTCTCTTATAGGTTAGGCTCTGATACCATGTTGTAAAATCAAGATCATCCTATAGAGAATATATGTGAGTGCTGTAGTGAAATAGATTACCATTGTGATTGATCTTTTCACCAGCCATCGATATGCATTTATATCCTTTGAATAGTCATGTCTTGAAGAGCCATGACCATACGTGGCTTATGCTACATAGGGTCATGACCCTTCATAACCATTTGTTAATATTAACTACATTGTAACATATACAAATATCAAACGATCTTAATATATATATATATATATATATACATACACATATACATATAATCGACTATTAGATTAATATAATTATATCAATCAATTCGATGCTATAATTTAACACCTTTGCCAGGTAGATGAGGAAGATACTAACCACCTTTTTTTGCATTGTCCTTTTTCTCAGTAGGTGTGGTCTTTATTTTTGGGAGAAACAGAAATGGATCTTGGTTGCTCCTCATATTGCCTAGAATCTATGGAAAGAAAGAAACAACCACATTTTCTAGAATAATAATAGCCCTCCTGAACTGGTTTATGAGAAGGCTAATAGGGGGATTCTGGAAAACCTGAGTAGATTCACCCAGCATATTGGGAATTACAGGGTCTCTCAAAATAAGAAGAATGATCGTGATAATGTTGTCTGGACTGCTCCCCCTGATGGCTAGATTAAGATAAACTTTGACGGTGCGGCTAAGGGCAATCCTGGTCCGGCTGGGTGTGGTAGTGTTATCAGGGATTGTAGTGGTAATGTTATTGTAGCTATTGATGTTCCTTTGGGAACCCAAAATAACCACTTAGCGGAGGCTTCAGGAGCTTACTATGGGTTACAACTTGCTAGCAAATACAACTTCAAAAATGTTTGGCTGGAGGGCGACTCTTTAAATATCATTAATTGCCTTAAAGGAAAATCTCCTCCATCATGGACAATAGATAACATTATTGCTAAAGCTAAAGACATCATTGCCAAGTGTACTGCTACTCACATAACCCATGTGTACAGCGAGGGCAACACCATGGTGGAAAACTTGGTGAACATTGGGGTTAAGTCTGCTGATGTCATCACATGGGATAGCGAGGTGGATATTAGAGAGGACACCAAATCTCACATTAATTATGATAAAATCAATAATAAGGAAGGAAAGATTGGGAATTATTAATGAAACTCGCCTAAGCCCTACAAACTCTAACTGTAATTATGGGAAAGTATGGAGCAGGTTTTTAAGCAACGTCATTACCAATAGTTCACACATTTCCTGGGCTTTGTATAGTGGTAATTTTATTAATAGGGTCTGTTATTACTTCGGCTCTAATTTCACTGAAAGCTCCGTGTCCTTGAATTCTGCGAATATGAGGGGTGACCTGAAGCATGAAGAACCAGATAATTGTAGCAAGCTTAAGGAACCGGATATGGTGATGGTTTGGTGTAAGTTGAAAAAAGGCAGAGTTACCCATTATTTGGAAAAACTGCATGACTTTGATAAGGAAGTAACCCAAAAATTTGTTGAAGGCTGGAAGGACAATTCTGTCACCATTGATGGAAGAACACTAGAGATTTTTGTTGAGCTTATAGCTCAAATTTTAGGAATCCCTAATGAAGGTCAAAAATTTTATAGAAACCGCAAGATTTCAGACATGGCGGCTAAAAAGTTCCCGAAATCTGTGAAAGAAAAGGTTGATTTTGCGAAAGGCAAGGTTAATGGCTACATGGAACCTATCAAGATCAAGGAGATTTGGTGCCATGTGTTGCAGGTAGTTATGGAATACTTCACCCTTGACGACCACTTCACTTAGGCTCATTCCCATCATTTCATGTTGCTAAATCACTTCAGGTACAAGGATACCATCAATATTCCTTTTTATATGTATACTTCTCTGGTTAAAAGCATAAATGAACATAAGGGTTCTCCTAAGAAGGCTGTGAAACATGAGGGATTGATTCTGTTAATTCATGAGCATATGAAGAAAACCATCCCTATCCCTTCTTCTACTCCTTCCGCTGGTAAGAGCAAGATGAGCCCTAAGAAGTCGAAGACTGGGTCTGTTAAACGGAAGGTAGAGGACAATCTTAGCAGTAGCTCAAAGAAAATCTATTCGGAAGCTACCGAGGGGGAGTGTGACTTTGAGGGCTTAGAAATAGAGGACTATGAGGATGAGGTTTATGAAAATGCCTAGGAGATGAAAAGCCCTAGCAAGGATGAGGAAGAGACTGATGATTCTAAGGCTATGTTTGATTAGGAAGAGCACAAGGAAGAGGTTAGCAGCGAGAATTCAAAGGAGGGGAATAAGGAGATTACTGGGAAGGGGGATCAGTTGAATAATGATACTAACATGCAAGATATTGATGAAGCTCAGAGGCATGGAGATGAGAATGAGCTTGTGAGCACAATGGAGAAGGATACTACCTTGTGCAATGAGGATAAAGACATTCCTGAAGTAGAGGACCCTGGCAAAAATACTCAGGAGATAACAAATGAGGAAAAAGATATAGAAATTGAAGAGGCTAAGTTTGAAGGCACTGAAGTGCTAAATTCCCATAGCCTTGAGGACCTAGTTGATACGGCCATTCAGTATGCAGAAAAATAGAAAAATGACAGGGATTTTAATAAGGAGGAGGTGCCCATTCTGGAAGATTTTGTTGAAGGGATGAGGCATGACATGCCCATATCACATGATTTTGAGGATAAAAATTAGGAGGGTAGTGAGGAGTCCAGTGAATGGAAGGCTAGAGAGTCCACTATCAAGCTTATATTTGAAGATTTCAATGATAGGGAGGAGGTGACTACTGGCGTCCTGCAGACTGCTAAAGCCGAGGCCCTTTACTCATTTAGATTTAGTAAGTAGTGTTTTCATGAAATTAAAAGACTCCATTTGAAATGTAGAAATCTTGAAGCTAACAACACCATCCTCCAAGAGAAAGTGGAGTCTCTTCTTAATGAGAGAACTGCTAACACCCATGCTACTAATTTGAGGGATAGAATGGATAGAGTTGATAAAACTCTTATCAACATTCTCCAGCACAGTATGGATAGTATGAAGGCTTCTAGTACCAATCTGAAGGCTCTGGTTAACTTGTTGGATAATACTTTGGAGGATGACATTGAGGTTAGGAGCACTTCTCTGCTAGACAGTGGTGGTCCCAGTTCTTGGACCCGCGGTAAGAAGAAATCCCCTATGATTAAGAATAATCTGGATGAACTGAAAAGGGTTATCAACAGGATGGATAACATTCAGGCCAAGATGGAGAAAATGCTGGATGAAAAAGTTGGAGTTCTGTTGCCTGGTGCTCCTGCTGGTTTTTTTGTGTCTTTTGTTGTCTTTTTGGCAGGGTTTCTCTGTTAGCTTTGTAGCCCCTAGTATGGGCAGATCATTGTTGTATGTCTCATCTTTTGCTATTTTTGCTTAATATTTCCTATCTTTTTCTCATTTAGTTGTAAAGGGTTTCGGGTCCCTTCAAAACCTATTTTTCTAGTAATTAGAACATTATAATTAAATTTTAATAAAAAAAATCAATAATATAAACTTTTATAAATTAATTTATCAAATATAATTACTATTAGAAGAATAATCTTTACTTGTATTTATTATTTGTAATTAGGATATTCCTATGGAATCCCTACATGTAATTTGTCCTCTAGTCCAAGTGGGAGGACAACTCATTTTATGTAATTTCTATATTTAGTTTATCCTTCTTAAGAGGATGGAGACACTTGGTACACACCTATTATGAATGGCGGCATTTAGAGTCTTGGAAGTTACATAGTAACTCCTCTCTCATTTCTTAGAGATAAAGTTATTGTAATGAGCATCTCTCTCTCTCTCTCACTCTCTCTCTCTCTCTCTCTCACACACACACACACACACACACAATTTGTTTTTTTCTTAGGCTATGGCCTCATTCATAATATCACAAGGGGTTTTTATTTTCATTTCCTCTTTCAAAAATCTTCATATCTCCTTGTGGTGACTTTTGGATGCTTGCTCATAGTTGTTAGTTTTCTCATGGTAACATCTTCTTCTTTAACTATATCTCTTGGATTAGAGCTTGGGTTGCTAATCCTTGTTTGGGTGTAGTTTTGAAGGTTACCATTCTTGAGAGCACATCTCATTGGAGACTCTTGTTTGAGAGAGAATATTGAGCTTCATTTACTAACTTTTGTATTGTGAGGTTTATTATTTTATTTAGTTTTTTATTTTCTCTAACCCTCTTTGGTCGACTTGCCACCAGAGAGTTGTGTTTAAAATATTTTTTAGGGTTTGGCTGGTTTACCGCCAAACCCATTTCAATTTGCATTTCATTTTGATAACCTTAGTCGAGCAACTGCAAGGTTTATCTTCTTTACACTCACATCTCTTGCAGGTTATATACTAATCATTTTTACTATGTATTAATCATTCTTTATCATTGGATTAAAAAATAATATCTCAAATCTCTTCTTATTATCTTTGTCCACGCAGGTTTATTTCATTTGTTTGCAAGCATATCTTTGTTATTTTCTCTGCTATCTCTATTTTTATAACATTAATCTCTTCTTCTTTTTTTAATCTCAGCGTAACCTTTTCTTTGCATGGTTAAACTATAGTCATTTACTTTTGCTTTGCATGGTTAAACATATTTGATCACTATTCAACTTATGACAATACCACAATCAGTCATTCATAACTTTTGAACCTAGAAGCTTTAGGAAGATCACTTTGGTTAGAACCTTACCAACTTGGTCTGTAACAACATATCCAAAATTTAGTCAAATCCAACAGTTGACCTTTGAGATATGGCCCCCGCACTAGGCCTATATTTCCTATGACGACCATTCTTTTCTCCTTTATCTCTAGATTTTTTTGCTTGTGTAAGCCAACCTTCTATATTTTTCCTTGTTGTGGGTTATACCTCTACCCTTTGCGTGACCTTTTCTTGATTATTAATTCTCTATTTTTGCTTGCTATTTTATTTTTCATACTTATGTTATTTATTTTTCTTCTCTTGCATGAGTTACCTTGCAACTATCAGCTCTCCTCCTTGTGTGAGTTACCTTGCATGATAATCTTTGTTCTTTGGTCAGCCAACTATCTCTCTATTTCCAGTCAAGCCTCATCATTGCATTCTTCTCTACCTTGCGCAAACCAGTCTGATTTTCTCTGTCATTGTTAGCATATAATCAGTGCTAGCTAAGTTTAGCTTTGTGTTTGAATATTAGTTTGACCATTTGTTTTAAGATAGTTTGCCTAATTTCAATACATTATTTAAAATCACATTGTTTTGTTATATTATAATCACTCTTTGTTTTTTTATTTAAAATAAAAATCATAATCATTGCTTTGTTATTAATAATATTACTTTAATCCTTTATTTTAAATATTTTTCATAAAAACAGTTCAATCTATTGCTACTTTTTAAATAATAATTCAAATCAATTACTTATAAGTTTCTTCATAGCATTTTTATAACATCTAAAGCTTAAATTTCAAATTTACCATCATTTCAATCTTTTTAGAGCTCAAATTAATCAGTGATTCTCATTCTGTTTATATATTCATTCAAACTATTGTTAGATTTGACAAACGCAAATCATCCCAAGAACACCTGCATGCAAGACTGTCACAAAGAAGAAGCAAAAAGACAGAAAGCTATGGCGGCCAAAAGGCCAGAGACTGCAAAACCATGTTGCAAGAAAATAATCTTCTATTAACCACAATGAAAATAATACAATCTCCTTATTGAAATGAAAGAAGTGAATCCTTATAAAAGGAAACACGAAACCCTAAAGGCTAAAACCCTAAAGAATTATAAAGCGCCTAAGTGAAACTTAAGCCTAGAGTATGATAAACTAATAATTAAATGATTTAATTATTAGCTAACATAAGACTACTCTAACACCCCCCCTTAAGTGTAACTTAGGGAGAAGCAAAAAAAGCTAAACTACTGCAGAAAGCAGGAAAGATGGGTCCCGGCAACTAGGCCTGATCAGGTACCCAAACATAAAGCAAAAGATGTCCCAGAGAAAGGAACAAGAAGAGAGCAAGAAGCTCCTCCGAAGCATGTCTGAAAACTTTGTCAGAAGATACTGCTGGAACCCCCACTGAAGTGCATGACCAGGTAGAGAAGACAAGTGTCTGAAGAGCTGATCAATCGAACCAGGAAGCAATAGAACCAACAGGTGAACCCCCCCATAATGCTGAACTGGGAGAGGTGACAGGAACACTGAAATGCGATGCCAAAAACAGCTGCAGAAGAAGAACCAGGAACACCAACAGTGCAACAGAAGCACACACACAGGATAAAGGGCGGTGTCATAGACACAGTCTACATGGGCTAATGTCGTGGAAGGTACGCTCACTTGACAAGAGTGGATGCGCCTATAGTGGCAAATGCATCAGAATCCCCCCATGACACTTTATAACTGAGTGCGAATACTAAAACTGAACCAGGTGAAAAAGATCCCAGAAATGCAGAAGAGGGCACTTTATCTTAGTGCGTTTACAGAACAAAGATACATCAGAAAGAGCATGCAAGCTCAGAAGTCAGAAAGAAGAGTGAGCTATGAACTTAGAAGAAGAGATCCCCGGACCTGTAGAACCAAGCACACCACCAGAGGGCATAAACTGCATAACTCGGAGGAGTGAAAACCTGGAGCAGAATCTGGAAGAAATACCTCTGCCACTGAATAGTACACAGAATCAGCTTTCCGACGATATCTCGTTTGCCGAAAAAGGAGTCCGGATGAGCCAGATATGACTCCCGGAAGGCAAAAAGAGACATCAGACTTCAACAGCAAAAAACACTGTTGAAACGGTGGAACCAAAAAACCTAACCTCCACCATCGAAAAGTGCTCGGAAAGAGCTTTCCGACGATATATGGAAGTCAGAAAAAGACCCCCGTATGCTCCCTGTAGAGCGAAAAAAGCCCAGGTACCCCCAAAAAGGCAAGATAAGAGCCCCAGGGGCTAAAAAAAATGAGCCCCCGGGCGCATGGCGCGCGCCGGGGGCTGGGCCGCAGCCCCTGGTCGGTCATATGACCGCGCTGCTGCGAATAGGAGCCCGCGGGGGCTGAAACGGGCCGGGCGGCGGCTGGGCGGGCCGGAGCGGGGCCGGGAGGCGGCGCTGGTGCCGGCGGTGGGCGGGCCGGCGGAGCGGAGGGCGCGGGCGGCGGGGCCGAGGGCGGCGGAGGCCGCAGAGTGGCGCTGCAGCGGAGCGGTGGGCGGCGGTGGCCGCGGAGTGGCCGCTCGGCGGTGCACTGGTGGCCGCTGGGTGGCGCCTTTTAAAAACAAAGGCTGCGTTATTTTTAACGCAAAAAATCATTAAAAATAATGATTTTTTAATATTTTTTTTCGATTTTCGAGCCGTACGGCCCTAGGAGGGCAAAAAATTTCTCCCAGAAGTCACAGTGGCCAAAAATTGCAAACTTTATATGATTTTTGACTCTCCCGGACCTTCTGAGCGCAATGGCAGCGTCCGTTTTTGCTCAAAATACCCCCAAAATTATTTTTTTCTTTTTTGCAGGCAAAAAAGAAATAAAAAATAACGTCTTGCTTCTGAATCACTTCAACAAAAACACGAACAGTGAGCAGCAAGATGGCTTTGATACCATGTTAGATTTGACAAACGCAAATCATCCCAAGAACACCTGCATGCAAGACTGTCACAAAGAAGAAGCAAAAAGACAGAAAGCTATGGCGGCCAAAAGGCCAGAGACTGCAAAACCATGTTGCAAGAAAATAATCTTCTATTAACCACAATGAAAATAATACAATCTCCTTATTGAAATGAAAGAAGTGAATCCTTATAAAAGGAAACACGAAACCCTAAAGGCTAAAACCCTAAAGAATTATAAAGCGCCTAAGTGAAACTTAAGCCTAGAGTATGATAAACTAATAATTAAATGATTTAATTATTAGCTAACATAAGACTACTCTAACAACTATAATATCTTTTAATCATTTATTGCCCCCATTTAACAAAAACTTAATCTTTAATTTAAGCTATTCAAATCATAATTAACATTAAGTTAAATCACATTCATTGACATTTAGTTATTATTGTTTCTAACTCATTCTTGTTTCTTTAGAACATTTACATCATTTAATTTTTTAGTTATACAGTTATGTCTACATTTTTTTTCAAATTTAAATTTTTTAGAAACTAACTTTGTATCAAGAAAATATTTTCTTAGCTATATAAATCTCATTTCATTTTTCTTCCAAAATTGGAATTATTGCTCACAAAGGGAGAAATTTATGTTTTCAATTGAAGGGGGCAATCTATGTTTTCTAGCTACATTTGTCAATGATATCTTGTTCAAGTTTTTGAACCACATTGTTAATTTTAAGAAGCAAAAAGGCATATGGTAAATGATTCATCCCAAAGAAATAACGTCTTTAATTGATTTGTTCTAGTATTATGAATGAACTTACTTTTTTTGATATTTATCATCTTGTTCCATTGTTCTCCTCATAATGAGGAAGCAAATATCAAATTGTTAATGTTTCTCATTATATTGACTTAAGTCTCTTATCTCCTTAATGGTTCCTTGACTTTGGTACATGAGTGTAGACATGATTGGAAAATCAGTTCAAAGGTTGATTAGCATTGCATTCCATTCTTATTTCTCTCTCTTTGGCATTATATTATCTCTGTATTGCTTTTTTTTAAATAAAGTTATTTTAAAGATTTAATTTTTAAGCTTCTCACTTATCCTCTTGTTTAACATTAAGTTAAACTTCAATAGATTATATATTTTCCTATATTATTTATTGTTTCCAAAGTCATACTGTTCAAACTTAATATTTTGACCCAAATTTCTTAGCTATCTTATTTGTTTAATTCAAAATAACATTAGCTATTTAATATTCTTTTTCTACAAATGTTTGAAAACTCTCAAGTAAAAGTTTGTTTCTGAGAAAGTAACTATGTTTCCTCTCTTGTTAAGGAAGTCATACTTATCTTTACTTTCAATGGAGTTTATACCTGATATCTATAATGTTGTTTAGTCCTCTTACAACTATCAAGCATCTATCTTAAGTTTGTTCAAGGTTTATGAGGTATCTTATTCAATTGCCTTCATTATTTATTGATCAACATCAATTGCTATCAATTTTTATATGATCTATTGATATGCACATAATTGCAATTTTATGCTTTTATAACATCACCTTATATGCACATGGTGGTATTTTAAGGTTTTATACCATTTATTAATATGCATGTTATTCCTTTTTTTTTGTAAGTTTCATTGGGAGCCTAATTTTCAAGGTTAATTCAATTGCCTTATTCTACAAAGGGATTCATGGTGTATCCCTCCATCCTACAATTGGTGTGCACTTACCTTATATGGAGTTTCCCTCCATTTTGTTCCTCATAAAGAGGATGTTATTCATGTATTTTCCCTCCATTTTAAGATGCTTTGGCTCATGTTGATCTTTTCCTCATGGTGAGGAGGTCACTCTTGAAATCCTTTTTGCACTTTGTTAGATTTCTTATATATATTTGAACCTGCAATATGTTTTATCACTCGTAATCCTTTGTTTATAGTTCATGTTGGTTAACATGCTTGGCAACTCAAATCATGGGTTGATTTGGTGTTTGAGTCACATGTTCTACTGATTTATCATTGTCTCTCTCATATTTATTTGCAAAATATACTAATGTGGTAATGCACGTCATACTTTATTTCTTAGATCATGGATCATGTAGGTGGTGGTTTCTAGACTTATTCACTTGTAGTGGGATGACTCATTAGTGGACTGTCTATATTCATGTGATTGATGTAGGGTTGATGCAAGACTCATTAGTTGGCCTTGTCTATGGTCATTTGTGCATTAGTATGTTTATTTTATGAGAGCATTGATTATTTTTCGTGTTCCTTTTTGGACCTTGAGCATATGGTTTGTCTTGATATCATGTTAGCTCCATTGCACACTTTTGATGAAATCTTATGCATTTTTCTCTACCTTGTTTTAAACTATAAGCATTTCTTTAAAATATTTTCTGATGTAAAAGTTTCAAAGGATATACTAACTTGAATATCAAATGCCATTGTACTTTTGGATAGTTTCTTTATTTATTTTTATATGTTTCCTTGATTCAGGTGACTCATCAAGGCCCAATTAAGGAATCAATTCATCTACACAAATCATATATCTCAATAATACTACTTGAAGATGTAGATATCCCTCCACTTGAACACACCTTTGTACCATGAAGATGAACTTCAAGTTGCAAATTCTTGTAAAATTGGGTTTGATACCCCTTGTTGTAAAATCCCCAAGTAAAGATTAAAGGGGGGTGTTAGAAGAATAATCTTTACTTGTATTTATTATTTGTAACTAGGAGATTCCTATGGAATCCCTACATGTAATTTGTCATCTAGTCCAAGTGGGAGGACAACTCATTTTATGTAATTTCTCTATTTAGTTTATCCTCCTTAAGAGGATGGAGACACTTGGCACACACCTATTATGAATGGTGGCATTCATAGACTTGGGAGTTACATAGTAACTCCTCTCCTCATCTTTATTTAAGAGATGTTCCTCTCTAATTTCTTAGAGATGAAGTTATTGTAATGAGCATCTTGTTTTTCCTCTAAACATATATAAAATGGAATACAAGATATACATCTCATGAGAAAGTCTCCAAGGGGTTTTTCTTTGCTTTTCCCCTTTCAAAAATTTTCTTGTCTCCTTGTGTTGGCTTTTGGATGCTTGCTCCTAGTTCTTGGTTTTCTCATGGTGACATCTTCTTCTTTAACTATCTTTCTTGGATTACTTTCATTTCCTTGCTCTTGTCATTTTATTTACAATTACTAAAGGACAATATGATTTAATAACCTTAAATTAAAATAATGATTATTAATAAATCATTAAATATGACTTTTAAATATTATAAAATAAATTAAATTTTTTTTTTTATTAAATTAATAAAGTAAAAACAAAATCCTATAACAAAGTGGGGGGGGGGGGGGGGGGAGTCCCATGGACCCCACCCACAACCCCCTCACGGCAAGGCCACTGGCATTGTCATGGGCAATGCCTAGCGGCTTGGTCATTGCCATTACTACGGGCAATGTCCCCTAGTCTTCACCGTTGGCATTGTTGCGGGCAATGCCCAATGACTTGGCCACTAGCATTACCACGGGCAATGCCCAGTGGTCTTCACCGCTGGCATTGGCATGACCAAAAGAGGTTTTTTATTTTTTATTTTTTCTTTAAACAAATAAAATATATTTATATATATGTATTTTTCTCAAATAAATAAATATATTAATTTTTTTTATAAAACAATCTCTATCACTTTTCCTTAATTATATAAATGAATTGTTCTCATATACATATTTATAGGTTTTCTTTTATATATATATATATATATATATATATATATATATATATATATATATATATATATATATATATATATATATAACATGCACAAAATATATATATCTAAAACTTTTTAAATACGCATAGGTTTTCTTTTCAGAAATTGAATTCAAATACAAATTTACCCAATCCATTTTCTAATTCCAATTTTGATATATTCACAAGGATTTTTATCCAAAATTTAAATCAAACCCTAGTTGATTGGATTCTAAAGTTTTCTCAATTATTTTGGTGTACAATTCTATTTCAAAGAGAGCTTAGGGGTTTCAACTAGTTTTTTTTTTTGATCGGTAAGTTTCAACTAGTTTTGAACACATAAAACAACCACAATTATTTTCATTCCACTTCCACAAACAAGGAAAGACATGCATTCTAATTAATCCAAACACAATAACCATCTAGAAGACATGAAGATAAGAATCTTTTCAAAGAGGAAAATTTGAAAAGGTTTTCAACCCCTGCCTTAATCCCATAAGCTGAATTTGAAACACATGCAAAGGCCAAAACACAAATCCAAAAACTTCCAAGATCCCAAGCTTTACAAAAATTCCTTGAATTCCAATCCAAAGCCAAAATTGTAAAACCTCCCTAAAACATGTGTGTAGAATAATGGCCAAAAAGGACTCTAATAAAGAAAACCCAACAAACTGAATTTAAACATGCAACACACAATTGGAAATAAGAGCTCAACTATTAAAAATAATAAAATAGTTAACTCAAAATCATAGAAATCAGAACTCAACTCTAACCTCGTTAATATCAATCCTTTATTTAAAATAATTATTTATTTAATTAATAATTTAAATTTATGCAAATCGCTCAACTTTCAACTTAATTTTATGATTTAATTTTACTAACTGAATGTGCAAATTTAATTGCATAATATTATTTAATTAATAATTAATGTTTATAACATATTAATAATAAGCAATTTGATAATTAAATATCAATTCATTGATTTATTAAAAATAATTATAACTATTCCTTCAGTTAAGTCTCTTAACTCAACCTTCTAATTTAGAACTGATAAATCAATTCCTTTTAACTGGTGTACATATAATCACATGATTATATTTAAATTATAATTAATATCTTTAGCACCACTTAATAAGAAACTTGATAAATAATATCAATTTATATTATTCGAACATTTAACTTTGATTTTGATTTAACAAATTTAATTAAATCTTTATTTTCATAATTTAGACTTTTAATTAAGTCTTTTAAATAATCAATGATATTTTCATATTCATAGGATATAATTATTTTAATCTCATAATTAACCTTAATTAAATATTTAATTCATTAATAACATAAATTAACATCAAGACACCTGACAAACAAGCACGAAGGAAAAACTGACCAAACCCGTAAAGTAATAATCAAGCTAAAAGAAAGGGTTCATGAATGATGTCACCTTGATGAATTCAAAGGGTAGCGGATAAAATACTTGTCCACTATTTGAGGACAATAAATGGCTTAGGTTGGGATTTAGACCTGGATGCTATCTCCCCTCTCTTACCATTGAGCTATTGTGATAGGACATGGTCATCCTGGCAATTTAGGGAAGTCGATGCCAGGTAGTTGAAATCCTGCATAAAAGATGAGCATGTACATACGTGTATAAATATATAATAGACAATGGCATGGATTGGTCAATCATGTGGATCTCGCTAGAAAGTAACTACGAATCCATCCCTCAACCACATCAGACACATCAAACAAAAATATAAAACATACATGCCAACCATACACATGCAAGTATGGGGTTAGTAAAAATCACAACATAAGTAACATCATCATATGTAATTAATCATCATTTAGAACTAACATGATATAAATTAAATGATTTAAAGTATCATAGCACTGAATAATTAAATGTAATTGAAGATCTAATATTCATAAAAAGTGGTATAAATGAGTTGGCATCATAAACATAAATGACAATAAATGGGTGGGCACTACATCCTCTCCCCTTAAATTAGGCTTACTCCTGGAAGCAATGATAATGACCCAGGTAGAGTAAAAGTCAAAATATACTACCTACAGATGTCACAAAAAGAATAAGCTGAACATAACCATCATTCAATCACACTTCACACAAGAACTAATACAAAACATTCCATAATTATCCTTTCACACAAGGATGCACACATCCTATCACTAAGAGCAATATAATTCTGGTTTAAGTGTAAACTGAAAATCATATTGATCAATCATTCAACATTTATCAAATTTTAAATAGATCTAGATCTTTTTTCATTCATCATTATAGAAAACATCTAATAATCAATTGTATAAAACACACACTTGCATCAAATAATACATGTTGAGAAGTTCATGAAAACCTAGCTAATGCAACACTCATGCAAACATATATGATACACAATATATTCCATTTTCATAAAATAAAAAAATGCAGTCTCTATGATGTACTCCCTTATACATACTATCAGGGGTCCATAACGAACATGATAGAAACAATACTTATCACAACACAAGGCCAACAATATCAAACATTCAGAATATCCACCATAAAATTAAAAAACGTAAAACCCAAATGGGGGAATACCAAGATCAATATTAAGACATATAAAATGTTATGGTCATTTCAACAGTATACCAAGTGTGACCAGTGTCACAAAATAGATAGTGAAAAGAGAGTTAGGTGACTAATCTAGACGTAAGAAAACTCTAAAATATTTAATGCTAGCCTGTACACATTACGAACAATTCATCAATAACTAAAATAAGGTATCAATAATAAGACATTCACATAACAAGGTGACTAGTGATAGTCACACTCAAGAGAGCAACTGCTTCACAACATCCAAAGGTATTTCATCCTAGATGCGTTGGAGAAGGTACCCAAACACAATAGATAATCAAATCACCTATGTCTTGTTACAAACATCTTTTATGCAATCATATGCAAATGTATCTATTCAGTTCTTCCAAAATACTACAATGAGGTTATATGCTACAATGGTTCTCATATGAATGCAATACCTAATTCAATTGGGGACCTAGTTCCTTGACCCAATTGGTCTACTACAAATAAAAACCATCTAATCTTATAAATTCACATCTCATAATAAATGATACATTATTCCTAATTACTACATATTGCATTTCAATGTAAATGGATTTTTTTATTAATTATTCCCTAATTTCAAAATCAATCCTATACTTTCAAATTTGATTGTAACACCTCCCACAATATAGTATGAAACACTCAAATAAGATCAAAACAATAATATACAAGTCTAGTCATTAACAAATACAAATATCATGTCACTAGGGACATATCAATAGGGTCACTCAAAGAACATAAAATGTTTAAAGAGATATGGGTCATCAATAAGGAGATCCTCAAACTGGGACACTGAACACCAAGAAGGATCATATAAATTCATCACTCATTAATATCTTGCTAAGTCAAACGAGGCAATCTAACCATGATCGCCAATCATTTACACATACAAACCACACCATGGCTACAAGAAAAAAGCTTAACTATTCACTCACAATAAAAAACTCATATAGATGATTACCAACTTCATGAGTAATAATGTGGTAAGAGATCCTAGTGGTTTTAACATGGGTCCTAACAATGAATCAAGCCTCAGTAGGTATTTCACCTATGACAATCAATAGACAAAGTGATATCTCAAAGACGTTTTAAGAGAAAGCAAAGACATAAATTTTTAGTTGCAATATAATGGTTCTCAAATAAAAAAGAGTTATGTGTCTATGTTTTATTTCAAGTTAAACATCTAGACACCTAATAGGCATACAAATCCCTAGAGTTCCTAGTGTAGAAACTAGGGCTCTGATACCAAGTGTAATACCCCACCAGGGAACCCAGG
The DNA here is from genome assembly GCA_027943335.1 of Chamaecyparis obtusa. NCBI lineage: Eukaryota > Viridiplantae > Streptophyta > Pinopsida > Cupressales > Cupressaceae > Chamaecyparis > Chamaecyparis obtusa. The sequence goes on from BSBK01005632.1 coordinate 612,389, forward strand.
AGAAATTAACCTAAAACATGTTACTAAGTTTACCAAATAATTTTTTCTTAAGAGTTTACAATCAATAATGAATAACAATGTGGAAGCAACATAGCATAAGATAATACATACTTCTAAATGTAACTCATTTACTAATTATAAGTCTCAAGGGTTCCATGACGTAGAATTACGTATAAGTTAACTAATATACTAAGTAAAATCCAACACATAATCATATGATATATCTTAGGTTCATTTTAAAAACCAAATTGAATTATTCCTAATATTTTACTTAATCATAATGAAAAAAACACAAATCATTAAGTACACTAGCATATTTATTTCAAGTGAATAGTAAGATACATTTATCACATCAATATAACCAAAGATACAATCTATAGAGTACAAACTGATACATCATAGTCTTCAAGATAATACGATTTCCACTGCATATGTCATAGGGGTAATAATAATACAAGTACATATACATTTCCTGAGATCAATGTCACTAAACATATATAAAATGGAATACAAGATATACATCTCACGAGAAAGTCTCCAAACAAATAATAAGAAGATAAAAGAAGCATCAAGGATCATCCAAGCACCAAGTCACGAATGTCAGATCTCAATGGTAATAGAATCACTACCACCTAACAACGTGGAACCAAGAGGTCCACTCCCACCCTGTTGAGGAGATAGCACCAGGCCTCACTCAAGGGAATAACCAAATAAGCAATACTAATGCAATGGTACATATGATAAAATGGTAATAAGTGGTGAAAAGGTTATCAAGTATAAATGATCACGACACAAAATAGGTGTACCCACGACACAAAATAGGTGTACCAAATACTCATGTAGGAACCTACAACACACATAGGGAAATGTCATCACATATGTCTAACCCTTGGACTTCATCCTGGTAGCCTCTGTGGACCCTGACACCCAAGTGACCATATGCGGTATCAATAAACCTCTCAAATAGACAAGGCTACTAACTATGCCAAAATACACACCACACTAGGTGGCATGAATCATCTCACACATCCTAGTCTCTACGCCAGCTCAAGGCATGGCGAGGTACACAATTATCTTATTGATATTTTCTCTTAATAATTTTTTAAGTTATCACTTTATTAAGATACTTACAAAGGATATTGATGCAACCACTTGAGGGCTCTGACACCTCCAAAGTAAGCCACTTCCCTTTTGTGCTCCTATATAACCTACTCTAATGCTCCCAACAAAATAATGAAAAATAAAGTAAATCAACACCATAAAAAGTTTTCATAAATTAGTTAACCACAAATGCCATCAAAGACAAGTGCTAGAGCATAACAAATATCTTATCCTATGCAAGGATCTACACTGTCCATCCCATACTAGACATAACAATCACTAATTCACAGGGTTACCATATCGCAAGATAAATCAAGTCATCAAGACAAGTCAACAATGACATCAATCTCCAACCATGGAGTAAAACATAATCCAAAGACCATCAGTCAAATCATAGAACAACCATATCAGAAGAACCAAGGTGACCAAGTTAATTAAGACTCTAAACAATAATGGTCATCACCTACTGTAGTTAAATAACATAAATATCAAAGACTTAATAGAAATACTAGTACATTTTGCATCATTTTTCTACCAAAAGTTTCGACCATGAAATAAAAAGGTTTTGGTTGGTCAGATTATAGAAGGAAAACTTTCATTTTTTTTTAATCCATGCTCGTGTTAGTCAAAATTTTGACCACTACCGTGTACGTCAAAATTTTGATGAATGCGGACATAACTTAAAAAAAAAAGAACTCATTTCTAATTTCATTATCACCACGGTGAATTGTTTGAAGGGGCAACGCACGAAACCTCATCGGCCAGGGAAGATTTGGCACTGTGTATAGGGGTTGCAGTAGAATTCATTTCTCATTTGATCATTATCACCACGATGAATTTTTTCAAGGGGCAGCACATGAAACCTCATCAGCCAAGGCAGATTCAACACTTTGTATAGGGTTTGTAGTTTTTATCTAGACTTTGGCCTTTGATCTTCGAGCTTGGTTTTGGAAACTTGGCTTTTCCTCTCCTTATCAAATGGAAGCTCATTGAGGTGGGGATTGTTTCATTATCTCCTCTGCATTTTGATAGAATACATTGCATTTGATCATTTGATTGAATACCATCATGTATTTTGAGGGCACATCTTACTATGATATTCATGTGCTTTGTTGTATCCATGGAATTGAGTTCATTTCTTTGGATGATTTGATTATGGCATTTGCTGTGTTAGTGAACTAGGGCATCATGTTAATGTGTGTTCATTAGATTCTCTAGTTACCCACAAGCTAGGGCATCCATTTATACAAGCTAGGGTATCATTGATTATTTCCTATCAATTATATGGCGCTGGTAAGTCTTTCCCAGCCCACACAGTGGTTATTAATACCAATATGAATAGACATGGCTAGCATCATTTCATTATCTTACAAAGTGATATGAATAACCAGTAATTAGTGGTTATCGTAACACATTAACAATGTGTTATGATAACCATTAATTACTGGTTATCGTGTAATCAAGCAATCGACTAAGTCAATCTTAATAGTGACTGCATAATATATTAACAGTGACTAGTTAATTACCCTGTTCCAAAGCTCCCATTTTGGCATAGGCAGGGAGGATGTTGGCAAAGGTTTTGGAATTTAGCTTTACACCTACCATTTGCATTTGCTTGAAAATTTCTAAAGCCTTTTCAAAAAATCCATTTTGTACATAGCTCGTAATCATGGCATTCTATGATACCACATGTCTTTGATGCATTTGTTAAAGTTCACGTGCCTTGTCTATAGTTCCACATTTTGCCTACATGTCTACCAAGGCAGTTGCAACTACAACATCTGACAAAATTTCTTTATCTTTTATGATTTGATAAAAAGGTTTGAGATTTTCGCTCCTCCGTGTTACAATGATGTTTATTTATTTGGTTACAGTAAAGGGAGCAAAACTCTTGGCTCCCTCCTCCATCAAGCATGTGGCTTTTCACTCTATGTTATTTCCTTTTAAAGTTTATTAATGTCACTATGTGAAGAGTACAAATATGTATTGGTAACATTGAAGGATGAGAAAAATGGATTTAAGCAGAGTGTGGTTTTTGAATGCCATATGGATACTAAACCTTATCTCACTGAAAGCCTAGCACTGCTTGGCCTCAATCTAAAACTAGGAGAGGGTGAATTTTGTCACTAGGTATCTAGTGATAAACTTCTTTTTATCGAGAAGGTATGAATATCAAGTGATAATACTATCCAATTTGAATAAAGTAGCTTAGGAAATCCTTGATATAAGATCACAAGAGCAAGGAAGACCTAGCTTCAACTTATGTGTCTATAATGTCTATTATTCTCAAATAGGAGCTTTGAAATCCCGTGATATAAGATTACAAGAGAAAGGATGAGATTGGCTTCTGCTTATTTCAATAATATCTATTGTTTTCAAATAGGAGCTTGGAAATCCTTCTTATAATCGAAGGATGAGATTGGCTTCAACCTATGTTAATAATATATATTATTTGCTGCTCATTATTTTATTCATTGGTGTTTCATTTTTGCAATTAAATGAAGATTGACCTATTACTATGCTTAATGCTTAAGAATTGATGATTTTATAAGATTAAATGCATGAAAATACTAGGGACGTATCAATAACCTGATACCTCAAGTACTTATAATCAGTATGCCCGACAAACAAAGACTTAGTAGTAAAAGCATAAGGTAGATATTTGTTGCTAATTTCATGTTTATCTGTTACATATGCTATTTACTGTAGAAAAATAGAATTATTCATGAATTTAGAAAGAAAGAAGAAGATTTTCTAACTAATTATGAGGATTAATATAAAACAAATTTCTATAACAAGGCTTCAGAATAATATAGACTAATGTAAAATAGATTTCCATAAAAAGACTTCATAATAATAAATTTTATATCAGATGTGGATGTGAATGTGCAACCTGTTAAGTCATCGTCATCTTTATTATTTGTTGTAGCAAATACATCTAAAGCACCAGTAGAAGCACCATCAGGTCTATTTGGAAATTGAAATTTAGAACCAAAGCCTCGAGATTGTTGTAGTGTTTGTGAAAAGGCTTGATACTTCTAAATATCAGCATCATTGACACTTCTTTGAGCATATTTCATCGACTCCTCAAAATGATCAGCCTTTATTTCAGCTACCTCATCACTATCATCCTCATCCATTGCCTCGGGGTTCTCACTTTTTTTTTTCTTTCACATTCAATATCCTATAAAAGTGTATAGGAAAGAGAACATGAAAAATGATCTTTAGATGATGTTTGAGTTCCCACACCACCACTTTGATGTTGATAGTCATTGTGTTTCTTTATATTAGAGATTACTTATTGTGATCATTTGTGCTTGTTTTCATGTATTCATGATGAAAATATAAACTTTGTTAACTTTAAAAACATGAAAACATCAAACCTGTTCTTTGAGGGCTCAATGTCAAAGATGCCTTTTATGTTGTGTTTAATGACAATGCTTGTCATTTGTTGTTTTAGTTTGCCTTATTTTGAAACATTGCATTTGTTTACTTCATGATATTGTAAAATACTATTTTGATCAGTGTAGCTATGTATTAAAGCACCTTGCTATCCTATACTTTGGAATGCTTTAATACATTGATGACTATTTGGAAAGTATTTGGTGGCACTAAAATACACATCATTTGTGTCATTGTTTCTTTTCTCTATGATTGATTATAAATATCATGGTGTTTTATGGCACTTTCATTAATTGTATCGTGGTCGTGCTCTACTATTGTACTTAACCTTTAACATATCTCCAATGATTACAATGACTTGCACATGCTTGTACCTTATGGTTGTTCCATCTTCTTATTGTGATTGGTTCTAATATAAGGCATGATATGTCAATGTCTTCTTATTGTATTTATTCTATTAGGACTTCAAACTGAGTGACATTTCCTTTTCACATGAGCATAGAATTCAAAATTGCCTCTATAGAAGAAATTGTTCATTAATAGTAGATAGATATGTTTTGCCCTATGATCTCATGATAATGGCCATATTCAATAAGTCTATAACATGATGATTGTTCCTTTTAAGAGAGATGGTTGTTCCATTGTTCTAAAAACTACACTTTGTTGTCCTTTTGACATGATAGCATTATATGTCAGAAACTTTGAGGTTCTCTTACCTTTTGTATGTCATGGCTTCACCTCTATGTAGCTAAATCTCACTCTGAAAATGATCTTCTTTTAGGAAACAATGAAAATCCTCTATGGGTTCATACTTATTGTGACTTCCCATGGTGCACTATCATTTCTTCTACACTGTATTTTTCCAATTCTTTTAAATTGTCACTGTCTTTGAAAATTAATGCCATATGTTGCTTACATTTGATTCAATTTCCATATTAATTAATCTCTTCAATTGTATTAGGAACTTTTTCCTTAAGCATGTGTGATGCAAACCTAGATATAAATGAGCATTAATGCTCAATTGAATGATATGTTCCCATAAAAATGTGAACTCCTATTAATCTACAAACTCTCATGTTAAACAACTACAAAATAAAGTCAACGTAGTTAGATAATTTAATTTTAACTTTGGTCGTGTTAATGGAACTATGTTGACTTTATTTTGTAGTTGTTTAACATGAGACTTTGTAGATTAATAAGAGTTCACAGATACTAGTGTGCCATAGTTTCCCATCTATAACTAGTGAGATGCACATAACTCATGTACCTCATGCTAGTGTGCTTGGATACCTTGTATACACTATTTTTCATTAGACTAGACATTATCCAAATAGTGAGTATTTATATAAAGTGCTATAACATATAGACGGTACTCCTTTTACACCAATTAATAACAGTGACAACCCTCACAGGCAGTTGGCTAATGTCTAGTCTAATCCAAGCACACTAGCATGAGGTACATGAGTTATGTTCATCTCACTGGATATATATGGGCATTAATGCTCAATTGAATGATACGTTCCCATAAAAATGTGAACTCCTATTAATCTACAAACTCTAATGTTAAACAACTACAAAATAAATTCAACATAGTTCCTTTAACACAACTAAAGTTAAAATTAAATTATTCAAAAAAGGGTTTGTGTTTTGAGTTAATTGGTTTGTGTAACTAAATGACAATAACCATTGTAAGGACCCACTATTAGACCATTCCAGATGTATGCACCCTAAAATGGTTGCCTAGACTATGGGCCCCCATTCAACAATTTATCAAATCCTTGAATCAATATTTTCAAAAATCAGCATTTTATCAAATATATCAATTTCCTCGATCAAACCCTATTTTATCATTTTTGATTATTTGCCTTGGGCTAACCATTTTATCCTAAGTCTTTATTTATTTAAAAGGAATATTTCCTCCTTTTTTATTAAATAAAAAGCCCCCACTTTTTCTCTTATCCCAAGTTGCACAAATAAAGCACTATTCTTATTTTATAAAAAGACAAAAAAACACTTTTTGTCTCATATGGACACAAAAGTCAACTCTTATTTTCTCATTGGAGGATATTTGTGCACATGGATTGCTCCTTTTTCAAGCTCCACCCTTGATTAAATCTTTTGCCTCTTAATCTCCATGGTCCATTCTTTCTCATTTCCTATAAAAGAAGAGCTCTCTTCCTCATTTTCATATGCATTTTTGAATATTAATGTTATGCTGCAGATTTTCTAGGTCACTTTGGAGCTTTTGAAGATTTGGAGCATTCTTAGCTTTTGCATCTACATGATATTCTAGTTTCATTTCTTGCATTCTAGTTCCATTCTCATGGAATTCATAGTATAGATTTCCTTTATGCTTTAGATTACTTCATCCAGCTTAACTAGGAAGGCTTGGTAATACTTGTACTTTCTTTTCATAGCTTAGCTTATACTTTCATTTTCATAGCTTAGCTTGCATCTTTCATTTCTAGCTTGCATATTCATCTTAATCTAGTTTGCATTTACATTTCATAGTGATTCTTAGAGATATTGGCATTCTTGCCCTTGTCTTCATTTGAATCTCTCATTGTGTGGTTGACTAGCAAGGTCATAAGCTTAATAGCTCTAGCTGAGAGCCAACTTCAAATAATCTTGCAACTCCATGCATAGAGAGCTCTAGGTCGATTTCCAAGGTTTCCCATTCATGGATTCTCTTGGGTATAATGACTTAGAGAAGTGCACTACTTGAGTGTGTACATTTTTGGCGCCCACCGTGGGGCAGAGCATTATTGTTTTGTCCTTCATTTCATGCATTTTCAAAAAAAAATCGTCATAGTTTAGCGTCATTTTCGGCTCTCTATTTTTCTGTCTCAAAGTGTCATGTGACAGTTTTTCAGTGTCGTGCGACAATTTTCCAGTGTCATGTGACAGTTTCTTATATAGCAGGATGACACTTTACCAATTAAAAGTGTCACGCTGCTGGATAGATAATATCGCACTGTTTAGTATATTCTATCGCCTGCAGGTCAGCGAACTGTCGCACAGAGATAAACTGTCGCCCCTGTATACAACGAAGTGTCACGTAATATTTTTGGTGACTGTACTATCACCTAGACCTGAAAGTGGTTATTTTTTAGCTCTTTTTTATTTTGTTAAAAATTTCAGCATTTTCAGAATCCGTGCCACTCTGGAAAACTGGCACCTATTTTTAAAAATTTTCACATACGGTATCAAAAATTTAAGTGTGACATATCGTTGGAAAGCTTTTTTCGAGCCTAATCCAACCATGTTAGTTTCATTTTCAAAATTTTCCATTTGATCAGCTATTTTATTTGCAGATTATCTAATTTTTGATGTGCTAACCATTGTGGGGCTAACAAGTTGTGCTTGTAGGTGCTCTCATTGCTTGAAATATTTTGCCAAAATAATGCATGTCAAAGCTTCAAATGCACAAGGGCTACTAATTTTTTTTGTAGGGCTGCCCAAAGCATAAAAACCAATCAAGTGCTTGTTTAATTGCTTTCATTTTCAAGTGTGGCAATTACTAGTTGTTTCATTTCACAGGAACATAATATCTTGTTGTAGGAATTCTTGGGTGGTAGGAGAAGTATGCTCTTCACCCTTGTGGTGAACCAGAAAATCTTGACCCATCTTTGGATTTTGAAAGAAAGAGGGTAATTGAACATTTGCTTGGTGTGTTTGGGAGAAAACTTTGAGATAGGGGAGTATGCTCTTCACCCTTGTGGTGAAACAAAAACCTTGAACCTCATAAGTTGATCCACTCTTTGTTTAGATCTTTAGAATCCTTTAGCAGGTCTGCTCTTGAGCAATCAAGAGGAATGACCCAAGTGGGGACAAGCTAATACTGAGCTATTCCAACCCACTATAATCTCAAGGCTATCAAGGACATAAAACCTTGGTAGACATAGTACTTGTCTTCGCTTGGTGTGAGTACTTGTGGGATTGTGACCATGAGAAAAATATCAAGCAAGAATGCTTAAGGTACTCTTGTGGCCGTGAGGTCTATTACTTGCCACAAAGTAAGGAGTCCCTTTGGGGAGCAAGAGGGGTGCTATGAACGGAAGCCCTTACTAAGAACCATAGGTAGAGGCCACCCTATTTTGCTGCTTAGCTTCTTGGTGCAAGGATTGACCCAAGTAGAATAACCCAGATCACCCCAAGATTACTCACCATCCATGTTCCTTTGGTTGTGTCATTGACACCTCCATGACAAAGCCAACATCTATTGTGGGCAACCACTTTGTGTGAGGCAATGGAACATCAAGTGTGGGCCAAGTTGCTAAGTATTGAGCCTTTGTCCTTCTAAGTTAGCAAGTGCTTGAAGTGTTCTTGCTGTGATCTACCCATGCAAATGTTCTCAAATATCAAACATCACGATAGTATTCATAGGATTTTACAGCTTTGATATCACAATTGTTTGTCTTGGCAAGGTTGCTTTTGCTCTTGCACAAGTGTTTGATGACATGTTTGATCACCTACTATTTGCAAACTTGTCTACTTCCTGATATTATTGTGCTTGAAACCAAAAAATTATACTTGCAACCTACAACATTGACCAAATTGCCTTTAAAACTAAGTTTTTCACGTTCACTAGTCAAGAGTCGCACTGCTTGCCTAGAAACTATCGCACAGAGTCCTTTTGCTATCTCACTGCTGCTTGCAATCTAAAGTTGATTTGTGTCACTTCCAGTCTTCCTTGGTCAGTCTAGATCTCAGATCTTAGGTGTTGTGACATGTTGCTCAACATTCAAATGAATTTCAATAATATCAATTTGCACAAAATGACTCTTGGTCTTCTTTCTTCCATATCTCCCATGTCTTCCTAGTCTTCCATTTTCATCCTTTCTCTTCTTTCTTTATGATTCTTCCTAAACTCCTTCATGTCTTCTTGATTCTTTTCCCTCTTATTTTCTAGTCTATCTTATTCTATTCATCTCTTTCTTTTCTTCCATGCTTGATTCCTTCTCTTCTACAACCATGAATTTCAACTACCTTGTTATGGAACCTCTCTTGAGAATAGATGATCTAGAACTCATTTCTCAATTCGAAGAGTATTATTCCTCCAAAAATCTCATGGGTGATAAATTTATGGCAAAAATAAAAGAAAAATTGATTGAATTAGATGCCTTTGCTAAGATCATACACATGATCCTGTCACGACCTCCTTCTAAACATTCTTCATCATCTAAGTCTTCTCATTCTTCTTCACCTTCCAAGTCTTACCATGATTCTTCTAGACATTATTCACATTCTTCATTATCCAAGTCTTCTTCCTCCACTAGGTCTTCACTTTCCTATTCTTCACAATCTCATTCCTCTTCTACTTCTCCCAAGAGTCTTACTCCTCAATATGAGCAATATAGTAATTCTTGTGATACCTCTCCCATGAAAAGTGACACACCCAGCTTTGATGACTAGGATGACTATTATGATGGCTATGATGATGAACCATATAGTCATACCTATGAAACCTCTATTCCTAAGAGTCCTCCTCATCGTGTGCTCATGCTTACTAAAGGGTCATCCTATTGGATAGATCGTGATGGTGATCCGTATGATTCTGATTTTGAAAGAGACTTTGATGAGTTCTGTAAACAATACCTAGATGATACATCTACTTCTATTGAGGAATATAAAATGCACCGTGCTGATTTGAAACATAAATATTATAAGTATCCTTCCTCTAAGAACTCTCATGCTGAAAATAAAGATCACACTCTCAAGCAAGATCATGTTGATGATAGACCTTTGTCTTGTGATGGTTCCCTTCCATCCCCTACTTCCTCCAATACCCATACATTTCCTAAAGCTTCTGAGTCTTCCAAATCTTTCACAAATCCTTCATCCAACAAAGATCCTAATACTTTTCATGTAGTTACCTATAGTTATCCTCAAGGGCTACCTCTTAAAGAAACTCAAGGTAACCTTCACTTGGCTGCAAATACTTTCAATAATGCTAAAATTAAAGAACCTAAGCCTGTATGCGCTATAATGCTTACTTCAGTTAGTCCTTCACCATCTCCTCCAAAGTCTTCCATACAAATCCAACATGCTTCATTGTCCTTATAAGTGGCTCCATGTCAAGAGGACTCTAAAAATGATAAAGAAAAGAACATAAATAAAGATCAAGATTAAGAACCCTCCATGTCATTCAATCCTTTTCATGATGTCTCTCCTCCATCTCTTGGTTCTTTTGATCCTCTACACCCTTTCTCATCCATTCCACCATGTCCTGAGTCTTTTCCTAAGCAAGATAAAGATACTACTTATGCCATTGGGCTTATTGACAATCAAGATGACCTTACTCCCATTGAGGTTATTGAAAATAGTGATGTTACTTCCAATGCTAAGCCTATTGAAAATCAAGAAAAAAATGACGTGCTTATTCCATCCAAAGCAACTTGTCAAGATCAAAGTATTCCATCTTCTTGTTCTACCACTCCATGTTCGCTTCCACTTTCTACTCTTCCTAAGTCTTTGCAAGCTTTGAACAATCCTATTGAAATTTTTTCTCCTATTCAAGATGTTCACGATCCTATTGAAAATCATAATGCTCACTCTAAAGATGCTGATGTCCTTGGTTGTCATATAGATGTTGATGAAATTATTGATTATCCTTTTTCATCTTCCACTTCCATCCTTGGACTTCCTCCACCAATACCAAAGGCTTCATGTCTTCCTTCCATCTTGGGCCCTTATGTCCCTTCACTTTCCCCTCCTAACTCTCCTAATTCTTCATCCATCTTGGGTCCTTACGTCCCTCCATCTCCTATATTTCCTCAAGATCAACATAGATGCATACCCTTGAATCCTTTTCACCCATCCATCCATCTAAACCAGTCATATCATCCTTCTTCTTCCACAAGTCCCAAGTCTTTTGGAAGTAACTTGAATGTTCAATACAAGAAAAAGAAACAATATAAGAATCCATAAAAAAAAGAAGATCACCATGTCTCCTCTAATCGACATGGAAGCATAAAGTCAAAAGAGATATCTAAGAAGAAAACTACAAGACAAGTATGGGTTCCAAAATCCATCATTGAAGATATTCTCTCTAAATCATCAAAAAGAAATGAAAAGCCTACGACTATATGGATTCTAAAATATCTCTTGAAAGAGTATGATGTTGAGAAACAAATGAAGTTGACATTCAAGCTTCCAAAAGCTTCTGCCTCATCTTCTTCCAAAAATATTCTTTCATTCCTTGTGCCTAAACCGCAACCTCTGCTAAACATTCACCATATTCCTTCATTCACATTTCCTCCATCCTCTTGCCACCCTTCAAGGTGTGTGTTGACGTTGATCTTGCCTTCCTTTCCTTCATTATTCTTCTACCTTCTATCCTTTTTCCTCATTTGCCTATTCCTCCTATCTTCCAACCTCACTCGCTTTACATAAAACCTTATCCTCCATTTTTCTCTTCCATCCCCCTTTCCCTATCGACATCTTTGAGCATATCATTTTGAATCCTTGGCATATCATGGTTTATCCTTTCAAGGAGCATTATCTAAAAAGCTTGCCTTCTTTCAACTGAAAAATTCAAAAAGAAAAAAAAAATGAAAAAATGAAAAAATTGAAAATGTGCCTTGGTGGAAACCTGAAAACAGGCGCCTTGGTAGCAAAAGTAAAGAGAAATAAATTCATCATATGGTGAAAACCACTCTCTTGTAGCGCCTTGGATAAGTACCATGATGAAAACCTAGTAATCAGGCATCATGCGTAGTTCTTCTACATATTTCATCCATTTCATCTTCTCTCTTTGATCTTGACAATGTTGGCCTATACATAGACATTTGGCTATCTTGTGAGCTATCTTATGATGATCTTTATTTCATTCCTTTCATGTTTAGCCTTCATATTTATTTTCTTCCATTCATTCTAGCCTTTCACTATCATTTTCCCCTTTGGTTTTGATCTAATAAAAAAGAGTAAAACACGATGCTATGAAGCCTCTTGACATGTCTACTCCTTTGGACTGCATCCTTTCCTTCTTTTGCATTACACTTTTGTGACTTATCCTATGTTGGCCTTTCATTGCTTGTCCAAATGTGCTTTACATAACAATTTTTCTCAGGCTTGGGTACTCTTGAGGAGTTTGCCTTTGAGGATTTCTTCCCTTCATCCTCCTTCATTCTCTTATCTTCCATCTCTTCTGCCAGCTTGCTCATCCCTCTTTTCCTCCACCTTGCTAAGTATTGAGACTACACGATGTGATCTTGCTTGGGAGGTTAATGCCCATTCTGTCTGGGGGCATTCTTTGTACATATCTTATTGATCCTGAAAAAATTCCAAAAAAAAATTCATATATAATGTTGAAAAAATCTTTAAAAGCATATAAAGTCCTTAAAAAATAAAAAAAAATAAAAAAAAATTAAAAAAATGCAAAAAATTCAAAAAAAAAAAAAAAAAAGTGCTTTGGTGAAAACTTGGAAACAGGTGTCTTGATAGCAAAAATATAAAAAAATTGAAAAAATAAAAAATAAAAAAATCTCCAAGTGGTGAAAACCTAGAAACAAGCACTACTTGAGGCCTTTGCACCCTTGTCTTTTAGCATGCACTCTCGACACTTAGCCTTTCTCCATCATACCTTGACCTTGTTACCTTGGTTTGGAATTGGTCTTTGTCTTTGTCTAGGGGGCATACCTGTGCTAGCTTTGGTCTCTAGGATGCGTTGGTCTTTAGGACATCTTGTAAACGGTGTTTTTCAACACCACCCAAATAGTGTTTTTCAACACTACCCTAGCGTCAAGTGTTTCTCAACACTTATCAGATATCCTACCCTACAGTTTAGCATGATATGATATCTCTCACTGGTAAATGTGATACTCAAAGTTTGATTCTATGACCTACACACACGCACTTAAATACTTGACTCACTGAGACTTGTTTGAATTTTTCTTCCTTGTGTGCTGTCTATGATGATTTTTTTAATGAGTGTTCTCTCCCTATGATATTTTTTGATGATGCATAGCTAGAAGACTGAGGGCATGAGGACATGTTTTATTGTTTTTTCTGCTTGTGGGTATATTTTGTTGGTCCTAATTATCATTAGCATTTATGCTTGATCCACTTGACATCTAGGATCTACAAGGTATTATCCTTGACTGTATTCACAAGTGCATACTTATAATCATCTTGACTTTCCTTATGTCTCGATGCAAGTATAATCTTGCTATAGCAAACTTAGGGAACCTCACTGCACTAGTCATCTTGACCTACATGTCTTTGGTGCCTAGGTGGGATTCCCACATTCCTATTTGATATAGATCATATTCATATACCCATAGTCATACTAGTGTGTATTGTATGATCTTGCGACGCTACCAATAAAGCTTGATGATGATTATTAGATGTCTATTAGTGTTGTGACCTTGCAAGTCAACCACTTTCATAGTAGCTTGCATTTCTAGGTTCATGTTAGATTAGTTTTGCATTTTGCATATGGAGAGAGCTCTCCTTTTGTCTTTTAGGAACTTGTTAGTCAAACTGCAGTCACCTTTCACTTCTTCTCGATCATGTCTTCCGCTTTTTGTCTTTCATATCACATCTTTTTCAGACTCGAAATCGAAATCTGAGTTCATCTTGATAGTCAAAATCACATTTCAAATTTTCACCCTCTTCTACGCAGTTGGCTGACCATTTGAGGTCTGATCCTTCGATCTTTGCTGGGGCACCTTAATTTCTTCAACCCCATCTCTTCCAAACTTCTAGTTTATCATTCATTTTCATTCGCTTCATCTCTCTGAGGTTTGACTTCATTTTTATCCTATATCTTTCCCAGTCAAACCAAGTCAAATTGGGGCATATTTTCACTACTTGATGGTTATCCTATCATCTTTCATCTTCGATTATGATTTCTAGTGCTTTGATCAAGTTTATAAGTTTGATGTTCTCCTCTACCTAATTTTGATTTCAATTCCAAGGGGGTAGTACCTATCAGTTTTAATCTTTAATTCAGCTTATCATTCAGCTCAGCTTGAGATTTTTATTTTGAGACTTGACTATCACTTAACAACAACTGTGTTGGTTTTGTCTTTTGATTCTTATCTCTTATTTTTAGACTTGATTATCACTTAACAACAATGGTGTTGGTCTTTTCTTTCAGCTTATGCTTGTCCTGATGTGTTCCCATCCGTCGAACACACATCTAGGTTGTTTTGTGATCCCAAATCGATCTCACATTTCAATTTCATTCTTTGACCACATGTAATCCCAAATCGATCTCACATTAGTCAAAGAGGGGAAAATGTATGCACCCTAAAATGGTCCCCTAAACTATGGGTCCCCATTTAGCAATTTATCAAATCCCTGAATCAATATTTTTTAAAATTGGCATTTTATCAAATATATCAATTTCCTTGATTAAACCTTATTTTATCATTTTTGATTATTTGCCTTGGGCTAACCATTTTATCCTAAGTCTTTATTTATTTAAAAGGAATATTTCCTCCTTTTTTATTAAATAAAAAGCCCCCACTTTTCCTCTTATCCTAAGTTGCACAAATAAAACACTATTCTTATTTTATAAAAAGAGAAAAAAACACTTTTTGTCTTATATGTGTGTGCTAAAATGTTGTCACACTTCTATGAATCCTTACATGCAAGAAAAATCAATAATGAGCCCTCACAAATCGATCCATAGCTCTCTATGCATGGAGTTGCAAGATTTGTAAAATTGTTCTCAGCTAGAGCTATAAACTCATGACCTTGCTAGTCAACCACACAATGAGAGATTCTAAATGAATGCAATGCTATGCAAATCTATATGAGAATGCAAATTAATCTTATGAGAATGAAGATGCAATTAAGTTTTGAAAATGGAAATAAAAGAGTTACAAACCCTCTAATTAAACTATGTGAGATTAATCTAAAACATGAAAGGAAATGATACCATGATAATGCAACTATGATGCAAGCTAGGATGTGATGTAGATGCAAGATGAATGCCAATGATGCTCCAAATCTTCAAAACTTGATGCAAGAATATCTCCAAAAGCTTCAATGACTTAGAAAACTTGTAGCATAATAATTCAAGTATGTATTGTGTGTGCAAATGAGGAAGAGAGCTCTTCTTTTATAGGAAGTGAAAAACAATGGACCATGGAGATTAAGAGGCAAAAGACTTAATCAACGATGGAGAAAAAAAAAGCTTGATCCTTGTGCACAAATATCCTTCAATAAGAAAATTAGAAGCATTTACTTTATGTTGAGCATTTACTTTATATCCATGTGAGACAAAAAGTACTTTTCTTTTATTTTTTATTTTATTTTTCTTTATAAATAAGAATTAAATGCTTTATTTGTGCAACAAGGATAAGAAGAAAAGTGGAGATTTTTTATTTAAATAAAAAAGGAGGAAATTCCTTTTAATTAAATAAAGGCTTAGGATAAAATGATTTTATTATTTAATTAAAAGAGATTTTTAATTAATTAAAAGAGATTTATGTTCTCTTAATTAAATAAGATTTTTATATTTTATTTTTCTTTTAAATTAAATAAGGCTCAAACCTTAGGAAATATTGAATTGATTATGATTTGATCAAGGAAATTGATATAATTGATATTGTTGATTTTTGAAAATATTGATTCAAAGATTTGATAAATTGCAGAAATAGGGGCCCAAAGTCTAGGCGACCATTTTAGGGTGCATACAATATGGACACAAAAGTCAACTCTTATTTTCTCATTGGAAGATATTTGTGCACATGGATTGCTCATCTTTCAAGCTCCACCCTTGATTAAATCTTTTGCCTCTTAATCTCCATGGTCCATTCTTTCTCATTTCCTATAAAAAAAGAGCTATCTTCCTCATTTTCATATGCATTTTTGAATACTAATGTTATGCTACAGGTTTTCTAGGTCACTTTGGAGCTTTTGAAGATTTGGAGCATTCTTGGATTTTGCATCTACATGCTATTCTAGTTTCATTTCTTGCATTCTAGTTCCATTCTCATGGCATTCATAGTATAGATTTTCTTTATGCTTTAGATTACTTCATCTAGCTTAATTAGGAAGGCTTGGTAATACTTGTACTTTCTTTTCATAGCTTAGCTTGTACTTTCATTTTCATAGCTTAGCTTGCATCTTTCATTTCTAGCTTGCATATTCATCTTAATCTAGTTTTCATTTGCATTTCATAGTGATTCTTGGAGATATTGGCATTCTTTCCCTTGTCTTCATTTGAATCTCTCATTATGTGGTTGACTAGCAAGGTCATAAGCTTAATAACTTTAGCTGAGAGCAAACTTTAAATAATTTTGCAACTCCATGCATAGAGAGCTCTAGGTCAGTTTCTAAGGTTTCCCATTCATGGATTCCCTTGGATATAATGACTTAGAGAAGTGCACTACTTGAGTGTGTACACGAGATGACCCTAATCTAACTTGATCAACTAGATTAGAGTGTCTCTGTGATAGTCGATAGTGATGGAGTAGAGTGGTTAAAGTTAGTTAGAAGATTTAGTTTGAAGACAATGAATTCTATGCAGAAAGACCTTGACCCAAATCTAATAACCAATTGAAGGGAGGAACACAGTTGTAGGCTTAAAACCAAAGAAAGATTGTGATCCTGAAGGGAATTAGGAATCAGGAACACAATAGCATGAGGTACATGAGTTATGTTCATCTCACTAGATATAGATGGGCATTAATGCTCAATTGAATGATACATTCCCATAAAAATGTGAACTCCTATTAATCTACAAACTCTCATGTTAAACAACTACAAAATAAAGTTAACATAGTTCCTTTAACACAAACAAAGTTAAAATTAAATTATTCGAAAAAGGGTTTGTGTTTTGCGTTAATTGGTTTATGTAAATCTGTTTTGTGTTATACCCGTATGGATCAATGGCAAAGTTTTAGTCTCTATAACCTGTGTGGATAGTTCTTGTTTATATCCCTATTTCACATTCAATTTTGAAAGTATTGAAAGTATTGAAATTGACTAATTCTAGCTCAAGTATAAATAAATTTTCCTTGCTACCCTAGAATGACATCTTTGTTCAAACCATTGATTGCAAACATTTTTTAAGTACTTGAATCTACAATAGAACAATAGTGGTGAATGTATGATTATTATAATCATATGATTATATGTTATAATATTTATGTAATAAATGTAGTAATGATGGTGCAGTGCATTATTGATATAGGCTCAATGGCTCTTGTCAATGTGCCAAACTGTCAATGTGGTGGTGGGTAGTGTGTTGAAGACTTCACGGACACAGAGCAACCCTGGACGATAATTTTGGTTCTGCCCAAATAGAAAAAAGGTTGCTAATGTGTATATATTTAATGTTTCTAATGTAAATACTATTCATTATATTATAAGAACTAATATAGATTGGGCATCACAGGGAAATAATGGCTACGAATACTTTAGTTGGGTCGATGACAACTCATCTGCATCTATTCGCCCATCTCCACTTATCCGTGATGAAAGATTTGAGTGCAAAACGTGTCAGGCTAGGGCAAATTCTGAAATTATATTTTTACGATGCCTTCTCTATATTGTAATCGCATATCTTTGTTGCAACCATATGCAAAAATGAACTCAGGAATTAGTTAGTTTAGTATTTTCATATTGTAACTAATATTTTAATATGGATATGACGTAACTTCTCTTTGCCTCAAGTGTGCATATATATGATTTACATCTTTTTTTAGAATAATTCTTCATGTTTATGGCTCAAGTGAGCCCCAATCAACTATCAATCACATGATTTAACGTATAGTGTTTTCTTGGTTATTCCATTTGTTCCTTGACCTTTGATGGTAATTTCTGTACACACTAAAATGGTGCACTTCTATGAACCATTACATGCAAGGTTGCTCAAGAATGAGGCCTCACAAAGCGGCTCATAGCTCTCTATGCATGGAGTTGCAAGGGACTATGATGTGTTTGCTCTCAGCTAGTGCTACAAGCTTGTGACCTTGCTAGTCAACCACACAATGAGAGATTCAAGTGAGGACAAGGGCAACAATGCCAATATTCTCAAGAATCACTATGAAAATGCAATGCAATGCAAGCTATATGATGATGCAATCTAAACTATGAAAGGAAAGTACAAACTATGCTATGAAAAGAAAGAACAAGTATTACCAAGCCTCCCTATTTAGACTATGTGAGCTTATTCTATTACATAAAATGAAATCTATATTAAGAATGTCATTATCATGCAATTAAGAAAGGAAATATGCAACTACAATGAAATGCAACAAGTCTTCAATGTCTTCAAAAGCTCCAAATGCACCTAAAACCTGCAGCATAACATTAGCATAAAAACATGGTATATCCAAATGAAGGAGAGAGCTCTCCTTTTATAAGAAATGCAAAGGAATGGACCATTGAGATTAAGAAGAAAAAAGACTTAATCAATGGTGGAGCTTGAAAGAGGAGCAATCCATGTGCACAAGTATCCTCCAATAGGAAAATAAGAGTTGACTTTATGTCCATATGAGACAAAAAGTGCTTTTCTCCTTTTTATAAAATAAGAATAATATTTTATTTGTGCAACTTAAGATAAGAGGAAAGGTGAGGCTTTTTATTTAATCAAAAGGGGAGGAAATATTCCTTTTAATCAAATAAAGCCTTAGGATAAATGATTAGCCCAAGGATAAAAATCTAATATATGATCAAAATTAAGATTTGATCAAGAGATTGATATTGTTGAAAATATTAATTATTGATAAAATTGATTCAGGGTTGATAAATCAAATAAATGGGGCCCAAAGTCTAGGCGACCATTTTTGGGTGCATACATTTGCCCATCTTTGACTAATGTGTGATCGATTTGGGAACACATGTAGTCAAAGAATGAAGTTGAAATGTGAGATCGATTTGGGATCACAAGACAACTCAGATGTGAGATCGATTTGGGATCACATCCGGACAAAGCATAAACAAAGGCCTTTGAACATGAGGTCGATTTGGGATCATATCCAAAGTAGGAGATAAGAATCTCAAATTTGAGCGAAAGCTCACAAAAAATGTCTAAATCAGGAAAATCAAGCAATTGGGGATGAGAATCCCATAAGTATTGCCCCCTCGGAGTCGAAATTGAAATCAAGGAGAGAGGAGAACAGCGAATTGATAAGGTTGATCAAATTAGAATGAAATCATAATCAAAGGTAAGGGTCAATAGGTTAACCATTAGGCAATGAAACATGTCCCAGTGAGGAAGTAGAAGAATAGAAATAGAAGACTAGAAATAGAGTGGATGAAAGACTAGAAAATTTGAGAGACATGGAAGGAAGAAATTCCACCGAAAATCAAATTATGCCTCAAAAGGTCAGTCAACTGCGTAGAAGAATGAGAAAATTTGGAAACGCGACTTAGATTTCAATTTTGAGTCCGAAAATGGATAGAAAATGATGTGATATGAAAGACTAGAAATGAAAGATATGATCAAGAAGAATCAGAAAATGAGCACAGTTGACCAACTAGTCCGTAGATGATAAAAATGAGAGCTCACTCCATATGCAAGATGCAAAAACTAAGCTATGATGAACCTAAGAATGCAAGCTACTATGAAAGTGGTTGACTTGCAAGGTCACAACGCCTATAGAAATCTAATTATCATCATCGAGCGTTATTGGTAGCGTCGCAAGATCATACAATGCACACTAGCATAACTATGTGGATATGAATATGATCTTTATCAGATAGAAATGTAGAAATCCCATCTAGGCATCAAAGACATAGAGGTCAAGATGACTAATGCAATGAGATTACCTAAATTTGATATGGCAAGATTATGCTTGTATCAAGACACATGAAAGTCAGGATAACTAGAAGCATGCACTCACAAAACAGTCAAGGATAATACCTTGTCAATCCATAGTGTCAAGTAAGACCAGCATAAATGCTCATGACAGGTAGGACCAACAAAATATACCCACAAGCAGATAAAGAAATAAAACATGTTCTCATTCCCTCAGTCTTCTAGCTATGCATCATCAAAAACTTCTCAGGGAGAGACCACTCATCAAAGAAATTCTCATAGACAGCACACAAAGAAAAATAAAGTCAACATATCTCAAGCGAGTTGATTGTTTAAGTGCATGTGTGTTGGTCATAGAGTCAAACTTTGGTTATCGCATTTGTAAATGAGAAATATCGCATCAAACTTAGACTATTGGGTAAGACATCTGATAAGTGTTAAGAAACACTCGACGCAGGGGTAGTTTTGAAAAACACAGTTTGGGGTGGTGTTGAAAAACACCTGTTGTGAAATGCCCCAAGAGACAAACGCACCTAAAGGACCAATGCTAACAAGTATGCCCCCTAGACAAAGATAAAGACCAATTCTAGACCAAGGCAAATAAGGTCAAGGCATGATGGAAAGTGGCTAAGTGTCGAGAGCGCATGCTAACAAATAGGGGTGCAAAGGCCTCAAGTAGCGCATGTTTCCAGGTTTTCACCACTGGGATTTATTGCAATTTTTTCTCTTTTTTTCATTTTTTTCTACCAAGGCGCCTGTTTCCAGGTTTTCACCATGGCACTTTTTCTATTTTTTTGAATTTTTTGCTTTTTTTTTTATTTTTTTATATTTTTTAAGGACTTTTTATACTTTTTAGGATTTTTTTAGCATCATATATCAATTTTTTTAATATTTTTTCAGGATCATAAAATATGTACAAAGGATGCCCCCAAATAGAACGGGCATCAAACTCCCAAGCAAGATCACATCGTGCAATCCCAATATCTAGCAATGTGGAGGACAAGATGGATAAGCAAGCTAGCGGAAGAGATGGAAGACATGAGAATGAAGGAGAGTGAAGGGAAGACATCCTCATAGGAAAACTCCTCAAGAGTACCCAAGCTAGGGAAAAATTGTTGTCATGTAAAGCGCATTTGGACAAGCAATGAGAGGCTAGCATAGGATAAGTCACAAAAGCACATTGCAAAAGAAGGAAGAATGTAGTCCAAAGGAGTAGACATGTCAAGAGGCTTCATAGCATCGTGTTTTACTCTTTTTTATTAGATCAAGACCAAAGGGGAAGAGGATAGCAACAGGCTAGAATGAATAGAAGAAAATGAAAGCTAGACATGAATGGAATGAAAGCAAGACCATTGTAAGATAGCTCACAAGATAGCCAAATGTTCATGTATAATTCAACCTTGTCAAGATCAAAGAGAGAAGACGGAATGGATGAAATATGTAGAAGAACTACGCATGATGCCTAATTGTCAGGTTTTCATCATGGTACTTATCCAAGGTGCCACAAGGGAGTGGTTTTCACCATAGGATGAATTTATTTCTCTTTACTTTTTCTACCAAGGTGCCTGTTTCCAGGTTTCCACCAAAGCACATTTTCAATTTTTTCATTTTTTTCTTTTTTGTTTTCATTTTTTTCTTTTTTTCTTTTTTTTTGAATTTTATCCTTTTCGGAAGAAAGCAAGTCTTTTAGGTAATGCTCCTTGAAAGGATAAATCATTGATATACCAAGGATCCAAAATGATATGCTCAAAGATGCTGATAGGGAAAGGAAAACGCATGAGGAATAGGCAAATGAGAAAAAATGATAGAAGGTAGACGGATAATGAATGGAAGGAATGTGAAAAGGTAGAGGGAAAGAAAGGTAAGATCAACGTCAATACACACCTTGAAGGGTGGCGAGAGGATGGAGGAAACATGAACCATATTCTAGTCCAAGTGCGGACCATATTTTGGTTCATTATTGCTATCTGACTCCTCGAAGAGAGGATTGGTGTGCTTGTTATAATTCTCAAATGTGAATGGAGGAATACGAGAAGGAATATGGAAAATGTTTAGTAGAGGTTGTGGTTCAGGCGCATGGAATGGAAGAATGTTTTTGGAAGAAGATGAAGTGGAAGTCTTTGGAAGCTTGAATGTCAATTTCACTTTTTGTTCAACATGAGACTCTTTCAAGAGAGACTTTGGAATCCATATAGCCTTAGGCTTTTCATTTCTTTTTGATAATTTAGAGAGAATATCTTCAATGATGGATTTTGGAACCCATACTTGTCTTGTAGTTTTCTTCTTAGATATCTCTTTTGAATTTATGCCCCCATGTCGATTAGAGGAGACATGGTGATCTTCTTTTTTAGATGGATTCTTGTATTGCTTCTTTTTCTTGTATTGAACATTCAAGTTACTTCCAAAAGACTTGAGACTTGTGGAAGAAGAAGGAAAATACGACTGGTTTAGATGGGTGAGTGGATGAAAATGATTCAAGGGTATGCATCTATGTTGATCTTGAGGGAAGATAGGAGATGGAGGGACGTAAGGACCCAAAATAGATGATGAATTAGGAGAGTTAGGAGGGGAAAGTGAAGGGATATAAGGACCCAATATGGAAGGAAGATGTGAAGCCCTTAGTATTGGTGGAGGAGGTCCAAGGATGGAAGTGGAAGATGCAAAACGATAATCAATAAGTTCATCAGCATCTATATGACAACCAAGGATATCAGCATCTTTGGAGTGAGCATTAGAATTTTTAATAGAATTATGGACATCTTGAATAAGAGCATCTTCTTCCATAGGAATTTTCAAAGCTTGCGAAGATTTAGGAAGAGTAGAAAGTGGAAGTGAGCATGGAGTGGTAGAACAAGAAGATGGAAGACTTCGATCTTGACAAGGATCTTTGGATAGCATAAGCGTATCAACTTTCTTTTGATTTTCAATAGGCTTTACATCAGAAGTAACAACACCATTTTTAATAACCTTAATGAAAGTATCATCTTCAGAAGGTGCAAGTGTAGTAAGGTTGTTTTTATTTTCAATAAGCTCAATGGTGTGAGTAGTAGCTTGATCTTGCTTAGGAGAAGAATTAAGACATGGTGGAATGAATGAAGAAGGGTGTAAAGGATCAAAAGAACCATGAAGTGGATTAGAGTTGTCATGAAAAGAATTGGATGACATGGAGGGTCCTTGATCTTGATATTTCTTTATGTTCTTTTCTTTATCATTTTTAGAGTCCTCTTGACATGGAGCCACTTCTAAGGACAAGGAAGCATGTTGGAATTGTATGGAAGACTTTGGAAGAGGTGGTGAAGGACTAGCTAAAATAGGCATTATAGCGGATGAAGGCTTAGGCTCTTTAGGTTTGACAGTATTGAAAGTATTTGCAGCCAAGTGAAGGTTATCTTGAGTATCTTTAAGAGGTGGCCCTTGAGGATAACTATAGGGAACCGCATGGAAAGTCTTAGGATCTTTGTTGGATGAAGGATTTGTGAAAGATTCGGATGACTCAGAAGCTTTAGGAAGTGTGTGGGTATTGGAGGAAGTGGCGGATGGAAGGGGAGCATCACAAGACAAAGGTTCAGCATTAACATGATCTTGCTGGAGAGTGTAATCTTTATTTTCAGCATGAGAGTTTTTAGACAAGACATGCTCATAGTATTTTCGTTTATAATCAGCATGGAAAGCTTTCTCTTCCTCAATAGAAGTAGATGTATCATATTGTTCACAACAAATATCATAATTTCTCTCAAAATCAGAATCATATGGATCACCATCACAATCTATCCAATAGGATGACCCTTTAGTAAGCCTAAGCACACAACAAGGAGGACTCTTAAGAATAGAGTTGCCATAAGTATTGCTACATTGTCCATCATCATAGTCATCATAGTCATCATAGTCATCAAAGGTAGGTGTGTCACTCTTTGTGGAAGAGACATCACAAGGACTATCATGTTGCTTTTTATGGTATGTCTTCTGAAGAGAAGTAAGACTCTTGGGAGAAGTAGAAGAAGAACAAGATCTTGAAGAAGAGGAAAATGAAGACCTAGTGGAAGAAGAATACTTGGATAATGAAGAATTTGAATGATGTTTAGAAGAGTCATGATAAGATTTGGAAGATGAAGAATGTGAATAGTGTTTAGAAGAATCATGATAAGACTTGGAAGATGAGGAATGTGAATGATGTTTGGAAGAGTCATGATAAGACTTGGAAGGTGAAGAAGAATGAGAAGATTTAGATGATGAAGAATGTTTGGAAGAAGAAGATCGTGATATGATCATGTTTATGATTCTAGCAAAGGCATCTGATTTAATCATCTTTTCTTTTATTTTTTCTATAAATTCATCACTCATGAGAATTTTGGAGGAACAACACTTTTCAAATATGTCAATGAGCTCAAGATCATCTATTCTTAATAAAGGTTCCAAAGCTAGATAGTCAAGATTCATGGTTCCAAAAGAGGAGAAATCAAGCATGGAAGAAATGAATAGATGAATAGAAGAAAGTAGACTAGATAATAAGAGGAAAAGAATCAAGAAGAAGAAGAAGAAGAAGAAGAATTTCCCATGGGAATAGAAGATTTTAGAAGAACATGGGAAATGGAGAAGAAAGAAGAAGACTAAGAGCCATCTTGTGCAATTGATACCATAATGTTCATTGAAATGTTGAGCAACATGACAACACCTAGGATCTAAGATCTGGACTGACCAAGGAAGACTGAAAATAGAAGACCCTTGGTAATAGGATGACCTCACAAAATGTCAACACCAAACTAGGATAATCAAAGTTCTCTATTGTCCAAAGAGAAATGAAAAGATAGAAGAAGGGGCTTTACCAACACTGTCAAAGAGGTGTTTCAAATCAAAGGGTGACTACCCTTGCACTTTTGAACCAGGAGGTTGGGCTAGGCCAAAATATAATTGAATTGAGATTAAATGAAAATTATTTGGACAATAAGAGTACGAGAATTTCCCAAGAATGTAGCTCACAATTCTAGAGATAAACTTTCTCACCAAGAACAACCTTCTAATGCGATATTTCTCTTTGGCTAATGTGATACTGATGTTGATCTTGACCAATTTGTGCAAAATTTTGAGTTTTTAAGGTCTAATTTCAAGTTTCCGAATGTGAGGATGAAAATGTCTGATTTCAATCACAAATTCAACAGCATTTGGATAGGTTTGCAAATAGTAGAGGATCAAACATGTCTTCAAACACTTGAAACAAGGGCAAAAGCAACCTTGCCAAGACAAACACTTATGATATCAAAAATAAAATTGCACCCTATGAATGCTACCGATTGTTTGTATGTTGAGAATGTTTATACTGGTATCACACAATCGAAGACACTTCAAGTAATATCTACCTACAAGGCAAGGCTCAATACTTACCAACTTAGCCCACAACTTGATGCCCCCTTGCCTCACACCAAGTGGTTGCCCACAAGAGATATTGGCTTTGTCATGGAAGTGTCAAACAACACAACCAAAGGGACACATATGGTGAGTATCTTGGGGTGATCCGGGTTAGTCCACTTGGATCAATCCTTGCACTAAGAAGATAAGCGGCTAAAATAAGGTGGCTTCTATCTAATGGTTCTTAATAAGGATTTCCATTCACAACACCCCTCTTGCTCCTCATAAAGGACTAGGACCTCGCGGCCTCAAGAGTACCTTAAGCATTCTTGTTCAATATTTTCCCCATGGTCGCAATCCCATGAGCTACTCACATCAAACGAAGACAAGTGTTATGTCTACCAAGGTTTTTGGTGTCCTTGATAGTCTTGAGATTATAGTGAGTTGGAATCACTTGCCACCAAGGAAAATGATGACAAGGTTGTCCCCACTTGAGTCGTTCCTCTTGATTGCTCAAGAGCAGGCCCGCTAAAGGATCCTAAACTAAACAAAGAATAGATCAACTCTTGAGGTTCAAGGTTTTTGGTTCACCACAAGGGTGAAGAGCATACTCCCCTATCTCAATAATCTCTCCCAAACACACCAAGCAAAGAGGTTCAATTACTCCCTTGCTTCCAAAACCTTAAGATGGGTCAAGATTTTATGGTTCACCTAAAGGTGAAGAGCATACTTCTCCTACCACCTCAAGATCCCTTTCACAAGGTATTAAGATTCCTAATACAATTAGTGAATGCCACAGTTGAAAGGAAAGCAAATAAGCAAACAAGAAATTTTTTTTTGTTTTTATGCTTGGGCAGCCCTGCAAAAACTGTTAGTAGCCCTCTTTGACATGCATTTTTAGCAATTTTCAAGCAAAGGAGAGCACCTACAAACACAACTTGTTAGACCAACAAGAGTTAGGAGAAGAAAAATCCAAAATCTAACAATGATTAGTACATGAAAAATTAGATAATCTACAAAAATAACTGATCAAATGATAAAATCTGAAAATGAAACCATCATGGTTGGATTAGGCTCGGAAAGACCTTTCCAACGATATATCACACTTAAACTTTTGATACCATTTGTAAAATTTCAAAAAAAAATGGGCTCCCATTTTCCAGAGGCACGGATTTGAAAACGCTAGAATTTTTAGAAAATTTCAAAAAGATAGCTAACAACCCAAAACTTGCAAGATAGATAAAATAGCCCAAAAATAGCTCACTGTCGGGTACATACACAGTACAGACACCAGTATCGCGTGATACTTCGCAGTATACTGGGGTGATACTTTTAGTCTGCACGATATTTCACCTTATGCCAGGCGATATACCTCAGTACTGGTGGGCGATATACTCCAGTCAGGTTAGGCGATAGTCCATAAAGGGTGAACTATTGCACGATATTTCTCTTCAAGGCAGGCGATATTTGTAGCAAGCGTGAAGTATCGCACCGCTATATAAAGGTATATCACGCGATATACTAAGAAGTATCGCGATATTCTGAGACAGAAAACCAGAACTGCAAAATTTCCAAAAAAAAATCTAAAAAATGACGAAAATGCAATGAAACAAAGGACAAAGCCTATCTACTCTGCCCCACGGTGGGCGCCAGAAATGTACACACTAAAATGGTGCACTTCTATGAACCATTACATGCAAGGTTGCTCAAGAATGAGGCCTCACAAAGTGGCTCATAGCTCTCTATGCATGGAGTTGCAAGGGACTATGATGTGTTTGCTCTCAGCTAGAGCTACAAGCTTGTGACCTTGCTAGTCAACCACACAATGAGAGATTCAAGTGAGGACAAGGGCAACAATGTCAATATCCTCAAGAATCACTATGAAAATGCAATGCAATGCAAGCTATATGATGGTGCAATCTAAACTATGAAAGAAAAGTACAAACTATGCTATGAAAGGAGAGAACAAGTATTACCAAGCCTCCCTATTTAGACTATGTGAGCTTATTCTATTGCATAAAAGGAAATCTATATTAAGAATGCCATTATCATGCAACTAAGAAAGGAAATATGCAACTACAATGAAATGCAACAAGTCTTCAATGTCTTCAAAAGCTCCAAATGCACCTAAAACCTGCAGCATAACATTAGCATAAAAACATGGTATATCCAAATGAAGGAGAGAGCTCTCCTTTTATAAGAAATGCAAAGGAATGGACCATTGAGATTAAGAGGCAAAAAGACTTAATCAATGGTGGAGCTTGAAAGAGGAGCAATCCATGTGCACAAGTATCCTCCAATAGGAAAATAAGAGTTGACTTTATGTCCATATGAGACAAAAAGTGCTTTTCTCCTTTTTATAAAATAGGAATAATGTTTTATTTGTGCAACTTAAGATAAGAGGAAAGGTGGGGCTTTTTATTTAATCAAAAGGGGAGGAAATATTCCTTTTAATCAAATAAAGCCTTAGGATAAATGATTAGCCCAAGGATAAAAATCTAATATATGATCGAAATTAAGATTTGATCAAGAGATTGATATTGTTGAAAATATTGATTATTGATAAAATTGATTCAGGGTTGATAAATCAAATAAATGGGGCCCAAAGTCTAGGCGACCATTTTTGGGTGCATACAATTTCAACTACACCTAAGGATCCATCAGTAGTTGTGGAAAATAGGATTCATGTTGCAATGCACAAGCTACGAGATGGGAAAAGAAAGGCAAGAAGAGTGGAAAGAAGATGATATTCCTGAGATCATGGATCATTTTCAAACTTCAGTGAGGCTTCGTGTCTGTAGATTTGTACGCAATGCTGATTTAGGCTAGAGGTAAACTACATGTGTCATGTAAACAACATGGTTGAATGCAATCTCTTTTGCGCATTTTCAAGAGTTTTCCCACTAATACAAGCGTAAATAACGCATTGAACATAATCTACGAACACTGCATGGTATGAAGTCTTGCTGAAGTTTGAAATACAAGAGCAGGTGACATGGATCCCCCACATGATAGAGGCTGTAGGGATACTCCTCCCACCCATTAGTGATCTTTATATCTATATCATGTAACATATTTCAAAGTTTTCATAGGTTGTAGGACACATCAAAGGCAACAAAGGCCAGACTGCAAAAGATTTCACAATAGCTAATAAACATAATTGTAGGCATCATGGTCACAATTTTTTGGAGACAACGTAATTGAGTTGTATACCTAGACGATGGAGAGCAACTTCCGCTCCTCTGATTCCAAGTTGACACTGCGGGATCCAAAGACCATAGATAAGGAATAAATTTAGAGAGCGGAGGAGGGCCATAACAACCAAAATAATACAGGATGAACCTCAAGTTAAATGAGGCAACTGCAAATATTTTAATACATTTTTATTATTAAATAATGAAATTTGCATATTATAGTGTTCTAAGCCCCGTCTATGCAAATTTCATTATTTAATAATAAAATTCTATTAAAATGTTTGCAGTTGCCTCATTTAACTTGAGGTTCATCCTATATTATTATTTTTTGTTATGACCCTCTTCTGCTCTCTAAATTTATTCCTTATCTATGGTCTTGGGATCCCGCAGTGTCAACTTGGAATCAGAGGAGCAGAAGTTTCTCTTCATCGTCTAGGTATACCACTCAATTACGTTGTCTCCAAATAAATGTTACCATGATGCCTACAATTATTTTTCTCAGTTGTTGTGTCCCAGGACCCCTTGTGACCCTTTATGACCTCTAAGAATACATCTTAGAGGTCTTAAAATGTCGTAAAGGGTCATAAGAGGCTCCTAGGAGGGGCCAAATGAGCTTCCACCTTCACGTGGTTGGCCCTGTTAAGTAGAGAATGTTAATTAAACTATTCTCAAAACAAAGAGAAGCTCAATAATTTAAGGTCTCAGTCCATGAACAAATTAAATTAGACTTACTAAGCCTCTTATTGTAGTTTGTAATAAGATTGATTTGCAACCACTAGAGACTCCCCTACAAGCTTGAAGAAGCGGTATATTTTGGCAAATGAAGAGTGGAAAGAAGATGATATTCCTGAGATCATGGATGGACACAATGTTGCAGACTTTATTGATCTAGATATCTTGCAAAGGCTTGAAGAACTAGAGAGGGAAGAAGGTCTTAGGATGGCAGCTAATGGTGATGAGGATTTCACAATAGCTGACAAACATAATTGTAGGCATCATGGTCACATTGTT
This sequence comes from Chamaecyparis obtusa, assembly GCA_027943335.1. Lineage (NCBI taxonomy): Eukaryota > Viridiplantae > Streptophyta > Pinopsida > Cupressales > Cupressaceae > Chamaecyparis > Chamaecyparis obtusa. The sequence goes on from BSBK01005632.1 coordinate 642,161, forward strand.
TTGGAGACAACATAATTGAGTTGTATACCCAGACGGAGTGCAACTTCTGCACCTCTGATTCCAAGTTGACATTGCGGGATGGAGAACAACTTGGAACCGGAGGTGCAGAAGTTGCTCTCCATCATCTGGGTATACCACTCAATTACATTGTCTCCAAAAAAATGTGACCATGATGCCTACAATTATGTTTCTCAGTTGTTATGTCCCAGGACCCCTTATGACCCTTTATGACCATTTACAATCCCTAAGAATACATCTCAGAGGTCTTAAAATATCGTAAAGGGTCATAAGAGGCTCCTAGGAGGGGCCAGATGAGCTTCCACCTTCATGTGGTTAGCCCTATTAAGTAGAGAATGTTAAACTATTCTCAAAACAAAGAGAAGCTCAATAATTTAAGGTCTTAGTACAAGCACTAGAATTGAGTTTTTTGGCATGGGCTGGGATATTTTTGTATATCAACGTGCGATAGAGTTTGGGCAAAAAACTCTATCGCATGTTGATATACAAAAATTTCCCAGCCGTGCTGAAAAACTCAATTCTAGTGCTTGTACTACATGACTGGTGCCAAAACAAGGCTCTCCCAATCACTGATTGTGACCCACTGGCAACAAGCAATAGAACGAGTGTGGACACCTGAAGATAAATATCAGATAGGGGAAAAGCACCTGCAACAACAGAGGCAATAACTGTAGATACAGATGAGGATATCCCAAATCCGTAATATAATAAATATGGTGAAGAAAAAGAGTAATGCAAAAATTATTACTATTTTGGAAGATGCAAATCCAACCGAGGAGATGCTGAAGAGGACAGATGAATTGATGGCGCGAGCACGTCATTTTGAAGTAAGCAGTAATGAATCTTTAGTTATAAACAAAAGTTCAATAAAGGTTTATATTTTATACTCTTTTATGTCATGAACTAAAATATGTATTTGTTCTTGTTATAGGATTTTTTGCTTGCTCAATTACCTGGTCATGAACATTGCGGTGAGGCTGATATTAGCATCATGAAAAATAGTAATAATTTTTGCATTGACTCTTTTTAGTGTTTTCTTCACCGTATTTATTATATTAGGGATTTCTGGGATATCGTCATCTGTATCTACAACTATTGCCTCTGTTGTTGCAGGTGCTTTTCCCCTATCCTGAACATCAAATTGTGACAAAAATATCAATAAAACTATCATAATAACTCCATGAACATTGTGTAAAAATATCAGTAAAATTATCTATGAATGTTGTGTATTAATATTGAATTACATGTCATCTTAATGAATATTGTTATGTGTTAATGGGGAATTTAGATTGATCTTAATGAGTATTCTCGAAACCAAGTGAAGCTCAAACTAACATACCTTCATTATTTAATAAATTTCATTCATTCTAGGTCTTTGCTCATAAGTGCATTTTGAACGTGTCATTGTCAGGCAACTATCAAATAAAAAACTAGAAGGGCCAATAGTCAACTTCTCATTGTCATTGTCTGGCATGATTTGACTTCATTTTGTGTAAGTATTCTCATATTGAATGTGTCAACCTGTCTTGGCCTAATGTGGATTATTTCATTGGTTTGTGTTTTTGAGTAGGTGAAGTGTTAAATCAATTCCTATCTTCTATTCTTAATTCGTTCAAACTGCAGGAGGGCTTGACAGATATACTCAACATAGAATTGACTGCTAGTCTGGGCAATTGAACACACTGAGTCTTTGGCTTGAGAGAAAGAGTTGGGTAATGTTGTTTCTGGAGACCTGTGCAATTGTCCTCAGTGGCCTCTTTTTTTTTTAACAGGTATTTTTATATATATGTAGTGTCCATATTTTTTTTTAATACAGATTCTTTTTATGTATATGCTAGTGCTATGGAACCTAAACAAACAATTATAAATGTAATAGATAATGTCTTCAATGAAGGAATTGATGTACCACATGTAAACCAAAATCCATGCTTAATGCCATTTTGTGCAAAATGAGTTTGTCTATTAGCATATCAGATTTTGTTACACCCTTCATGACTGTAATGTTTAAGTTAAGTATTGATGCAATTTTCTAAAGTAGCAAGTTCTGTTGTCATTGTTTTTTTTCTAGTGGTTCCGAGGAGATCAAGAATTATCAAGGAAAGATATTGAAGTGGAAAGGAAAAGTTTTTGAGAGGTTACAAATATGAGTCATCGATCAAGTATACTTGTTTTTAAGTAATCGCTACAGAAATGGTTAAGTTTTCCTGAATTTTTAAAATAAGTCATAATTATTCAGTATCATATTCTTAGCTACAAGTTGCAGGTCTTCATACCATAAATTTTAGAGTTCAACTCTTACATGGACAAATTTGTAGGTTATATTGAACCATATTTTATCTTTTTTGACTCTTTAGTTGTCAGAAAGATTAAATTCACATCCTAGTTGTCATTGTGTTTGGGACATAAAGCTTTATTTAACTAAATTAATTCTTTTAATATTGAGATAAAAAATGTACAAATAAAGCTTAGACTGGGGACTACATAGAAAACTATCATATGAAGAACTACTGAAATGGCGGTATCAAAGTTCCTTACAAGCAATCCACATATCAAAATCTAGTTGTAGGATTTAAAAAAAAGACAAGATAAAAAAGCTCATAGGCCCATATAAGACACCCACCAAAATATAGACCATCAATTTATAGAACCCTTGCAAGATATCCCAAGGAATGATAGGTAGTGAAAACCAGATAGATGGAAAAAAGGACATAACCATATGTTGCCTCACCTGTTTGAGGTAAGCCAAACTCAGTCCAATTCTCTTAACAATGGTACATATTTGTCCAAGTGCAACAACCTTCAAAGATTTGCAGTGGTAAAGAGAATCCCCATATTTTATCAGCCTAACATAGTCTTTGGCCACTTTGGCAATGAGATTGCGAGTAATATTGATCTGGCCAAGGGCCAACTTGTAGTGATCTTTATCATATAAAACATTTAGCAGATCTCCATAAAATGGATGCACATCATCTTGGCGGGAGAAATCATCTTAGCAAATACATTCGAAGTAGCAATAGAAGCATCAGCATCAATAAATACATCACTGACACTTTTCAGGCATATTTCATCGACTCCTCAAAATGAGCAGCCTTTATTTCAGCTACCTCATCACTATCATCCTCATCCATTGCCTTGGGGTTCTCACTTCTTTTTCTTTCATGTACAATATCCTGTAAAAGTGCAGAGGAAAGAGAACATGAAAAATTGAAATAATAAGATACAAGTTGAGGAAAATTGAATTAAAAAATGTAAAATTCTAACAAACCAGCTCAAAAAAAACCATTAAGAAATTCATAACCAAATCTAGTTTGCAAAAGCCGCCGCAATTGAAACTCACCTTCTCAATATTTTTTTCTAATAGCATACTTGCAAGCCTGCTGACAAATCTCTGTAATATCGGCTGCATTGAATCCTTGGGTATAACAGGCCAATGCCATTAGGTATAATGAAAATCATTTTCTTGGTTGTCATACCATCCATCTCCATCAACAACTGGTTAAGGACTCTGTCTGCAGCAGCACCAACATCCCCAATATTGATTCCATGCTACAAACATGCAAACCAATTATGCATCACCAGTCAGAGCCTATCTCTCAAATAGTTCAAACAAAATGAAAAAACCCACAGTTTCACGCAGAGCAGAGCAAATGGATTGCTAGAGCCCGCTAACAAATCTTTGTAATATCTCATCAATAAATATAATGGACGGGGCATTCTTCTGAGACTCCTCAAAAGCCTTCTGGAGATTGCTTTCACTTTCTCCAACCAACTTTGACATGATCTCAAGTCCATTGATACAGAAAAATAAGGCACCGGTTTCATTTGCCACTGCCCTAGCAATTAAAGTTTTCCCAGAACTAGGAGGCCCATAGTGCAGAATACCCTTTGGGGGCTTCACACCAATAGATTTGAAGAGTTGTGGGCATCTAAGAGGAAGCTCTACCAATTCATGGATCACCAGCCAGAATTAGTTGAACTATACTTTCTTTGTTGTATAATTGATTTAGTATAGAATATTTTCCAACAAGATTTTTTTTTTAAAAGCAAGGTTTTCATAGCATTATCTACCACTTGAGCAAAAGTTTCCATAGCTAAATTTCCTTGCCACAGTTAATATTTCTCTAAATACTTACAAGTTAGTAAGTCCTCGGCTAAAGGGCTGATAAACTAAATAAAGTTTCAAACATATGAACAGATAAAACTCATACAAGCAAAAGTCGGAGCCAAATTGAATAGCATTGGCTATTTGTCAACGGAAGGTCCCTGCTAGAACAGACACATTTGTCACTTCATTAAGATGACAATTGTGTACTAAGTTTCCTAACTATATAAGTCATTGTCATCTTTATTCTCTATTGTAGCAAATACATCTGAAGCACCAGGAAATCAAAATTCAGAACCAAAGCCTTCAGATTGCTATAGTGTTTGTGCAAAGGCTTGATACTTCTAAATATTAGCATCAGTGACACTTCTTCGGGCATATTTCATTGACTCCTCAAAATGAGCAGCCTTTATTTCAGCTACCTCATCACTATCATCCTCATCCATTACCTCGGGGTTCTCACTTTTTTTTCTTTCATGTTCAATATTATCCTGTAAAAGTGTAGAGGAAAGAGAACATGACAAATTGAAATAATAAGATACAAGTTGAGGAAAATTAAATCAAAAAATGTAAAATCCTAACAAACCAATTAAAAAAAAACCATTAAGAAATTCATAACCAAATCTAGTTTGTAAAAGCCGCCACAATTGAAACTCACCTTAATATTTTCTCTAATAGAATACTTGCAAGCCCACTAACAAATCTTTGTAATATCTCATCAATAAATATAATGGATGGGGCATTCTTCTCAGCCTCCTCAAAAGCCTTCCGGAGATTGATTTCACTTTCTCCAGCCAACTTTGACATGATCTCAGCTCCATTGATACAGAAAAAGAAGGCACCGGTTTCATTTGCCACTGCCCTAGCAATTAAAGTTTTCCCAGAACCAGGAGGCCCATAGAGCAGAATACCCTTTGGGGGATTCACACCAATAGATTTGAGGAGTTGTGGGTGTCTAAGAGGAATCTCTACCAATTCACGGATCACCAGTCAGAGCCTATCTCTCAAATAGTTCAAACAAAATGAAAAAACCCACAGTTTCACGCAGATCAGATGGATTGCTAGAGCCCAAAGTAGTCTGGAAAATAGAACGAGCAGGGACCCGCTGGCAACAAGCAGTAGAATGAGTGTGGAAACTTGAAGATAAATATCTAGACTAATCACCGATCAGGATGCTGTTGGTGATTAGTCTGGATATTTATCTTCAATTTTTTTTAAAACACTTTACGTGTCGTCGAACTTTCGACCCTAATGCATCAAAATATTGGCCTAAATTTGACGATTCTGTGTCGAAATGTGGCGTTGTGGGTTTGGCATCCTAGTCGGAGCCGCTAAATATTTTGACCAAATTTGGTCGAAATATGACCGTCACGAATTTGGCATCCTGGTCAGAGCAACCAAAGTTTTCGACCAATATTAATTTATATTGGTTGAAAGATCGACCACTACACAAACACTTGCCAATGTTATTTTCGGCCTAGATTGCCATCGTTTTTGACCAATAGTGGAGTCGATCATTCGACAATTTCAGTAGTGGGTCAATATTTTGACGCACATAATAGCGATGAACTAGTTGGTCAACCATTCGATCAAGTTGGGTAGAAACTTCGACCAATAGTGCATCGAAAAATGGTGCAAAATGTACTAGTGAAACCTGACATAAATCCTAGTTACACTCAAAATAACATGTGAACCAATCATGACACTAAAAAGGTTATGAACATTCCACAAAATAAACCCACAATATAAAAACCATAAAATAATTCAAGTCTAGAAAACATATTTCCACCTAAGGCATCAGTCTACCCATACACACAAATAATTTATAACAAGATTGACAAAGCAAAACTTATAATCACAAATCACTATGACATAAATCACACACAAATTAGGTGTATTTAATATCTTATCAAATTGACTATTATTATTAATTTATATAATAGTAAGTCATAATTGACTTAGTTACTAACAACATCGAGTTAATTGTGGAAAAATAGAATATCAATTTAACTTTTATAAATTAATTTGTAATACTCTTAATACAAATTAACTTATTGGGTAAAATTACTAAATAACATTATAATTAAATTTTAATAAAAAATCAATAATATAAACCTTTATAAATTAATTTATAAATTTCCTTATATAAATTAATTTATCAAATATAATTACTAAAAGACATAAAATTTAATAACCTTAAATTAAAACTAATGATTATTAATAAATCATTAAATACGACTTAATTTTTTAAAAAGAATTATAAAATAAAACTTAATTTTTTTTAATTAAATCAATAAAGTATATAAAAAAATAATATAACAAAGTGGAGGGGGAGTCCCATGGACCCCACCCGCGGCCCCCTCATGGCAAGTTCCCTGGCATTGTCGCAAGCAATGCCCAATGGCTTGGCCATTGGCATTATCGCAGGCAATGTCTAATGGTCTTCATCGCTGGCATTACAACAGACAATGCCCAGTGGATTGGCCTCTGGCATTACCGCGGGCAATGTCCAACGGTCTTCACCACTGGCATTGGTGAGGCCAAAATAAGTGTTTTTTTTGGGGGGGGGTATTTCCTTTTTTTCTAAACAAAATATATATGTATTTTTCTCAAATAAATAAATATAATTTATTTATTTTTATAAAACAATCTCTATCTCTTTTCCTTAATTCTATAAACGAACTATTCTCATATACATATTTATAGGGTTTCTTTAATAAGTTTATATATATCACACACACACACACACACACACTTTTTAAATAGGCATAGGTTTTCTTTTCAAAAATTGAATTCAAATACAAATTTACCCAATCCGTTTTCTAATTCCATTTTTGATATATTCACAAGGATTTTTATCCAAAATTTAAATCAAACCCTAGTTGATTGGATTCTAAAGTTTTCTCAATTATTTTGGTGTACAATTCTATTTCAAAGAGAGCTTAGGGTTTTCAACTAGTTTTCAACACATAAAACAACCACAATTATTTTCATTCAATTTCCACAAACAAGGAAAGACATGCATTCTAATTAATCGGAACACAATAACTATCTAGAAGACACAAAAAGAACAATCTTTTCAAAGAGGAAAATTTGCAAAGGTTTTCAACCCCTACCTTAATCCCATAAGATGAATCTGAAACACATGCAAAGGCCAAAATGCAAATACAAAAACTTCCAAGATCTCTTACAAAAATTCCTTGAATTCCAATCCAGAGCCAAAACTATAAACCTACCTAAAACCTGTGTGTAGAATAATGGCCAAAAAGGACTCTAATATAGAAAACCTAACAAACTGAACTTAAACATGCAACACACAATAAAAACTAAGAACTCAACTGTTAAGAACAATTAAACAATTAATTCAAAATTATAGAAATCAAAACTCAACTCTAACCTCGTTAATATCAATCCCTTATTTAAAACAATTATTTATTTAATTAATAATTCAAATTCATGCAAATCACTCAACTTTCAACTTAATTTTATAATCAACTTTATTAACTAAATGTGCAAATTTAATTGCATAATCCTATTTAATTAATAATTAATATTTTTAACATATTAGTAATATACAAATTGATAATTAAATATCAATTCATTAATTTATTAAAAAGAATTATTACTAATCCTTCAGTTAAATATCTTAACTCAACCTTCTAATTTAGAACTGACAAATTAATTCATTTTAACTGGTGTGCATATAATCACATGATTATATTTCAGTTATAATTAATATCTTTAGCACCACTTAATAAGTAACTTGATAAATAATAACAATTTATATTATTCGAACATTTAATTTTGATCTTGATTTAACATTTAATTAAATCTATATTTTCATAATTTAGACTTTTAATTAAGTCTTTTAAATAATCAATGATATTTAATTAATTTTCATTAATTAAATATCTATATATTTAATATTTTCATATTCATAGGATATAATTATTTTAATCTCATAATTAACCTTAATTAAATCTTTAATTCATTAATAACATAAAATTCACATCAAGACACCCGACAAACAACCACGAAGGAAAAACTGACCAAAGCCATAAAGTAATAATCAAGCCAAAAGAAAGGGTTCACGAATGACATCACCTTGACGAATTCAGAGGGTAGTAGATAAGATACTCGTCTACTATTTGAGGACAATAAATGACTTAGGTTGGGATTTAGACCAGGACTTTATCTCCCCTCTCTTACCATTGAGATATTGCAATAGGGCACACTCATCCTGGCAATTCAGGGAAGTCGATGTCGAGTACTTGAAATCATGCATAAAAGATGAGCATGTACATGCATGTATACTATATAACAGAAAATGGTGTGGATTGGCCGATCACGTGGATCTTGCAAGCAAGTAACTATGACTTCATCCCTCAACCACATCAAGCACCTCAAACACAAATATAAAACATACATGCCAACCATACACATGCAAGTATGGGGTTAGTAAAAATCATAAGTAACATCAACATATGTCATTAATCATCATTATCTAACTAACATGATATAAATCAAATGATTTAAAGTATCATAGCAATAAATCATTAAATGTAACCAAAGATCTAATATTCATAAAAAGTGGTCTAAATGAATTGACATCATAAATATAAATGGCAGTAAAGGAATGGGCACTATAGAATGATCCCATCAACATAATTCATCTTAAAATGTTCTATGCTTGAGTCATATAGTGTATCCCACTTGTTTGAAAAGTCCTGAAAAAAATCATAAACAATGCAAAAAGTCCTAAAAAATCATAAACAATACAAAAGGTCCTGAAAAAATCACAAAAAATACAAGAAGTCCTGGAAAAAAATACATCCAATGGTGAAAAAATGGAAATCAAGCGCCTTGGATAGGTGCATGTGGTGAAAACCTTGCAACAGGTGCCATGTGTACAAGGTCATGTCATTATCTATCAAAATGTCATCCCACACACATTTATCCTTCAACTTCATTCTATCTATCCTCGTCTACAATTTCACCTCACAAAACCCATATTCCCTGGGTGTTCCATCACCACACATGCACAGTGTAGTTTGTACCTATCAATCATATTGCTATCCCAATCTTTGAATGTTGTACTTATTGGTTGTATATAGTGTATATAGTGTCATGTCCCTTAGTCATGTATAGTTATCTTTGTTATGTCTTTGAATAAAGTCCCTTTGTACATAGTTTCCTTGAGCTCTAGTCTTTTGCATCATGTGTCATCAAGACCTCGATCCTATTTAAGCTGGCAATTCAACAATCATCTTTGAGTATCCTTGTCATGTTGGTCATCCTAGATATCCCTTTATTGATTATAGTTACCCAATCAATCATTAGATCACTGGTCTTCATAGGATGCATCCTTCCTCAAATAAGACCACAACCAGTTATATCCATTTGCTACCCTTTGGAAAAACATGTCTGGGGAAATTACTATGGGATTGATTTCTTTTTTGATCTTTTTTTTGAGCTTCCTTTTTTAACCTACTCAAAGTCACCACGATCCTTTATATCATGGTGCACTATGAATGGTTCAACTTGGGGCAAGGTCTTGATCTTTTTATTTTCAGGTCAATTGGATATGACTCTTGCATTTTAAACATATGGTCCTCGAGGTCACATGGTGCACTTGGGAAATATCACTTGTTTGTGGATTCTCCTAGCATCGTATCCACCCTAGTCCTCTATGGATAGAGCATGATGTTGGGATTATCCTTGAGTTTTTTTCATGTTATTTCATGTATAGTCTATGACATAGCCTTGGTTATTTATACCTTGGTAGATCCATGATAGTGCTACAACAAATTAAGTTCTCGCTACATGAAAACCCCCTTCTAGGGTGCTCTTTCTCAAGCTTTCCCCCATCTCTGATTGTCCAAATCAATCCCTCATCCCTCGTCAGTCTATTAATTTTCCCTATTACTTATAGTTAGGAACATGCACATGTATTTATGGGTTAGTCTTTATTCCTAGATGGAGTTTTGTCGCGAGTGGCTTGATGAGTTCATTTGCATTGTCATTTAGTTTCATTTACATTTACATTATCACATAGGTTCATTTGCATCAATCTAAATCATGCACATCTATATAGAAATCATAGTAAATACATCTAATCATGGAATCATATCCTACATACTCATACATCAAGATAACATGTAAATATGAGCAAAAGAAAGCATCACATCCTTCATCACATTTGGTAAGTGCATATGCATATATAAGCATCCATCAAAAGAACTACAGACAAAAAAGGGAGACAACATATAAATCATCCATAAGTCACCATCAAATGTCCATCATATATATATATATATATATATATATATATATAAATAAACTCTAACAAGACTAATGCAAGGTACATAAAGTCCATCAAGTCAAAAACATCATGTATACATCATATGTCATATACATCTCATCTAGTGCATATTGAGCTCAAAAATTTGCTCACAACAAGATTCTATCTACTCCCTCTCTGAGTTAGTCCGATCACCTCCTCTATCACCATTGATGCATGATTCCTTGTGTCCTAGCCCTATCCTTTCTTCCTCCTAAGTCCCTAGATCCCTCCTCTGATACTTCCTCCTATCTCTCATCACCTATACTTGTCATCCCTACTAACAAACCCCCAGACGCATCATAAACTTGTCTCCTACCACCTTTAGCCCTACTCTCCACACTAGGAGTCCCTGATCTATCATCCTCCTCTGACCTTGTTGACCATCCTAGAGTATCTGGTATGCCCCAAAATACTCTTTTCATCCCATGTCTATCCACTCTAGAGATTAACCCTATAGGTACTCATGGTGGTGGAATACTATGTCCTGCCCTATGATGGGAGCTACTACTCCTCTCTATGTGCCTACTACTCTTGCTAACTCTCCCTGCTACTCCTTGTCAATCCTCCATTTCTCTGAGACCCCCCACTCATGCTAGGCATGTTTGGTGGTGTGTATGTCTATCTCCTATTAGCTAGCATGGGAAACTCATAAGATGCCTTGTACCATGTTTCCTCTCTCCCCAAATCCTCAATCCATTCGACTTATTGTGCTATTAATGTATGTGCTTCCTCACTAGCCTCTCATGTTTCTCTTGTATCCCTTGTGGCTCCTACAACTCCTGATCCTCCCATAGCCTCATTCCCTCCTGACCTCCCCTAGCTGCCTCTATAAATGCTCAATGTCCCTAGCCTCCTTCTATCGTGTTGCCTCTATAGAATCTTGTGTTGCCTCTAAGAACTTTATTTTTCCCATGGACCTATCCCTCTCCTCTATCACTATCCTCAAATCAATCCCCAGTTCTTCTATCTCTTTTGTATCCCTCTTTAGATCCCCCCTCAATCCATCCTACTCTATCCTCTACCTCTCCAACTCCTCCCTCAACCTATCCCTCTCTAATGCCACTCCATTATTCTTCTCATGTAAATTAAATTTGGATTCTCTCAATACCTCGATATGCTCTCCCTATGAGGCTCCATGTGTAGATGTCCCCATCTTCCCCTTTAGTCTCTCTTGCTGCTCCATTAACTCGACTATTTGACACTATGCGCTCTCAAGATACACACTCAAGGTCTCAATCACATCCTATTGGAGTTGCACATCATCACAATACTGCATTGTTTTCTTTGATAGCTATCTATCTACCCTCTGTTTGTGTCTCATAATCCTTGGTGGCACTAACACTAGTGTCACTAAAAATCTCTCAACCCTCACCCTTGTCTATCAAGACCCTAATCTCCCAGAAATGGATCCCCCTATCGCATCTGACTTCTCATCTACCTTTTTCCTCTTCTACCATCTACCTTTTCTCTCTGATACATAATGACATCCCTCTATAGAATCTATCTCCATCACCTTCATATATATATATGGAACCTCCTTCTCTACCACCTCTCCACCCTCCTCCTCATCATTAGTCAGCTCCACTATCACCTCTTCTATCTCCTCTACACCAACACCTCCCTGCCCTATTGCTCTCATTAGTAGCCTCCTAGCATCACTACCTCCCTCCTCCATACATGTGGTAGTGGGATACCTGCAATCCCCATTGGATTTTGTCTCTGTGTCTCAAACTATGTCTCATATCTCACAGTCGTACCTAGATCATCCACACCCCCTCTGGGTCCCATACCTCCACTGGATATCTACCCACTTATGGAAATCCATCACCCTATCCACCAACACCCCCCATTCTCTCCCCTCACAAGATAGTTGAGTAATTCTGTGTGAAGGTCCTATAATGTCTTATCTCACCCTAAACTATCTCATCACCCTATTTTTCCTATACCACTCAATCAAATACTCTCTTCAACCCTATATATAAGGGTGTCAACATAAATGGTAACTCCTCTATGTCCTCCTCCCATCCTCTGATGTCCTGATATGGTCTCCATATGATCATTGATGCATCTTTCTCATCCAATATCTATCTCCAATAATCTACCAGCAACCCCACTTACCTCAGTGCCCCTCCCCATCTATACACCACTAGATCTTGCTCCCCCCTCACCATCCTCTCTCCAACTAGTCGGGTAATAGATATGTGCTCCCACATCCAAATCTAAAGAAGGGTCATGTACTCTTTACTCCTTAGACCATATTAGCATATCAGGTGCAACTTTTTGTACACTTGTACTAGAATAAATGTACCCCATGTCACCTGCCTCTGTCATCACACTACATCTACCACCAACTGCACCCATCCTGATGAAATAACTCATCCTCCCTTATCTGGTGTCAATAAGTATCCCACCAATTTGTATATGTATATAATCATATACCTATTGGGGCTAGCATATGCCCATGCAACCCCTAGTACCATTGGCATTATGCACAAGACAATCTGTTTGCTCTAGGAGCAGTTGTAGTGCCTCATCACGTGGTATATCACACATGCTCACTCGTGACCCCCTAATCAGGAGTTGAAATATCTTATAGATATCCTCTACCATCACCATCATCTCCCCTATTAGGAGATGAAAGGTGGATTTCCCTGACCTCCATCACTTTGCCAATGCGATCACCAAGCCACTATGTTCCATGATGTTAAGCATCTGAGCCAAATACCCAAGCCCCAGTTGATCCACTAGTTCCCACTCCTCTGGTCCAAGCCTATCTTCTAGTAACAATACATATGACTATGACTCCCATACCACTAGAGCATCCACTCTCCTCTACACAAGCATCAATCCTAGTTAGTCCATCATTTCCAACCATTTGTCCAGAGTTAAACTTCTAATCCAAATTCCTCCCCCTTTAAGGGACTCAGTCAAACAAGTCCTTTCCTCTCATTCTCATCTCCCCCCTTAATCCCCTATGCTCTCCTAATTTTCCCTTTCTTATCTACCTTAAACACTCCTCCCTTTGGAAAAGAATATCCACCATTTTATGTGGTGAATCTACCAAACAATAAGGTGTATCTACCTAGCAGTCATCTTCCCCCCGGTAGAGCTTGGTATATCCGCAATCTTGGAGGATGGATTTACATTGGTAGATCTTCCTGAGCCGCATGCCTCTTAGTCAAGATCAGAGGGAATATTTGCATTGATAGATCCACCCAAGCCATACCCTCTCAACCAAGCTTGGCGTATTTGCTAAGCTCAGAGGGTGGATCCACCAATGTGAATCTGTCTAAAATAGGCCTTCTCTACCAAGCTCAACATATCCACCAAGCCCAAAGGGAAGATCTGTTGATGCAAATCCACATGAGTTGGACCCTCTCATTTGAGCTTGGCATATCTATCAAGCTTAGAGAGAAGATATTTTGATGTGGATCTTCCCAAGCTGGACCTTCTGTACTAATCTTGGCATATCTACTGAGTTCAGAGAGCAGATCTTCCGATGTGAATCTTCCCAAGTTGGACCTTATGTACTGAGCTTGGTACGCTACAGATCCACCTAAATTAGGCCCCCCAACTAAGCTCATAGGGTAGATATCATATTTGTCTAATCCCTAGCCCTGGCTTGAGCTCAACATATCTACCAAGCTGGAAAGGGCCATTTCATCATAGCCCCACCCCAAATCAGTGGATCCACTAGACTTGATCTAGCAAATTTTTTGAAAACCAATTTTTAACCACTAAAAAAATGCATAGAAATGTGTGCCAACTAGAAAACAAAGATTCCTACCATAGGATCTGGTTGTCACACCATGTCCGCCCGATGCACTAGCTACTTGTACGCCAATATTTTATCTAGTTTCTCTCTTCTTCTCCTATACTCCAAATTTTCAAACTTGAGAGTGCAAAATGACCTGTAAAAATTCATTTTTTGAAAGTATAGGATCTTTTTCACCCTCCATTTTTCCTTTTTTAACCCATTTACCTTCATTTGGTCGCCATTTCCTCATACAGACTCTTATTTTAGCGTCGTTCACTCCTAAAAAATCTATTTTTTGCCTACTTTTATTTCATGTCATCCTCATCGTCCCCACTCTCTTTTTGAGAGCCCATTCAAGCACTTTCTCTTTCATCTGCCTTCTCGAGGGTGCATCACCTAATGAGTTTAACATATTTTCACCATATGGAGCATGTTTTATTTTCTTCATGTCATCAATATTTTGTTTTTCTTCAAAGTGACATTATTTTAAATGGCATTTCAAAGAGGGGAAAATTGTAAACACCCAAATTTGAACACAATTAATTATTCATCTTTTATAGTCCTAGGTAAGTTAACCCGTTTAATTTATCTAATGTCCTCGATCATGTTTCATTAAATGAACCTAGTGGTTTTTTTAATAAAACTATCAAACCCCATTCTTATATAGTCCTTCTGTCGATTAAATAGCTAGTCTATTTAATTAGTTTCCTCATCTTCCAACCATCCTAGGTGAGCTAATTGATCCATTTTACCTAATGTCCAATGTCATTTAATTAAATAGATCCACCTATTTAATTAAATAAATCTTCTTCTATTTTGAATTAAAATGAATTCAAAATTCACCCAATTTCCTCTCACTTACCAAACCCTAACCTATCTACTTACCTTCTAATTAACCCTTGTCCCTAAGTCTAAACCATAAATACATCTGCACATTCCTAAAAAGTAAGGATTAAGGAAATAAAGAAAAGTTAAATTTGTCATTTTCCCTCTAAATCCCAAGCATTAAGGAATTTGACCTTAGGGTTAAAGGTCATTTATGGAAACTTAATTGAATTAATCCCAAACCACTTCCCCTAAATTTTGGGAACCCTAACCTCCCGTGAGGCCCCCCAAACCTAGCTCGACGTATCTACCAAGCTTGAAGGAAGAGTCCTCCCACGCCCTAGCCTTGGCCTAAGCTTGGCATATTTGTCAAGATCGGAAGGGTGGATCCACCATTTCATCACAACCTTGCCCCAAATCTACAGATCTGCTGGATTCAATCCAATGAATGTGTGCCAACCAGAAAACAAAGATGGCTAGCTCAGGATCTGATCATTGCACCACGTTTGCCCAATACACTAGTTACCTATACTTTTCCATTTTCTCTGGTTTCTCTCTTCTTCTCCTCCACTCCAAATTTTCAAACTTGAGGGTGCAAAATGACTTGTAAAAAGTCATTTTTTGAAAATATAGGGTCTTTTTCACCCTCTTTTTTTTTTTTTTTCCTTTTTTAAAACCCATTTTACCTTCATTTGATCACCATTTCCTCATACGAACTATGATTTTGGCATCGTTCACTCCCACTAACTTTTTTTTTCACCTACTTTTCATTTCTATCATCCTCATCATGTCTACTCTCTTTTTGAGATCCCATTCAAGTACTTTTTCTCTTCCAGCCAACCTCTCGAGGGGGCATCACCTAATGAGTTTAACTCATTTTCACCATTTAGGGCATGTTTTATTTTCTTCATGTCGTCAATATTCTATTTTTTTTTCAAAACAATATTATTTTAAACGCCATCTTGAAGAGGGAAAAAATGCATACACCCAAACCCAAACACAATTAATTAATTATTCATCTTCTATAGTCTTAGGTATGTTAACCCGTTAAATTTACCTAATATCCTTGATCATGTTTTGTTAAATGGACCTAGTGATTTATTTAATAAAATGATCAAACCCCATTCTTCTATATTCCTTCTATCAATTAAATTGCTAGTCTATTTAATTAGTCCCCTCATCTTTCAACCATTATGGGTGAATTTATTGATCCACTTTACCTAATGTCCAATCTCATTTAATTAAATAGATCTACATATTTAATTAAATCAATCTTCTTCTATTTTGAATTAAAATAAATTTAAAATTCACCCAATTTCCTCCCACTTACCTAACCCTAACCTATCCACTTACCTTCTAACTAATCCTTGTCCCTAAGTATAACCCATAAATACATGTGCACATTCCTACAAATAAGGATTAAGGAAAGAAAGAAAAGTTAAATTTGTTATTTTCCCTCCAAATCCCAAGCATAAAGGAATTTGACCTTGGGGTTAAAGATCATTTATGACAAGTTAATTTACTCAACCCCAACCACTTCCCCTAAATTTTGGGAACCCTAACCTCCCAAAGGGATAAGGGAGAAAATATCTCTCATTCCAATCTCTCACTCATTCTTAATCCACATCCATTATGCAAAAATATCACAACTCATCCACTCTCCAACATTGAATCATTTTTCCATTCTTAATTATGGAAGCTCATTGGGGCATTTTTTAGAACTCTCCACACTTGTGCAAATCTTTAGGTCATACCCATTATCCTTTGAATCTTGATCAAACACTGGAGCACTTTGTTACTATTATATTGTTAAAATTGTGAGAACACATCTAATCATACAGTCTTGGATAAATCATTGAAACAAAGAGGCTACAACATGGTTAATATGGTTTACATACTTGTTATTTTTGTTCTTTTTCTATCTATTCATGTATGTTTTTTGAACTTATGTTCTGATTATTTTTATTAGTTATTTGTATTCCTTTGGTACACATTTCCTTACACACAATTTCATTACCTTCATCAATGTCCACTTATCACAGTGTCTCCTTTATATATTCAACTATTCCTTCCATTTGTAACAATGTTCCAAACATTTCCAATATCTCTCCTCGTACTGTCCTTTCTACCAATTCTACCATTAATATCTTGTCTCAAATTGTGTCTTCTTTAACACAACAAATTGCTTCAATGACTTAATCCAACTTTAACATTCCTATTTGTGATATTACTAGTCCTTTGTATTTGGATATCATCTGTGCTATTATCCCACAATACATGGATATTACTCATCTCCAGACCTATAACAATAAGGGTGACTCGTATTAAAACATTTAAAACCTTGTGTAGTGATATCTCTCATGACCATAGTGTTAGAAGTATTAAAAGAATGGAAACAAGATCAAGAAGATAATCCAAGAAAGTGAAGTGCAAGAAGGATTTTACCATAAACTAAATATGAGAGAGTTGCAAGATCAATCACCAAAACCAAGAGAATACTCCAAGAATCCAACAAGAGCCAAGAGATTTTTGTAAGGGGAAAAGAAAAGAAAAACCCCTTTGTGTATTATGAATGAGGCATGAAAAGCCTAAAGAGAGAGATAGAATATGAGCAAGAAGCTCAATATAATAATGATAGAACTAGTAGGAGAGAAATTATGTGTAGGAAATGTGAGAAAATTGTGTCAAGTGTGTGGAGAAGTATCTCTTAAGTAGAGATGAGTGAATTATTTTTCATGTAACTCCCTATGTGAATGAGTGCCACATTCATACTAAGTGTGTGTCAAGTGTGAGCATCCTCATAAGGAGGAATAAACTATTTTTCTTATTAAAGGAATTACAAAATATGAGTTGTCCTCCCACTTGGACTAGAGGACAAAATTACATGTAAAGATTCCTTTAGGAATATCCAAAAATAAAATAAAAGGAGGATACCTTGGTTTATCATCAAATTAAATAAAACACACAAGGAAAGATTACTAATTCTAACACCCCCCTTTAATCTTTACTTGGGGTGATTACATCAATGGGTATCAAACCCAAATTTTTGCAATGAAATTCAAATTTTTCTCTAGGAAGAGGCTTTGTCAAAATATTTGCAACTTGATCTTCACCCTTGCAATAGATAAGGGACACTTGCTTTTCTTCAATTTGTTCTCTAATGAAGTGGTGGTGGAGAGAAATGTACTTTGATTTTGCATGGTAAACCAGATTCTTTGCCAAGGCTATTGCACTTTGATTGCCACAATATAATGGTGTAGGTTCTTGTTGAGGTAGACCCAAATTTTCAAGTATTCTTCTAAGCCATAAAGCTTCTTTAGAGGCATGAGTACAAATTTTTTATTTGGCTTCGGTAGAACATAGAGAAACAGATTGATCTTTTTTACTTTTCCAAGATATAGCACCTGAACCAAGAGAATAACAATACCCACAAGTAGATTTCCCATCATTGAGGTCTCTACCTAAATCTGAATCAGTAAAACCTTTTAAAGAAAAATCAAAATTTGCATCATAAAATAATCCTAAGTTAATAGTACCTTTAATGTATCGTAATATTCTTTTAGCAATTTTGAAGTGTGTTTGTTGAGGTTTTGACATGAATCTTGAAACTAAACCAACACTAAAAGATATATCAAGTCTAGTGAGAGTTAGATAATTTAAACTATCTACAAGCTCTCTATAAGGAGTAGCATCTATGAATGGAGATTCCATATCTATCATTAACCTAGTTCCTAATTCACATGGAATTGAAACATGATTAGCATCATTCATATGAAATCTATCTAGAAGATCTTTAGCATATTTACTTTGAGAAATAAAAATACCCTTGGGGGTTTGCAAAATTTGCATTCCTAGGAAATAATGTAAAAGTCCCAAATCAGTCATTTGAATTTTTTGGTTAAGTTGGAACTTAATATCATAAATTAAATGGTTAGAACTAGAAGTAAGAATCAAATCATCAACATAAAGAATGATAATAATAATAATTTCATCTTCACTGTGATTGATATACAAGTTAGGATCATTTTTGCTTCTATCAAAGCCTTGAGAAATAGAGAAAGCATTGATTTTGGAATACCACTCTCTAGGAGATTGCTTTAAACCATAAATAGATTTATTTAGTTTGCATACTAGATGTTCATGACCTTCTTCAATAAAACTGGGAGGTTGGGACATATAAATTTCTTCATGCAAGTCACCATTTAAAAAAGCACTTTTAAAATCCATTTGGTGAATAGGCCAATTCATTTTAGTAGCTAAAGCAAGAACAACTTTAATGGTAGGCATTTTTGCAATAGGGTAAAATGTCTCATTATAGTCTAATCCTTCAATTTGAGAGAAACCTCTTGCTACTAACCTATCTTTAAACTTACTAATTTCATTATTGGCATTCAACTTAGTTTTATATAACCATTTGCATGAAACTAGATTTTTACCATGAGGTAAGGGAACTAAATCCCAAGTATTATTAGAAATTAAAGTGTCATATTCCTCTTGCATAGCATTTTTCCAATGAAGTTGATTTTTAGCTTGAGAAGAGGTTTGAGGATCATTAGAGTTCATAAGAGAATACATTAAAGCATAATTAAAATAATTAACTCTCCTAGGTCTAAGACCTCCCATTCTAGCAATATAATCATCACCTTCATTAAGTAAATCTTTAAACCATTTAGGATTTCTCTTAGAATTAACATAAATATCACTATGAGGAGTATCATTATCATCATGATGAACATTATCACTATGAGGAGTAGATATATTATTACCATCATCATCATCATTAGTATTACTAATAGGAAAAGAAATAGATGCATTAGGAGTAGGGTTTAGAATAGGAGGTTGGTCCTCCACAATCTCAATAGTGCCTCCTTTAAATTCATCATCTTTGATCTTGGAGCAATCATATACTTCATTTTATGCAATGTAAACATCTCTTTCAATATGTACCTTGTTACTAGTAGGATCATAAACCCTATAACCTTTAGTAAATTCATCATACCCAACAAAAATAAATGGAGAAGATTTAGAATCAAGTTTTTGCCTTTTTTGTTTGGGTGTGTTAACATAAGCAATAGATCCAAAAATTCTCAAATGTTGTAAATTTGGTTTTCTACTGGACCACGCTTCCTCGAGAGTTATATCTTGCAAAGCTTTAGTAGGAGTTCTATTAAGAAGATAAGTGACACAAACCATTGCTTTAGCCCATAACTTTTAATGAATATTTTTTGCATGCAACATGCATCTAGCCATTTCCACAATAGTTCTATGATTCCTTTCCACCACACCATTTTGTTGTGGTGTATAAGGAACAGTAAGCTCATGTTTTATACCAAAAGATCTGAAATAAGAATGAAATGCATTGTTAACATATTCAGTACCATTTATTTTTTTGGGTCTTGCTCTGTTCTTTCCAGCAGGTGTCTCATTTTGGAAAACTTTCATGCTTTATCATTTTGCTATGATGTAAATGGTTTTGGGTTCCATTCAAAACTTGTTTTTACCTTATTCAAAAACATATTTAGTACCATTATCTAGTCTAAGAATTTGAAGCTTAGAACCTGATTGCCTTTCCACAAACATATGAAATTAAAAAAATATATCAAGAACTTGATCTTTACTATGCAAGAAATAGATCCAAATTCTTCTAGTAAAGTTATCAAAAAAGGTAAGAGCATACTTTGAACCTTGAATGGAGGTGTTCTCCATTGGTCCCAAAAGGTCACTATGAATCAAATGCAACTTATGAGATGCCCTCCATGAGGTACCATGAGGAAAGGGCTCCCTTTTCATTTTGCCATGCATGCACCTTGTGTATGTAATTTTAGATGGAACAATATGTGGTAATCCTTCAACCATGTTAGATTTTAGCAATCTAGAAATATAATTAGAATTCAAATCACCAAGCCTTTCATGCCACACATTGAAATCAATATTAACTTTCAAAGAGTACCTTGATGAGGCAAACTCATAAAACTTAAACAAATTATCATGATCTAACTTAACATTAGCAACAACATGATCATTCTTATGATCAATAATGTAATACATGTCCTTATGAAATTCAACTTTGTAACCTTGACATAATTGAGCAACTAAAAGAAGATTGGATTTAAACTCAGGAACATAAAGAACATTATGTAATTTTCCATTTGAAACATTAACATCACCAAATCCATCAACTTTGCAACTATGATTATTAGCTATTTGAATATGAATATTTTTTTTATCAGGTTGCAAAGAATCAAATACTTCTCTATGAGATGTATCATGGTGAGAAGCCCCACTATCAATAATCCATTCTAAGGCATGAGAAGCTTTAAAACAAGCAATAAAAACACAACGAGATTGATTGCCTTGAGATTTGAAGTTATTTTGATTATTGTTATTCATAGGCTTCTTATCATTTTGCTTTTTAAAACAAATATTAGTTAGGTGACCATCTTTGCCACAATAAGTACAATGAGGTTTCTTATTTTGTTGATTATTATAATTATTATTATTGTGATTAGCATTATTGTTATATGAGGGCCTAGAGTTAAATCTACTGTTATTATGATTATTATTATTGTTATGATGATTATAATTATGATAATTATGATTATTATGAGAAGAATTATGATTATGAGATCTATTATTTTGATTTTGATGCTTAGACACAAAAGCATGTTTAGAAGATCTAAGAGTACCAAATTGCAATAACTTAGCTTCCTCTTGACATAAAATATTTTGAAATATGCCATAAGTTAACTGAGGAGCTAAAGTAGGAATAGAAAGTTGTGAATGAATGTTAGTAATAAATTGTTGAAACTCTTTAGGAAGAAACTTCTTGAGAATAATAGTAATTAATCTAATATCACTTAAAATAACATTCACACCTTTTAATTGAGTTTTAATAGCATCAAATTTAAGTAAAAATTCATCCGTCGATTTAAAGTCAATATACCTGAGGTCTTCCAAGTTGTCTTGGAGCTGAATCTTACATGATTCGGTGGATCTATCATAGGTTTGTTGCAAAATGGCCCATTCTTGATGAGCTTTGGTGCAATGTCCAATCAATACATATGTCAAAAATAATCGAAAGACCAATTAGTCCAAGGGCTTCTTCATTTTTAACTTGCCATGCATCTTTGTTCGTCTGAGAAGCAGTGGTAGTTGGTTCAATAGAAGCATTTGTAGCAACTTGGAGTAAATGTTTAAACCAAAAAATAAAGGAGATGTGTGTTTTCCATTGGTGATAGTTAGAGCTATTTAACTTGATAAAGAACAAGGAAAATGAATTTACTCTAAGGTTAAATAAGCTTTGAATAAAACAAATTGAATTCTTTAAAAAAATTAAAATTTTATTAAATGTTTTAAAATAAAGAAGATAAATTGATCAAAATTAAAATTAAGGGTGAATTCATGAATAAAAAAGTATAAGAGATAATGTAATGATGTTAATTAAGATTTGTTTATGAAAATTGATAGAAATAATTTTAAAAAAAATAATCAAAAGCTTATGTTAAATATAAACTAGAATATATTTGATTAATTGAATTTTGAAATTAACAATGTGAATTAAAGGTGAATCAAATGAAATTTCAAATATAACAAACTAATCTAAAAACAAATTAACTTTCAAATTTTCAACAAGTAAATTTTTAAATCAAATTAATATCAAACGAGTTTTCAAAATTGAACAATTTTAATCAATGAAATTGAAAAGATCAGACAAATTAATTTAAATTGAATTTAAAACAGTCAAATAGAAAGATTAGTCAAAGAAACATGAATACCAAGTTGTAAATAGCAAACGACTAAATTAATGAAGAGGAATCAACAAAGACTACACCAGTTAGCTAAGATTAGATTAAATGAAAACAAACTGCAGAAAAATGCAAATGAAAATTGCTATTATTAGTTGGCTATTATTATTAGCTAGTTAATGCAGTCAAAATGAGAACTTAGATTCTCATTTTCCTTTAATGAAAGAGCTCTTGAGAGGCTGATATTCAAACACCTTTGTTCAAATTTGCAGAAAAGTGTTAAAAGTAGATGATATTCTTCACTGATGTTGGCCAGTAAACACCATTCAAGTTTGGTGAGACAAAGAGATATCGGCGAAATAATAAATGAAGTCTAAATGCTCAGTGAATGCTACGCATTGAATGTTGGGCTACACACTGAATGTTCACACACAAGATTAAGAGGCATAATTAGTTTATGTTGTGTACAAGCTAGCAACAACACACAGAAGAAGGAGGGAGGGCTATTCTCAATGCAAGAGGGAGGTATTATAAGTATGCAGCTACGCACAAAGAAGTGGGGTGTGCAAAAAGAAAAGGAAGGTTGGGTGCACACAAAGAAGTAATGGAGGGATGCCAAGAGGTTGTGCATGCAACAAGGAAAGAAAAAAATTGATAAGAACACAATAAATAAAAGATGTGCACTTAGCAAGGGATAAGATGCACACAAGAGAAAATATGGTGCACACAAAGATAATATGGTGTGCACTTAGCAAGGGAAAGTTACGCACAAAAGCTAGATTTTAAAAAAAAGGTTAAGGTTGTTATGAAGGAAGCAAAGAGATGCACACAGAGGAACTACAAAAGATGTAATAAAAATCATGTAAATTTAAATAATACCTTATTAGCAGTTAGTATAGGAAACAAATGTAATACGCAGATATACTAAAAGATTAACAAAACTAAAATGTTAACCAATATATATATTGAATGGATTTTAATGTAAACAAAAAAAAAGTAATTGTAGAGATTAGATTAAATAGCAGATTTTAAAAGTAGATTTAATATGATGGGAAATTATTCTTATTTAACCAACAAATATTTTAAACAACAAAATAGAATGGATTGATATTTTAACCAGTAAATGTTTTAACCAGCAAATAGAATGGAATGGATTCGACAGTAAATGAAATATAAATAGAGAATGAAATAACATAGATAAATAGTATGAAATCGATAGCAAAGTTAGATTTAAACTGAGCTAAAGCAAATGAGAAATGTCTACAAGAAAAAAGGTAAAATATCTTGTATGCAAGGGATTACAAATATGAAAAAAATGGAGTTAAGCCTGCAACAAAATGAAATAGCCTGCATGCACAAGATTTTTTAGAAAACTGAAAAATAAATAGTTAGATGAAACCTACAAGAAATATTAGATTAGTGCTTACAAAAACCACTTTAAATGAAGAAAGATGAGTTGGGTTTGGCGGTGAACTGACCAAACCCAAAAAAAACTAAAAGCTAAGTTACTCTCTGGCAGCAAGCCTTCCAAATAGGGTTAGAAAGAAAAAATAAATGAAATAAACAAGTTAGAGCTGCAAAAAAAAATAGATCTATAAAATAAACTTTAAAAAAAACTTGCTCCTTTGAATGTCACCTTCCTACATAATTAAACAAGGATTAGTAGCTCTGATACCATGTTAGAAGTATTAAAAGAATGAAAACAAGATCAAGAAGATAATCCAAGAAAGTGAAGTGCAAGAAGGATTTTACCATAAACTAAATATGAGAGAGTTGCAAGATCAATCACCAAAACCAAGAGAATACTCCAAGAATCCAACAAGAGCCAAGAGATTTTTGTAAGGGGAAAGAAAAGAAAAACCCCTTTGTGTATTATGAATGAGGCATAAAAAGCCTAAAGAGAGAGAGATAGAATATGAGCAAGAAGCTCAATACAATAATGATAGAACTAGTAGGAGAGAAATTGTGTGTAGGAAATGTGAGAAAATTGTGTCAAGTGTGTGGAGAAGTATCTCTTAAGTAGAGATGAGTGAAGGAGTTTGCATGTAACTCCCTATGTGAATGAGTGCCACATTCATACTAAGTGTGTGCCAAGTGTAAGCATCCTCATAAGGAGGAATAAACTATTTTCCTTATTAAATGAATTACAAAATATGAGTTGTCCTCCCACTTGGAATATAGGACAAAATTACATGTAGAGATTCCTTTAGGAATATCTTAAAATAAAATAAAAGGAGGATACCTTGGTTTATCCTCAAATTAAATAAAACAACCAAGGAAAGATTACTAATTCTAACACATAGGTTCGTGACAAAGTTGTTTACTAGAACCTTTCGAGATAAAGCCTTGTAATAATATTGTTCTTTGCCTCTTTATTCTACTGATTCCTTCCAAAAGATTTCTAATGCTTTCATTCAATGGTTTCAAAACAAAAATTTTCCTAAAAAAATTGACTGAATTAATGCATTGTAAACAAAGTGTTAAAGAAAAAGTGACTTTTTTCATTGGCAGATTTAAGCATTTGCATACTCAGATTTCTTATCCTATGCTTTATATTGACATTAAATGCATTTTTATTGCTAATTTACAAAAAGATATTAGAGATTAAATTCTACTTTCTGAATTATCTTCTTTCAATCAATTATGTGCATTGCTTCATAATTATCAGCTTCAAGTGAGTCAATTTGGGAGCACCACTCCAATGGATCCGGTTGATAAGAGTGATGCCACATCTAACAATTTTAAAAAATTTTAGAAACCAAATAACTTAATCAAAATCAACAATATTGATGATCAAGTGGCAACAAAATCCAAAGTGTGGCTCCTTTATCATTTATATTTAGACCTGCTTGTAATTTTACTTAGCTTTCTGAACCTTTGCATAATGATATTGAATTTGATTAATTCTAATGTGTTAACACATCCTCCTATCAAACCCATTGACATCCAAACCTTTGCCTAATTTTTTTTATCACAAAGCTTTCTATCAATACCATCGTCACCCTGACCATGATACTTAAAAATGATTTTGCTTGAAAACTATTATTGAAGATCTCATTGATTATAACACTATATCTGTTGAAGTGTCAATGATCAAGGAAACAAATTTGTAGCACCTCCTAATAAAAAATGTCAAATCTATACCAACCCTTTTCCATTTCATTCAACTAATTCTATTGAGTCTACCCAACCTTTGTCTTCTTTTTCTATTTGTATCTCACTTCATATATATATTGTTATATTTTATGTCATGCATGTTCCATTGTTCATAAATATGCCTTTGTGTTGTCTAATTAGGGATTATGCAAAATGGTAGCTACCTATTCTTTTTGGTCTCCGTCATGCTGACCCAAAAAAGACTCTTCTTCATAACTCTTACGTGTCATTCTTCCATTGTGTCTTGTAGTTATACTACCTTTGGGGGATGATGATAGTTCATTTTGATATAATATCTCATGTATTATCATGTGATCATATTGACCCTATATTTAGTAGATCTCTTCCATGCTCTCTTTTGTCATGTGCTTATTTCCCTTGAATTATCCTTTGTTGGGGGCATCTCATAGGGGAAATGTTTCTTATGGGTGCATGTATACGTTGTTAAATCTATTTCTCCCGTTAAGGTATTTGTTATCTCTTTAATGTGGGGGCATATAATCTTCTTTATGTTTTACACTTTGCACACACATTCACAATGATTCAATGCATTGTCTCTTGTGAATGACCAATGAGACAATGCTTTCCTTGTGATCCTCCTTTTCATTGGATCCTTTAATGGAAACAAGGATTTCCTTAAGGACTCATATTTTTTTTATCTCTAAGGAGACAATGCTTTCCTTAGGCCTAATTTATTTTCTTGATCCCTAAGGAGACAATTCTTTCCTTAGGCCTGATCAATTTTATTTGGTCCTTATAGAAACAATAATTTACCTAAGCCTAATTGTTCCTTTGTTAGATCCCTTGATGGAGACAATGCTTTCCTTAAGGCTTGATCCTTTTTGATAGATTGACTAGTATAACACAACTTTCTAGACCTTTCAATTCCATCTTTTGCAACAATTTCATTTTGTGTGGTCCATACTAAGATGATCTCTTACTAGGCTAGTGATCACACTTTTCTCTTATCTCTTTCTTTATCTCTCTTTCAAGTGATGCCTCTCTTGTCTGTGTTTTGGATTTGATGAAGACTTGAGTCACTTGGGGGCTTGATGTTTCTTTGTCTCCTTGACCTTGATGAGACCATTCTTATGCATTCAATCTACTTTACTATGAGCATGAGTTCATCTCATACTTACACTAAAGTGGGGGCTAAATGTATCATCTTAAAAATTTAGCACCCATAATTAGATGGCTTTAAGACCTACTAGACCCAATTTTGGTGATTTTGAGGTTTGAATATTTGTTATGCTTGATCACAACAACTTTCATTTTCTCCTCCCGCTTCTTTTTACCTTCCTTGACATCCCCATGAAATTTGAGCCAATTTTGCCTGGGACAAGTTGACTAGCCGATGTGTCCCTTAGGTTTTGGGCCCAAATTTTGTCTAGAGCCTAATGATAGGGTTTTCCTATAAGATTTAGATTCATGGTCATCCTAGATTAAATTTGAATCCCAAATGGAGGTAATTTAGTATAAAAGGACCTCTTCTCCTCTCATTTGGCATATCTCATTCAAGTGAAAACTATTCATCTGCAAGCTATCATCAAGTAATCAAGTTGTGTAATTGAGGTTTTGGATTCAATATTTGAAGGCAAGCATCCAATTCAAATCTCCAAGTCTCCATTTCTCCAAGATTCATTCAAGAAAAGAAAATCTTCTCCAACGATGCAAGTTTCTCTCTCATGATAGCCAAGCAGAGGAATTATTAATCAAGAAAGAAGATCCACATATTCATCTCTCTCTTTCTCTCCTTCTTTAAGTGGTTATCAAGCATACATTCAAGATATAGGAGTGGAAATCATAGATTCATGCATTTGTGAAGGAATCCTTAGTTCTACATCTCATTCCAAGAACATTTCAAGAATCTTCATGGAATTGAGTGATTTCTACATACTTTCATGTGGGTTTCATACAAGGTAAATCAATAATTTACCTTTTTTACATTACTTTCCTTTATAAAATTTTAATTTAGTTTCAAGGTTGATTCCTAAACAGGGGTTTGACCAAGGAAAACCCCTTTCCACAACCTTCTTCCCCATTTTTATATGTGTAGGAACATGCTACAAAGCTATTGATGGGGCAATAATTTGTCTTTATTTTATACTACTTTTATGCTTTGTTCTAGACATTTCCAAAACACTTTTTGTGTCTTTTTAGTACTTGAACTTAGGTACATGCTATAAGTGTATTCAAATCCACAAAACCTATGGGTAGATAGTAGTTGACATACCTTTCTAAATATTATACATATGATGTAGTATTTCATATAATTGTTTGAATGTATGTCCTAATATTTGGATTAAGCTGAATGGTTGAATACTTGAATATATATGCATGTGCTACTAACCTACTAGGGAAAGGGGAGCAATTGGAGAGTGGATCGAAAAACATTTATGAAGAAGTGAAAAAGACTCAGTCATGATGAGGAGAACCATTATGATATCATGGGACATACTTGGTGAATTGAAGGAATGATCGTTTCAGGAAATATAGGAACACACTTATGCTATATTTTCTCTGTGGTCAATATTCTATTGGAGTGGTTATGCAACCTTTATGATATTCTATCATGGAATATTGCATTCTCCTTTCTTTATGACACAAATTAGTCAAACCTTATCTTTTATGTTCAAATAAGTATCAATCCTCTATATAAAGGGAGATGATTGTTAGAGATCATGTTAGACAAATGGTTGTATTGTTATTATAGTCTGAAGCAAAGTTACTCTTTCCAGCTTCATGTGTTATTTTATGACAATGTAATCAAATTTCTATAAATACAATGAAGGAGTGATTTTGAGTTATATTCCGTGTTGGTAGCTAGCTGAAGCCAACCAAGGGGGCCCACTTGGGAGGTGGATTAGAGTATATTAAGTAGTTTAAGCATTTATAGTATTTCAAGTAGAATTCACTGTTCTTTCCTGTAACACTATACACTATGTATGTTCTTGCAACAACTGCATAGATAATCATTGTGAATGTTTTGGGTTGAAAAAATAGGTTAAAGTTGAACTTATAGTTTTCATCGTCATCTTCATTAAGTAGTTGTGTGTGTTTACTTTCCTACAACAATAGTGTAAGTTTCTTTTGTGTATTTTCCTTCCTGCAACTTAAGAAAAATGACTCCATGAGAGACTTAGTGCACAAACTGTGCTATCCCATTTCAAGTATACATCCTTGGGTTGACAATTTAAATGTACTTCATAATAGGGAAAATGATACTTAGTTTGAATATACTATTCCTAGGAGAAGCTTTGGCATGATTATTATTGCCTATTATGGGGCTGTTCATTTTTGGCAACGTTGCCAAGGATAGTGTTAAGCTAAGAACCTTATTCAGTCATTTTAGATAGTTTCCTATAAATTATAGATAATAGTTGTAGCCCTGAACTTGATTCACAAGTTTTTCAAATTACCTGCATGCATTGAAGTGGAAGAAGACAAGATTTCTATGGAAAATTCCTTGTAAGAGAACCCATTAACCTGAATGAAGAATTTGAAGGATTTGAATTACCTTTTGTTGATGCAAGTCCTGAATTTCCTTCAGCTTCCTCATCTATAGAAGACCCTTTTTATCCTTCTAATCTTCAACCCTTTGTGAAATTTTGGCCAATTTTCTTGATAGTTCCACCACAAGCATACCTATTGATAATAATCCTTTGGATGTTGTCACTTCCTAGTCAAAAATTCACTCCCAAGTACCTGTAGTGATGGCACAACCTACATTTTTGTTCCCTCTTCCTAGCCTTATAAATAATGCTAATCTCAAGAACATACCCATTGCTGCACTTCCAAAGTTCTATGGTCTAGTGACTTAAGATCCTGACACCTTTCTATTTGAGTTTGACATTCTTTATTGAAGTTTTGACTACAACACTGATAATCACAAACTCAAGTTGTTTCCAACAATGTTAAAGGAGTTAGCTTTAAGATGGTTTATAGGATTAGGGGCTAATGCAACAACTGATTGGACTAGGATGCAAACTCTATTTTTGTAGAAGTATATAAAGTATTATAAAGGAGGTGACTTGAAAGAGGATGACATATTTCATATGTCACAAAAGAAGATGAAACTTTAGAAGATTACATTTCACACTTCTTATACAACTTGCAGAAGAATCCTCAACATACTCTATAGGAAGAATCACAAAAACTCATTTTCTTAAGGGAAGTAAATGACAATTGTCTTGAAGCACTGGATCTTATGGTTAGAGGAGACATTTCTCAATCTTCCTGGGATGATGTTAAGAAAATTTGTCTTAATTATTCAAGATCTCCAGTGAAGAAGGTAGAGGATTCTAACCCACACTTGCTAAAGGGAATGGCTCTGGTATCTCTAAGATGGAAATTTCCAACTTGCTGTTAGATTTCAAGCAATATATTATCAATGATGTTGCTACACACTTGGACACAATGAAGACCAAAAAGAAGCACAAAGATGTTGAGGCAAAGTTAGCTGAATACTACCCTCATTGTTGGTAGCAAAAGAAGGATTGTCGATGCAAGCTAGTGGAAAATTTGGAGACCCAAAACCTTCCTACTGAGTTCAAGAAAATAGGAGAGGATGAGCAAGCATTCTTTGTTACTCAACGTTGGCCATGTGAATTGAGAAAAGGTATGCCTCAAGATCCTTTGCAATCTTTTAATCCTTATAATAACCAATCGAAAAACCTGAATCTTTAATACCCTTCTCAGTATTCCCAACCTTCTTGGAATAATGCCTGGCCTAATAATCAACAAAACCAGTTGTATAATTCACAACAAACCTAATGGACATAGCCTCAAAACCAATGGAAGCCACCACAAGGGAATTGGAAACCATATAACTAGTGGAAAGGACCCCAACAATGGCCTAATGAAAATCCTATTTATCGATCATACCACCTCCAGTGTCTCAATTGACACTTATGCCACCTCCTGCAGCCATAATTCCTCTTCCAAGGCCAGCACAATTACCTGCTCAACCACAACCTAATCCTAACAACAAGAAATAAAAACAACCTATGTATGTTACTGATGCTCAACAATACCCTACCTATGCATTAGAAATTGTTAACTTGTGGTGACTGATTAGGAAAGTACTATCTAGGAAAGTACTGTACACTTTTCATTCGTTGACTCGTCAAGCCTTTTCTTAGGTTGACTCATCAAACATTTCCCTAAGTTGACTCATTAAGCCTTTTCTTAGGTTGACTCGTCAAGTATTTTAGGGTTAACTTGTTAACCAACATAAGTCTTTTTATATTGGCTTAGGGTTAGGGATTTCATTATGATGTATGATTTTAGTACTTGTAGCGTAATTTAGCTATAAGGGATTACAGATTGTAATCAGGTTGTAATCACTAGATAATAATATATTGGACTCGAAGTTGGTGGATGTAGCCCAGGGATTGGGTGAACCACATTAAATCTTTGTGTCTTATGTTCTCTTCTATGTGGTTTATTGTTTTATGATATAGGTTATATTTGCACATAATTATTATTTCTGCCTTGTTAATCCTAATAGAAATAATTGATATACGCTTAAGATCTAGCACTACTTTACTTGCACCAGAACCTCCTGTTATTACAAAAGTTCTAGACCTTCTTGTAGCATCAACACCACTTCCAGAGCCTACTTTCCAAATACTATCCCACCAACTAATACACCAAGTCAAGCTGATGTTCATACCACAATTAATAATCCTTTTCCTCAAAGGCTTAGAGCTGATAAATCTCTACCCCAGGATGAAACACCATTTGATATTCTTGATTAGTTGAAAAATATGCATATTCAAATTCCACTTCTTCAAGCTATCAAAGATGTTCCTATCTATGGGAAAGCAATTAAAGAAGCTTTCCTCAAGAAGTTTGTATGTAAGAAAAAAGACCCCCATATAGTGCATGTTATTCGTTAACTCGCAGATATTATGTTGGGAAAGATAGTCATTCCAAAGTATTATGACCCTGGTAGTCCAGTTGTTGATATTATAATTAATGGTTAGTTTATGAAAAATGCTTTAATAAACTTGGGTGTTGCTATTAATGTTATGACTAAGGATACCATGCATAGAATGAGTATAGAGGGATTGAGGACCACTCCAATAGTCTTACAACTTGCAGACAGTTCCACTATCACCCCAAATGGCATAATAGAAGATATAGTAGTTACATTGGATTCATAGGAATATCCTGTCAACTTTATGATATTATCACCAAAGGTAACTCTTGCTGGTTACCCAGTCATCCTTGGATGACCTTGGTTAGCAAAAGATGATGCTAATATTAGTTTTCATTTAAGTAACATGAATATTTCATATGGCCAAGCAATTAAGAAGTTAGCATTATATCCTCCAGCCCAACCTCAACTAGATTTAAGGACTCCTATTTGGACAGATTTGGGAGATGAGGTAGAAGAGATAAACTCTGTGGCCCAACTAATGATGTTACATAGGAAATCCTTCTTGAAACTTTAAGAAGATGATGATATGATTCAAATAATCCTTACTAATGACTATGTCACAGTAAAAGATATATCTGAAAGCTCTGTTCTACAGTTGTCTACCTATGAGGACTATGTTCTACCAGTGGAACCTGATATTATCCATCAATTACTACCCTACGATATATCCACTATACCTAAAGTATCAATGTTGGAACTGACAACAAATGTGGAGCTCTCACCTAGTCACAACTTGCATGTTAACAATAAACTGCCACCATAATAATTAACATTGTTAACTCAACTCCTATGTAAACATGAAAAAGATTTTGCTTGGGACTATGAAGATATGAAAGGATTGAGCCCAAAAATATGTACACATAGAATTTACATCAATGAAGGAAGTTTACCACTCCGCCAACCTCAAATAAGAATTAAACAAGCCTTGAGAGAAATTGTAAAGACTAAGTTATAGAAACTATTGAGTGTTGGTTTTATTTACCCAATCTTAGACAACAAATGGGTTTCTCCTTTGATAATAGTACCTAAAAAGGGAGGTAAATGGAGAATATGTGTAGATTATAGAGAACTGAACAATGCTACAAAGAAAGATCATTTTCCCTTTCCATTTATTGATCAAGTTCTGGATACCTTAGCCGGTAAAAAGTACTTTTCTTTTCTTGATGGATATAGTGGATATAACTAGATCACCATTGCTCTAGAGGATCAAGAAAAGAAAAAATTTACATGTCCTTGGGGAACATATGCCTATTCTATGTTACCATTTGGTTTCTGTAATGCTCCAGCTACTTTTCAAAGGGCTGTAATTAGCATCTTTGTTGATATCTCACATGACTGCATGGAAATCTACATGGATGACTTCACCACATTTTGTGTTACTTTTGAAGAAGCTTTGGAGAACTTAGTAAAAGTGTTGATCAGATGTAAAGAGCACAATATGTCCTTGAACAATGAAAAATGTTTCATGATGATTAAAGGAGTTGTGATAGACCACTTCATCTTAGAAGCTAGAATACAAGTGGACCCTGCAAAAATAGAGGTAATTCTTACATTTCCTACACCTACAAAGAAAAAAGATGTTAGATCCTTTTTAGGACATGCTAGTTATTATAGGTGTTTCATTAAAAACTTTAGTCAAATAGCCAGTCCATTATACACATTTCTTACAAAAGAGTCTGAGTTCACATGGAGACCAGCCTATGAGGAATCTTTCCTGCAGCTCAAGTATCTTCTTACAAAAACACCAATGCTTAGAGGGCCTGATTGGTCTTTACCTTTCCATATTCATACTGATGCTTATGATTATGCAATAGGAGAAGTCTTAGGTGATAAAGCCAATAACCTTGAAAATGTCATTTACTATATCAACAAGAGTTTACATGGACCAGAGCTAAATTATACAATCATTGAAAAAGAATTGTTGGCAGTTGTCTATGCTTTGAATAAATTCTATCATTATATAACATGATATCCAATCTTTTTTCATACTGATCATGCAGCCATAAAATATCTTATGAACAAACCTGCCATTTTAGGCAAGTTACCAAGATGGCTTTTGCTCTTACATGAATTTGATCTAACCATCATTGACAAGCCAGGTAAAGCTAATGTTGTGGCAAATTATTTATCAAGACTCCAAAATGATAACATTGACACTTCTGTGATAGATGATACATTCCTTGATGAACATTTGTTCCATATTATTGTCAAAAGACCACGGTATGCTGATATAGAAAATTACCTAGCAATTGATAAGATGCCTACACATTTCTCTCCTAAGGAAAGAAAATTGCTTGTTGAGAAAAAATTTCAGTATTCTTGGATTGACAATATATTGTTCTATACTAGTCTAGACCAAGTCATGAGGAGGTGTGTACATGAAGATGAAACTTATGACATCCTCCATGCTTTTCATGATGAGCCCTATGGAGGACACTTTACAGCTAAAAGGATGACTATGAAAATATTGACAACTAGTTATTACTAGCCTACACTCCATAAGGATGCAACAAACTACACCAAGAAATGTGATAAATGTCAACAGATGGGATGCCCTACAAAGATAGATGAAATGCCTCTAAATCCACAAGTGGTGGTCACACTATTTGATAAATGGGGCATGGACTTTGTTGGTCCTATTGACCCACCATCTAATGGAAAATCATAGATTTTAGTGTTAGAAATAGGGAACACTAAGAGGGGGGGTGAATCAGTATTCTACAAACTTTAACTTTTGCCCAATTATGGATATAATAGATTATCTTAACACATGCATAACATAAGAAGCTAAACAACATGCATAGCAATAAAACTAAAGAACTCATAACACATTATTTGTTCTCGAGGAAACCCTGGCCAAGGGAAAACCCCGGTGGGGATGGTACCCACAAAGATCCACTAATCAAAAGTATCTTGTTAAGGATGTTGACCCTATTAGGAGTCTATTACATGCATATAGTGTCTCAGTCCTAATTAAGGGACTATAGGCCTTGTTAGAAGCCTCAACCCTATTAGGAGTTAGCAGTACAAAATGTGATTACCAGATGAGCCCACTGCCCAAACAATTAATATACAATATTCATTGATTACAAAAATAGGTCAAGGTACATAACCTTATACTACTTGCATCAATATCTCTTCACCGCTCTTCACTTTTGCTATTACATTCACATATACATTACTCTTGTTAAATCTACTTTACAATTACATCTTTACAAATCTTTATACAAGTTATTAGGATTAATAACTTTCCAGTTGGCTATCATATTAAAATATCTTTATCCAAGGGTTAACATCTAGGATGTTGTCCCTTTATATTTTTAAGTCATTATTTTGATAAACAAAATAATCCCTTAACTCTTTATCAATTCTGTCTTCATATTCTATCCTGTCGACTTAACACTGTCTTTAGTAAAACTATCATAACTTCTTCCATACATGTTGTACTGACTTGCATTCTAAGGTGAGTCTTCAGTAGTCACCATAGAGTCTATGTTCAAGTACACAAGTACTAAACTTACTCCAATCAACATCGCCAATCAAAACTGTCATTAGGTTCACTAGTAAAAACACACTGTCTCATACTTAGACAATTTGCATTGTGCTCTAACATACTAGCTCTCTGACCTGTGCGATCTTCATGTAGATCATATGTTTCCATAATGACAAAATATATGTAACCAACTCAGCCAAATTTCCAACAATCTCCCCCTTTGTCATTAGTGGCAACATATGAGAAAATTGGCTAAGTCTTACAACTTCAAAATCTCAAAATTGTGGCCATAATACAAAAAATATATATGTACTGTCCTTATGACTTCATGAATCCTCTCTATATACTATATTCCCCCTAAGAGTATGTATCCTTATCAATTTTCTTCTATATATCTCTCCCCCTTTGACAACAATGACAAAAAAAGGTAAGGAGGGTTACAAAACTGTGTTCACAAAAAGTTATAGCTTAATTCAATATTGCAAAGCCGGTAGGCTTGTAACACAATCTGACAAATTGATCTTCATAGCTTCTAACTCTTTCTCCCATGATTTCTTAATTGAATCTACCACACTGAGTAGTGCACATAATCCATAAGATGCAATCTCACATGCTTGGAGATTTTCATAACTAAACTTCTAAAAAGATGTCTTAGTTGAAAGACATTCTTCCAGTTGCCCTTCAATAGTGCTCAATTTTATAGAAATGTGCTCTCTTAAAAGAGTGAATCTCTTCAGCTTCATGTCCTTGTCATCTTGCAAAACTCTTATTTCATCATAAATCTTGTGAATTTTATGCTCAATATCAAATACCTTCACATTGGGGCTCGAAAGAAGGTTTTTCTGAATTTCTGCTTCCTTCATCTTCATCTTATGAACTTCCTCTGCTACCAAGTTCTCTGATTTTGTACACTGAATGTACAAGGATTTTCCTCTTTCTAAATTCTTTCTCAAGTCCTTTATATAGATATCAAGGTTATTGATATCATTCCTGATATTCTGACTAATGTCCAAAAGTGTTTTGGCTTCATAAGCTGCTTGAGCTTTCATCTTTGCTATATCAGATAGATTTGTAAACTCATTATCAAAAGTATTCATTACTTTCTTTGCTCTTTCCAGAGGGTCATCTTCTACAATTTGTGTAGTAATAATGCCTTGTAACTTCTTAGTAAGCTCCTTTAGGCATCCTTCAAGGATCTTTACTTTCTTGTTCTTTTTGATGATCTTGTTCAAAGATGTGATCAATTCCATCTGATCATCATCATCTACTTCCTTTTCAAAATTCTCAATCATAGAACCAATCTGAGTTTTCTTGCCAATCTCAGGTGTAAGACTAATTTCTTCTAGAGTGGGAATAGGTACTTATTTTTTTGCCACTTTAGGTTCTACAATTTTGGTTTCTGTCTTGTCTTCTCCTTTGGTACTCTCCTACTCTTCAAAAGCAGAATTGTCAACAATGTTTTCAAGATTCTTGAATAAATTATCATCACTATCCAAGGTGATATTAGTTCCTTCAACATTCATTACTTCATCCTCAATATTTATGGTTGGTGGAGAGGGAATGTCCTCTTGTTCTACTTCTCCTACTTGATCTTTAGATTTTGCTGCAACTGATGATTCTCCAGCATTTTATGACATAACCTTAATCATTGCTTGCTCTATTTCTATGTTTACTTCTTCATATCTGCCTCCCATAATCTGAATGGTTCTCTTCTTGGTTCTTAGATGGGTGCTTAAATCCTTCATGATCTGATTGAAGTGTACTTCATCTCTCACAACACAAAGTTTTCTTACAAGCTTTTCTCTAATAGCTATATCTTCTTCTGATGCTCTCTTCTTCCTATTTACAAGTTTCTTGTACAAGTCATCAAGTATCTTACCCTAAATTGTATCAAATTTCTTATCAGATAAAATCATATTCTTCACCACTGCATTTTCTAGATTCAGTCTTTCTACATAATCATAGAGATCATAATATTTGTTCATCTTTGTAAAGTCTCCATCTTGAATGATCTGTTCATTAACCTTTTCAACTCTAGGTTTCCTAGTTTTCTTCTTAACAGGAGTGCTTTCATCATCTTTGATTTGTGAAATTTTCCTCTGAACTGGTGGCACCAATGTCTTATGCCTATTACCCAGTCCAGTAGCAATCTCTTTTATTCTTTTGCTAGGTGTGGAGGAGGTTGATCTAGTGGATATTCTTGCTTCTTGATCCTTCTCTATTTCTTCCACTTTCACCTTAACTAGTGTTTCCCCTTACTATGCTACAATTGATGATAGAGGTGGAACAAACAAAACTTCTTTTTGTCCACTATCTCTAACTGCTGCGCTAT
Organism: Chamaecyparis obtusa; assembly: GCA_027943335.1. NCBI lineage: Eukaryota > Viridiplantae > Streptophyta > Pinopsida > Cupressales > Cupressaceae > Chamaecyparis > Chamaecyparis obtusa. The sequence goes on from BSBK01005632.1 coordinate 679,876, forward strand.
TTGCTTGGCTACCAAGAATTCATGTTCAATCATCCCTGTATATTTTAGAATTTTCTTGATTGTACTCTCAACTCTTTTCTTTGACTATTTCTCTTCAAGGATGGTCTTTGCGGAGTTGAAGTTCTCCTCAAAGGTTCCAAACCTGTTATAGTGAGTATCCAACTTGCACTTAAGTAATCTTCTCACATACTCTTCTGTCTCATTCTCAGATATCTCATAGCCAAGAGGGTCTATGAACTCTGTTCTAGGTTCTACTACTTCAATGTAAGTAAAGTCAGTATCAACCATGAAATCTATCTCATTTTTATACTTCTCCACAAGAGACTGTGGGATCCTTGATCTGCTAGACATCAAATTTTGAAATGATTTAATTACCAATATTGTAGTTTCATTTACTTTATCAATAACATGCCTCCTATACACTTGGTTAATCCTTTCCATTGTAGTTTGGCCATCATTCTAGTCATTTCTAATGGTGAATGGAAATCTTCTCAATAAATGAAAGAACATATAAGTGATTAAAGATGAGAATCTAAATTGTGAATACTTAGTCTTCTTTATCTTTTCCAAATTCTCAAACAACTATATCCTCAAAATCTCACACATATCAACTTGTACTTTATCCACACACATCAAATAAGCTGCAAGTATCATTTCAAATGCCATGTCATCCTCTCTCAAGTTAGCACAAAACTTAGTTGTTAGGATCTTACACAAGTATCTGATATCATCTTGTTGTATCTTGCTAATTACAATTCCTCTTCCATTGTAGGATGAACTTGTGTTGTCTATGACTATTTTCCTCATGTTTTTCTCATTCAAAGGAATGGCTCCAATTTTAGATAGTCCAGTTACTTCATGAATTAAGTCAGTTGTAATATCTATCACTCTATCATCTAACCAAAACTTTACATTGTGAATTCTGCTTAGGATTATCTTGGTACATTCTTCATTGTCAAATTCATATTGTAAAGCATACTTAACAATCTCATTATCTTTCAAATGCTCAAACCCTACTTTCAATGACGTGTCCTGATTATAGATCTTCTGATATTCCTCTGTGAAATCACTATCACTAATAGTCTCTGGTTTACATCCCAGATAACTTCTAACATTCTCTAGATGTAAAACTCCATCTGGTACGGATGATAAAGCTAACCTAGGATCATCTTCCAAGGGTTCTATTGGTTCCCTTTTCATTTTAGGTATATTCTTATCTCTGAAATTGTGAATCAAAGAAATATCCATGATTTCCTCTAATTCCTTAACTGATTTAAAGATCTGCCAAGTAAAATACCTCGATTTCACAATTTAGGGCTTGCATAGATTCGACACAAAATTCTTCACCAAATCCTTGCAAAACACCTCCAATCACTATTCTTTGATCTCCTTAACACTTGTATTCACTTTGATGATCAAATAACACCATTCGTGACCTTTTATCATTTCAATCTCACTTAGATTTGACATCGCATTCAATTCTTTTGCCCCTTCTTTCCAAAAAGCTGATTTTGTTAACCTGCAAAACTTAAAACTTCTTGCGATCTCGCAAAACATAATATTTTTCTTTGCGCTTTTAACCATAGCATTAGAACATCATATAATACCTTGCATTAACTACGCAAGGCTCAATTCATCATATATCAAATTCTACACTAATCTAAGTTCCTATTCTACTATAATTTTCATGAATTAAGTACTTTGAGATGGGTCAGGTAAAGATTCATTCTTACCATTTAATACTTCACCTTTTTGATTGCCTTTAGTGCTGAATATGTCTCCTTGATCAGTGCTTTTAACAAACTTCACTTCATTTGAATTACTACAACATCCTTTCTGACTGTTGCTTGCATCTTCATTTCTTCTTACATAACTTCTAGGGTTAGGATTGGTATGAAAAAATCTATTGTTCATTCTGCAAAACCTTGTTGTGTGTCCAATCTTGTTACATATCTAACAAACTATTCCATTGTTTCCTTATCTTGGTCCAGGTTGATTTATCTATGATCTACAATTTCTAGCAATGTGTCCAACCTTGTTGCATCTATAACATACTACTCCATTTCCTCTGTTCATATCTTCAGTAGGTTTCTTATCTACATGGTTAGTATTTCTAAACATTCTACTATTATTATTATTCTCAACAAATTTAGGTTTTCTACATTCAATAGCTCTATGTCCAAAACCATGACAATTATAACAATACCCATTAAGAGATTTAAATTGCTTACCTGTGCAATCTCTCTTCATATGACCAATAGTATTACAAGCAAAACATCTACCTTTGAATTCTGTTTTCATACCTTTAGGTGATTCCTCTTGCTTAGGTGGTTCTTCTTCTTTAGGTGTATCTTTAGATTTGTTAATCTCATCATACTTCTTCTCATCTATGCTTTCAGATATTTTCAGATCTGGTTCCTTGCTTTCTTCATTTGCTTTAAAAGTGTTGAATCCAAGACCAGTCTTATCATAGAATGGTTTTTTATAAGATATTTGTTCATCAATCTTCTCACTAGTTGAATATAATCTTTCAAGTTGTTGTTTAGATTGAGTCAGTTCTCCTTTCACAATTGTATTGTATTTCTCAAGTTCAACATACTGCAAATTGACTTTCTCAAGTTCAGATGTTACTCTACCTAGTTCAGATTTTAGCCCTTCATTTTCAAGCTTAAGATTTTCATTCTCAAATTTCAGATTTGCTTCATTCTTGCCATTTCCATCTTTCAAACTTAGCTTCAAATTTTCTATCTTCAGTTCATATTTAAGGATCTCATTTTATTTTTCTAAGTTGTCATCACAATCTTCAATGTGAATTTTGGATTCCTTTTCAGATTTCAGATCTTCCAATTTATTTTTCAATTTCTCAATGAGGTTCTTTGCACTATCATATTTTCTTTTAGAGTATCTCTTTCTTTAGTAAGCATATCAATCTATTCAAGAGCTTCTTCAAGATTCTTCTGTAGCTGATCCATATCCATAGAGATCTTACTCAAGCTGCTAGGCTTTCTTTGAATGATGCTTTTCCGAGTAACTAAGCTCTGATACCAATTGTTAGAAATAGGGAATACTGAAAGAGGGGGGTGAATCAATATTCTACAAACTTTAACTTTTGCCCAATTATGGATATAACAGATTATCTTAACACATTCGTAACATAAGAAGCTAAACAACATGCATAGCAATAAAACTAATGAACTCATAACACATTATTTGTTCTCGAGGAAACCCTGGCCAAGGGAAAACCCCGGTGGGGATGGTACCCACAAAGATCCACTAATAAAAAGTATCATGTTAAGGATGTTGACCCTATTAGCAGTCTATTACATGTATATAGTGTCTTAGTCCTAATTAAGGGACTATAGGCCTTGTTAGAGGCCTCAACCCTGTTAGGAGTTAGCAGTACAAAATGTGATTACCAGATGAGCCCACTACCCAAACAAGTAATATACAATATTCATTGATTACAAAAATAGGTCAAGGTACATAACCTTATACTACTTGCATCAATATCTCTTCGCTGCTCTTCACTTTCGCTATTACATTCACATATACATTAGTCTTGTTAAATCTACTTTACAATTACATCTTTACATATCTTTATACAAGTTATTAGGATTAATAACTTTCCAGTCGGCTATCATATTAAAAATATCTTTATCCAAGGTTTAACATCTAGGATGTTGTCCCTTTATATTTTTAAGTCATTATTTTGATAAACAAAATAATCCCTTAACTCTTTATCAATTCTATCTTCATATTTTGTCCTGTCGGCTTAACACTGTCTTTAGTAAAACTATCATAACTTCTTTCGTACATGCCGTACTGACTTATTTTCTGAGGTGAGTCTTCAGTAGTCACCATAGAGTCTATGTTCAAGTGCACAAGCACTGAACTTACTCCAATCAACATCTCCAATCAAAACTGTCATCAGGTTCACTGGTAAAAACACAATGTCTCATACTTAGACAATTTGCATTGCACTCTGACATACTAGCTCTGCGACTTGTGTGATCTTCATGTAGATCATATGTTGCCATAATGACAACATCTATGTAACCAACTCATCCAAATTGCCAACATTTAGTTTGCACTGACTACGTCACCAAATGGGTAGAGGTAAAAGCCATGAAACATGCACGTGACACCGAAGTGGTAGAGTTCTTGTATGAAGAAATATTTACCCATTATGGAGTACCTAGAGAACTAGCAACAGATCAAGGAGCACAATTCACATCCACCTTGATTACTAAACTAATGAATGAGTACAACATCAGACATAGGAAGTCCAGTCCCTACCATCCACAATAAAATGGTCAGGCGGAAGTCACCAATAGAGAAATTGAAGCAATTCTCACAAAAATAGTTCAACTAAACTAATGAGACTGGAGCAGTCACCTTCCAGAAGTAATATGGGCTTATAGAAATTTTAGAATAATTGAGAGGGGGGTGAATCAGTTATCCACAGTCCCAATTACAAAATGTATCACTTAAAACAAATTCAGCTAATTCTGCAACTTAGTAAACATAAAATACTAAACTATCTATGTATTTACTGATTAACAGTTAAATGCTCATAGTGATTACCGACCAAATAAAATATGCAACATGTAAAGTATGATAACCAAACAATCACCACATAAACACATAACATAAAGATTTAATGTGGAAACCCCGCAAAGGGAAAAACTATCTGGGACCGATTACCCAAAAAAATTTCACTCTTCTGAAGTGAGCTTGGTGAAGAGCCAACCCTGTTAAAGGTTACAAAACACACTGTAAGGTGTGACCTTGTTAGAGGATTTAACACTAATAGTTATCGTCCAACCAACATTCACTATGGGGTTGACAGGATAACAATGTACATTATATGAATGACATATAAGACTTTCAAGTCCACTCGGTTAAGAGATTTTATTTGTTACAATGGTTAAACTAAAACAATAGTTGATCTGAATACAATAAAACTTGATTTGAAGATGTTCAAATCTATTCTTAGTCCATACAATCCTCTGATCAATATTTCTATTCAGTTCATCAACATTCAATAACTTACTATCCCTCGGTAAAGCTCTCTAACGCTCGGTACTATTCTGCAATTAGGTTCTTCTTCAACTAGTTTGATTAGGTAGCATGAAGCTTGTTCACGTGATATCTCTGCAGTCTCATTCTTCTGGCATACATTTCATTGTGAAACCCTAGTCTCTTAAATAGACAAGTAAACCATTTTCTTTTCATCCATCAGATTTTTTCGCTTAATCTCCTTTGTTGATTTTACTACTTAAACCTTCCTCGGTAGTTGTATCAATGACTCATTTCAATTCCATCCTTTAGATCTTCTTTGAATTTTGTTAGCCATAGATCTCACAACAAACTTTATCTTTCCACCTCGTAATCATAAACTTTACAGCTCATCAATTTATGTTAGCTAAACTAATCATTTAGTTCTTTTGTTCATACTCGGTTGACAAAGAAATGCATCGGTGAACACAAGTTCGGTTGATACTGTCGCTCAGTATACACTACACTAGCTCGGTGTATACTAGAATGCTTCATTAATTGACCACACTACTTTGTAACATTTTGCTTCTATCTTGCTAATAGATTAATGCAACATAATCAAGTCAACAATATGAGGTCATAGACTCATCAATAAGTTACCAAGAGTGTTCCTTATCCTCATTTGTCATATCCATCTTCCTCCATGTAGATATCTCAGTTCTTCATCTTTTCTCCTCTTTTACAGATGTTTAGATGTTTGCAACTCCCATGATAAGTACTATCAAAACTAGTTGACATCAATGACAACATAATGACTGATTCAATTATCCTACATAATAGTTTAGTGCTTGGTGATCTCTAATCACATGTAGTTCATCAATCAGGTTCTCAATCAGTTGTAGTTCATCAATCTCTCCCTTTGGAATTGATGGCAACTCAAGCAATATGAAATATACCATACACATACCAAACATGTATTCTACAACTTTGTAAGAAAATGTTGTAGCTCGATAGGCTCTCCCCAGCTTAATATGTTTAATCACTACATTACATGACAATATTGAAAATGTAGACTTTCCTCTGTAGATATGATCTTTCCAGTTCTCAGGTTCCTTATGTTCTCAGCAAAAAATCTTCAAAAATCTCCCTGGCTTTCTTAGATTGTCTCTCCCTTAGATAGATGTTCTAGTGATCTCATTGGTTATCATATTGTTTATCTCTCCCTTTGACAAAAATGCCAAATAAACACATAAACATACAACTCTGTATTAGCCATGTAACTCTTTGTTGTCTGGTGCATACAATGTATCTCGGTATATTGATATGAAAATAGTTGTTCCTGAAATCTTTCACAACCTTAGACAAAATCTAAAGTGTGAGCTATGCTGCATCAACATGAATGATCTTTTGATAAGATTAGGCTGATGCAACCTCCAGATCACATTAGTGACCGGTAGACAGGGGACAGACGCCAAGTCTAGTCCTCAAGTATTCAAAAGTTTCCTTTGGTAGAGGCTTGGTAAATATGTCAGCAAGTTTCTCTTTTGATGTAACATATTCCAGTTTAACTTGCTTCTCCTATACTTGTTCTCTTAAGTAGTGATACTTAATATAAATGTGCTTGGTCTTTGAGTGCATTATAGGATTCTTAGAGATGCTTATTGCACTTGTGTTATCACAATATATAATCACCAGCTTAGTGATTACCTCGTTCATCCCTTCCAACACTTTCTTGATGTAAGCAATGTTTGAACAGTTTGTAGAAGCAACAACATACTCTTCTTCGGCAATAGACTGAGAAATACAAGGTTGTTTCTTACTTTTTCAAGTAACAAGTCTTTCACCAAAGAAAAATGCTCCTCCGATTGTACTCTTTTGTTCATCTATATTTCCAACCCAATCTGCATTGGTGTAGACTCTTAGGTCAAACTTCCCTTCCTTAGGATACCATAATCCATAGTCCTCTATTTTCTTCAGGTATCTTAAGATTCTTTTTGTTGCAACCATGTGTGACTCCTTAGGATTTGTAGAAAATCTAGCAACAATTCCCACATCATGTGCAATATCTGGTCTACTATGCACTACATACATCAACTTACCAATCATAGATCAGTACAATTTCTGGTTCACCTCTGTGGATTCATCATCTTTAGTCAGTTTGCAACATGTGACCATCGGTGTTCCAACTGTTTAGCATCTACCATGCCAAATTGTCTCAGTACTTCCTTTATATACTTTGATTGTGTGATGAATATTCCATCATTCTGCTAAATAATCTGCAAGCCTAGAAAGAACTTAATCTCTCCAAACATAGACATTTCAAATTCTTTTTGCATCTCATCAGCAAATGATTTATAGATATGATCTTTTCCTCCAAAAATAATATCATCCACAAATATTTCAGCAATCAAAATAGTATAATCAGACTCACCTTTCATATACAAATTATTGTTCTCACTAGTTCTAACAAAACCAATACTTAACAAATAAGTATGCAACCTTTCATGCCAGGCTCTAGGTGCTTGTTTTAAACCATATAAAGCTTTATGTAGTTTACATACCATATATTTCTTGTCTAGATCAACAAACCCTTCTGGTTGTTCTATGTAGACCTCCTCTTCTAGTATCCCATTCAGAAAAGCATACTTAACATCCATTTGATAAACTTTAAACTTCTTATGCGCTGCATATGCAAGTAACATTTGTAGTCCTTCTAGTCTAGCAATAGGTGCAAAATTTTCACCATAATCTATGCCTTCCCCCTGTGCATATCCCTTGCATACAAGTCTATCTTTTTTCCTTGTAACCTCTCCATTCTCATTCAACTTATTCCTAAAAATCCATTTAGTACCGATAACATTCTTATCTTTTGGTCTAGGTACTACTAAGGTCCATTTCTTTTTTTTCTCTATCTGTTCTATCTCTTCATTCATTGCATTTACCCATTCTTCATTCTCCAATGCAACCTTAACATTTTTTTGTTCAAACTCACAAACTAAGCATGTACCTTGTCTTAACTTACTTCTTGTCATCATGTCAGCTTGCTTGTCGCCAATGATTTGGTTCTTAGGATGATGTCTTCTGACAAATCTAGCCAGTACTTGATCTCTTCTTTGTTGTTCATCTTGTTCAGGTTCATTTTCTTGCTCAGTAGCTCCTTCCCGATCATTAGTTTCTCTTTGTTGTTCCTCGGTGTTGTTTTTCTGATGTCCAGTTGACACAGTCTGTGGATTTGGTAGGTACTCTAGTTGTTTAATGTGTATCATCTTAAAATGGAAGCACTTCCATGTTAAGAGAGTTTATCCCTCTAAGTGAGTAGTCTGGGTCATGTCAAGCACCTGGAATCATCTCTTTTCTTGGATCATACTTGTTCTCCTCATATTGCTTCTATCTGTCCTTGATTTTCACTCCAATATGCATTTCCTCGTATTTTGGGTTTGGATCCTGAGGTTTTTTACCATAAGGTCAAAGTCAACCGTATGGGGTCAAAGTTAACCTCTATCCTGACTTGGTTAGGATCGACCTCGACCCTGACCTGGTCAGTTCCAACCTCGTCCTTGACCCCCTGTTCAAATTTCAAGTTTCCTTGATTTTCGGGTGTCGGGTTTCAGGGAGATTTGTTTTCCCGCCTTCGGATGGGCCATTTCAAGTTTCAGGATGGTAAATCCTTAAATTTCATTTAATCTAGGTATATTTTCTAAAGGTTAGGACCTAATTGGGATTTAATTCTCCAAGGTGGCCCCTCTAGAGGATTGTGCCCTAGTTCACTATAAAAGGAGGCCTTCCTCTCTCATTTTCATCATCAAGTTTTGCAATCTCCTCTCTCAAGCTCTCAAGTGCAAGCATCCATTCAAGCATTCAAGTCCTCTTCTCCATCCAAGTTCTCCATCGAAGATCAATGATTCAAGCATTCAAGCCATTGAAGGGATTTGGTTCAAGCATTCAAGATTCATCATTCAAACCCTAGATCTAGCCATCATGATGGTGTGATCTTCCTTCAAGATCCTTTTGTTCATCTTCTAGATCCATTCATTCTTCTATCAAGGTGGATTCCAAGCATACAAGCATGCAGGTTTTGTATTTACTTTCATGGTTTTGATTTACATTTACCATTGTTGTGTTCAAGCTTTCATATCAATATACTTGTTTACATTCGAAATACAATTACATATCTATCGAATTGCATAGCTTCATTGTTAGATCCATTTCTACTACTTGCTAGCATTCTTATTTCAATTTCAATATTAAGGTTGATTCCAAACTGGGGTTTGACCAAGGCAAACCCCTCAAACAAATAACAAAAACCCTCTTTTTCTTGCAGGTACAGGTGTGGAATTTTAGATCTGAGAGTAGATTTGGATACCCTTTTCAGAAAACTTCCGGGATCTGTGAACGAAGTCAGAATCGACCTTTAAATAAAGAATGTAGCCTTTGACCTTTTATGAGGGTCAAAGACTACCTACTGTCAGAAAGAAAAAATATTTATAGGTTTTCTTCCTCTCGGCATTTCTAGTCTGAAATAGGTTGCAAAATTTCCTGAAAGTACACACAGACATAAAAAATTGGCATTTTCTAGATTTTCCTAATTTGAGGTTAGTATTTGTATTTCAATTATTTCAGATTTTAAGCATAACTCTCCATAGGGAAATATAGGGTTTTTCTCTCTCTTTCATATTCTCCATAGATTGATTTGATTGTGCATTAGCCTTTTGGTTGATCAAATTGGATCTCTCCTTTGGGAATTTGGATTTAGGAGTGGATCTCATATTTCCCCCATACACATACATCATATACATTTGAATAGGAGTGATTCCATTTTACCCCTATTCATTTTGGTGAACCTGACAAGCTTACTCTCTTTCTTTTTGGTGTTAGATTGCCTTTTAGATTAGGTCTAGTTTATGCTCTTGCATTTTAAAATTCAAAAATACAAAAAAAAATCTATATAATCAATAAAATCCAAAAATATTTCTTGCATTTCATTTTCTATGGAGATCATTAAGATGCTTTGGTGTGTAGTTATGTTCTTTATTACTCTTCTTTTAGCATCTCTTTATAATACCCATGATGTTTATGAGAGTATCATTCACTTCATTATGTTGATGACCCTTCACTTTGCTCTTGCCTATGCTTTTGTGAAGTTGACTGACACTAGTTTTCCTACATTTAAAACCTTCATTAAAGCTTTATGTGGTAGCCTTATTAATCTTTTGGATTATGTGAAGAATTTGGTAGATGTTACACCATCTCCTACTCTTCCTAATCCTAATCCTATCAATCCTAATCCTAATCCTATCAATCCTAATCTTAATCCTATCAATCCTAATCCTAATCTTCCTAATCCTAATTCGATACCTAATTCTCCATCTGTTCATCCTCGCTCTTCCCATACTTATGATGGGATTCAAGCTATAGTTCAGGATGTAGATGTGCAAGATTTATTTGATTTATCTTCTCCTCTGATTCATGATGATATTAAAGGAAAGGGTAAAGAAACTTCTTCAAAACATATTATCCCACCTTATACAACCTTTACTCATGAACATGATAAACAATCACCTCCTGTAGAAGCTTTACATAATATGTACACCACTGGATATAATATGGTGACTAAACAAGGTTATAAAGGTTTAGGGCTTGGGGTTAATGAGCATGGTATCAGGTTTCCAATTCATATACCCCCTAAACCAGATATTTATGGTGTTGGTTGTTCCAAATCTCAAGTTAAGGTAGGTGATGCTCAACATCGTCCTCCTCTTCACATTTTCTTCTCCCCACACCTATCTTAGATAACCCTAATACTCATCAAGAAGTGGCTAAGAAGGTATATGTTGAGCTAATGAATTCCAAGAAAGAAATCTTTATACCTATGTCGATTGATGCTTTATACAAATACAAATGTCCTTTTCATTATAGTAATAAACATTTACTTGCCGATTGTAAACATTTCAAGTTATATGTTAGAGAAAGAGCTGCTTTAGGAATTATATCTCACTCTCGTGCAGTTTTACAATTCCTTCATAATTTTGATATAGGGGATTCCCCTCTGTTAGATATAATGTTGATGTTCTTCTCCTCTTGTCTCGTGACTGGGGGGCAAGAGGTGTATCTTCATCCAGTCTCCTAGAATCCATTAGGTCTTTTATTTGAGGCTTAGTTGGAATTATTTCTCTCCTATTTTTCTATGGCTTTTCATTATGTTTTTAATCATCCATAGCATCTCTCCTTTCTTTTCAAGATATCTTTTCTAAGACATTTGTTTTGCAAAGGTATCCCTTGTCTCTATCTCTGGGGGGCAAGGTACCTCTTTCTTTCTCTTTGTCTGGGGGGAAACTTTCCTTAGCTTAGTGGTATTTGTTTATATTGCAATATCATTTCATCATAATGACAGATGTTCTGACTATGGATAATCTTTTTTTTTATGAGAAGTTGTTGTCCTAAGTTGTCACTTCTTCTCTATGTTACAAATTATGTTCTTTATAAACTCTCACCCTTGCTTTGGTGTTAGGGTTGTTTTCCTCATTCCAAAGATTCCTCTTCCTCTTCTTTGCAGGGGGCTTGATGATTGAATCTTTGCTCCCACTATTGAAAGATGATATTTTATCCAAGGCACTTCTCTTTGGTGGGGGGTCTTGTTGATAAGATCTCTTTCTTTGAGGATCCTTTTCCATGAGTGACATATCCTTTTCACAATTATCTATATTCTTGGATGTAGGGGTCAATATCCCTCACTCAGAATATGGTGTACATTGTTGCTAAATAGGATATCTCTTTGCATTGTGAAGTAGGTATCCTCTTACATCTTTGTTCCTACACTTGAGGGGCAAGGATGCTATCTCCTTCTATCTTTCCAGGATTCACCTCTTTCCTTGGGTAAGCAGTATTTATCTATTATGTGATATCCAATCATACATGAAAATTTTGGTTTGCATTGAGGATCTTTGTCCTTGATCACAACCTATTTTGTTGTTTGATATTGGGTTTCCATGGTTGATATATCTCTCACCTTGGAAAATGAATAGTGTGCTATCCCTCATAAGGGTTACTTTCTTTTCACTTCTTGCATGATATCTCTTTACATTCATCCCTTCCATGGCCTCATAGGAGATGTGACCTTCTTGGCTTGGACTGGGTGTTGTTTGTGGATATTGTCTTGATGTTGAAGAAGGCTTTATCCTTGTTCTTTTCTTTCCTTAACATGTCAAAATAGTATGTTTTTCCCATATTAAGGAGGGGGGCATATATAGGGCCTCCCTTGTACTATAGTTTTTTATTTTTACATGCTAAATCTTGGAAGGTAATGCACATAAGTTGCTAAATCCTGAAAAGACATGCATTTATATGCTAAACCTTCCGATGGTAACACACATAAGTTGCTAAATCCTGAGGAGACATGCATTTTTCAAAATTTTCAATATGCTAAATCTTGGAAGGTAACCCACATAAGTGTCTAAATCCTAAAGGGACATGCATTTCCAATTTCAAATATGCTAAATCTTGGAAGGTAACGCACATAAGTTACTAAATCCTGAAAAGACATGCACCTATATGCTAAATCTTCTGAAGGTAATGCACATAAGTTGCTAAATCCTGAGGAGACACGCATTTCATGTTCATAGTGATACAAGAAGGTAGATCTATGAGTATTCCAGAAGTTGTCAGAAGATGCATTACAGTTGCAAGCATAGTTTATGGGTGAACCTATTGGGCTCTCCCTCTAGGGTGATTCATGGTAAGGTGGGCATCTTACTAGGTGAGGTAATCACTCTTTTCCCTCTCTCTCTTTTCGCTTTCATGCTAGTAGAACTGGATCATGAAGCTATGTCATTTATAGTGTTTTTCTTGTCTTTCTTATGCAAACATTTATGCTTTTATGATAGCTTTCCAAATATGATGTTAGTATAAGAAATGTTTCTTAGCAAGGTTTCTTATGCTAGTTGATTTGGGTTTGTTTTAGTACTAACCCCTCTTTTGTGTCCTTTTGTTTTTCACACCCTCGTGCATGTATGTTGAGTTAGAATCCTTAGCCTGGGAGCTTGTGTCCCTAACTAAGTTTCATTCTATCTCATTTTGAATCCATTGGGATCTCTTCTTCCTTCTCCTTTACAAAGAGTTTGCATCGAATCCATACTCTTGCTAAAGTGGGGGCTTAATGTATCGTCTTAAAATGGAAGCACTTCCATGTTAAGAGCATTTAGCCCTTTAAGTGAGTAGTCTGGGTCATGTCAAGCACCTGGAATCAGCTCTTTCTTTGGATCATACTTGTTCTCCTCATTCTGCTTCTATCTGTCTCTGATTTTCACTCCGATCTGCATTTCCTAGCATTCTGGGTCTGGATCCTGAGGTTTTTGACCATAAGGTCAAAGTCAACCTTATGGGGTCAAAGTTGACCTCTATCCTAACCTGGTCAAGATCGACCTTGACCTTGACCTGGTCAATTCCAACCTCGTCCTTGACCCCCTATTCAAATTTCAAGTTTCCTTGATTTTCGGGTGTTGGGGATATTTGTTTTCCCGCCTCCCGATCAACCATTTCGGGTTTCGGGATAGTAAATCCTTAAATTTCATTTAATCTAGGTATATTTTCTAAATGTTAGGACCTAATTGGGATTTAATTCTCCAAGGTGGCCCCTCTAGAGGATTGTGCCCTAGTTCACTATAAAAGGAGGCCTTCCTCTCTCATTTTCATCATCAAGTTTTGCAATCTCCTCTCTCAAGCTCTCAAGTGCAAGCATCCATTCAAGCATTCCAGTCCTCTTCTCCATCCAAGTTCTCCATTGAAGATCAATGATTCAAGCATTCAAGCCATTGAAGGGATTTGGTTCAAGCATTCAAGATTCATCATTAAAACCCTAGATCTAGCCATCATGATGGTGTGATCTTCCTTCAAGATCCTTTTGTTCATCTTCTAGATCCATTCATTCTTCTATCAAGGTGGATTGCAAGCATACAAGCATGGACGTTTTGTATTTACTTTCATGGTTTTGATTTACATTTACCATTGTTGTGTTCAAGATTTCATATCAATATACGTGTTTACATTCAAAATACAATTACATATCTATCGAATTGCATAGCTTCATTGTTAGATCCATTTCTACTACTTGCTAGCATTCTTATTTCAATTTCAATATTAAGGTTGATTCCAAACTGAGGTTTGACCAAGGAAAACCCCTCAAACAAACAACAAAAACCCTCTTTTTCTTGCAGGTACAGGTGCAAAATTTTAGATCTGAGAGTAGATTTGGATACCCTTTTCAGCAAACTTCTGGGATCTGAGAACAAAGTCAGAATCGACCTTCAAATAAATAATGTAGCCTTTGACCTTTTATGAGGGTCAAAGACTACCTACTGTTAGAAAGACAAAAGATTTATGAGTTTTCTTCGTCTTGACATTTCCAGTCCGAAACAGGTTGCAAAATTGCTCGAAAGTACATAGATATGAGAAATTAGCATTTTCCAGATTTGCCCTAATTTGAGGTTAGTATTTGTATTTCAATTATTTCATATTTTAAGCATAACTCTCCATAGGGAAATATAGCATTTTTCTCTCTCTTTCATATTCTGCATAGATTGATTCGATTGTGCATTAGCCTTTTGGTTGATCAAATTGGATCTCTCCTTTGGGAATTTGGATTTAGGAGTGGATCTCATATTTCCCCCATACACATACATCATATACATTTGAATAGGTGTGATTCCATTTTACCCCTATTCACAATGTAAGTGAATCTACTGTAGTCTTCTGGCTCCCTAGTGCTTTCTTCATTGTTCTTAGTATCAAATTCATCAACCCTGACATTAGTACTTTCAATCATTTTATTAGTAACTTTATTCAGACACTTGTAAGCTTTTCTTTTAGTGGAATATCCAAGAAATGTCCCTTCATCCCATTTAGAGTCAAACTTTCCATTTCTTTCATCTTTCATAATAAAACATTTGCTACCAAAAATTGTGAAGTAACTTACAGTCAGTTTGTGACCAAACCATAGCTCGTAGGGTGTTTTGTTTGTGTCTTTCTTCAATTGTACTCAGTTTAGAACATAAATAGTTGTGCTGACTACTTCTCTCTAGTATGTCTGAGCAACATTCTTTTGCAACATCAGTGTTCTTGCACAATCAACAAATTATCTATTCCTCCTTTAAGCAATACCATTCTGTTGAGGTGTTCTCGGTGCAAAAACCTATCTTTTTATACCATGCTCATTACAATAGTTAGTAAATTCATCAGAAATAAATTCACCACCTATGTCAGATCTCAAGCATTTCAGTTCCTTCCCAGTTTATTTCTCTACCTTTGCTTTATACCATTTAAACATCTTAAATGCTTATTATTTCTCTTTCTAAAACATCACAGTCATCAATCTAGTGTAATCATCAATAAACAGAATGAAATATATATCTCCATAGTAACTTTGTGTTCTCATGGGACCACAGAGGTCGGTGTGAACTAGTTCCAAAATTCTCTTTGTTGAATAGTCTTTACTCTTAAAACTAGATTTTGTCATTTTACCCTTTTGACATTCATGACACATAACATGATCCAGCTTTGCTGGGCTAGGCAAACCTCTAACCTTTTTCTTTCTACTGATTTTAATCATGTTATCAAAGTTTACATGACATAACCTTTTATGCCATAGCCATGCATCCTCATTTTGCATTATTAAACATGAAGACTTATCATTATCAAGATAAAACAAGTTACCTTTCGTTTGTGCTCATGTTCCAACACATTTTCCTCCATCATCAAATATCTTTACCTTCTTGCTCTCAAAAGCTACTCAGTGACCTGATTTGTTAAGTTGTGCCACACTTAGCAAGTTATAATTTAGTCCTTCTACCCAATAAGCATTATCACATTTGATTTTATCATTTATCAGTAAAGATCCCTTTCCTCTAACCATACATGGTGTATCATTACCCATTTTCACAGATCCTCCATTATATTGCTCAAGATGATCAAATTTTTCTTCATCATCAATCATGTGATGGGTACAACCACTATCAATGATCCATGGATCATTTTTATTTACTTTAGAAATGAGCATTGTCTCTACATACCTTTCTTCTTCCTCAGAATCATCCTTCATCGCAACAAAAACTACTTCAACATCATCATCTGTGTCGGTCTCGGTATCATTCTCTTCAGCAATGTAACACACCTTTTGCCTTTATGATTGTTGTCTCAGTTATCTCTGTTGTAGTGTTGGTAACTTCTGTTGTTTCTCCTCCCATAGCTTCCTTCACCAGATCGATCTTTGTTTCTCTCATCTTCTTTCCTGTTTGGGTATCTAGCAACAATATGACCAACTTTTTTGTAGTTAAAACATGCTAAAGATAATTTAACCCTATATCTACCTTTACCTTTAGGTAATCTCCTGGCCATAAGAGCTTCAAGCTCATCAAGCTCATCATCAGTATTACTATCATTATCATCATTATTACTTCTACTACTAGAGTTACCTATCTTCAAAGAAGTCATGAAAGCAGACTCAACAGATAGTACAACACTATTATCATAGTTGTTCAGTTCAAAATTTGTTAGCTTACCAATCATATTATCAAGAGTAAGAGTACTACCAGGTGCAGACCTATTTTCATTTATTAAAGATATTCTGATTGCATAAATAGGCAATAAAGTCCTTAGAATTTTGCTTACCACTGTATCTTCATCAATGACACCACCAGATCCTCTGATAGCATTAACTACCTCCTTTATTCAGTTTGTATACTGCACTATATTTTCTCCTTCTTTCATTTTCATATCATCAAATCTTCCTCTTAAACTTTCAGCTCTGGCTCTTCTAACATTTTCATCACCACTATAAATTTAAGTAAGTTTATCCCACATTTCCTTTGAAGTAAGGTAGTCCTTGACATCTTCAAATTCGACATCTTATAGAGCAGCAACAATCTCCATCATAGTAACATTATGCTCATGTCTATCTCTTAATTGGTCAAGAGTCAAAGGTCCTGTAAGTGGTGCTAGGTAGCCATTATCCAATAGGGTGAGGGAAAAATTTCCAATCCCAGATATATGAAGTCTCATTCCACTTTGCCATATTGTAAAGTTGTCCTTATTCAGCTTTGGCACTTCCCTCTTATACATTTTGTGACCTTTCTGCTGAAGTCCTTAAAACTCTGTTCCAAGCAACCAATATGCTCAAATACCAATTGTTATAATAACTAAGAGGGGGTTGAATCAACTATCCACAGTCCCAATTACAAAATGTATCACTTAAAACAAATTCAGCTAATTTTGTAGCCCGGTAAACATAAAACACTAAATTGTCTATGTATTTACCAATTACCAGTTAAATGCTCATAGTGATTACCGACCAAATAAAATATGCAACATGTAAAGTATGATAACCAAACAATCACCACATAAACATATAACATAAAGATTTAATGTGGAAACCCTGCAAAGGGAAAAACCACCTGGGACTAGTAACCCAAAAAAATTTCACTCTTCTAAAGTGAGCTCGGTGAAGAGCCAACCCTGTTAAAGGTTACAAAACACACTATAAGGTGTGACCTTGTTAGAGGATTTAACACTAACAGTTATCATCCAACCAGCATTCACTATGGGGTTGACAAGATAACAATATACATTCTATGAATGACATATAAGACTTTCAAGTCCACTCGGTTAAGAGATTATATTTGTTACAATGGTTAAACTAAAACTGTAGTTGGTCTAAATACAATACAAATTGATTTTTAGATGTTCAGATCTATTCTTAGTCCATACAATCCTCTGATCAATATTTCTATTCAGTTCATCAACATTCAATAACTTACTGTCCCTCGGTAAAGCTCTCTGATGCTCGGTACTATTCTATAGTTAGGTTCTTCTTCAACTAGTCTAATCAGGCATGCATGAAGCTTGTTCACGTGATATATCTATAGTCTCCTTATTCTGGCATACATTTCACTATGAAACCCTAGTCTCTTAAATAGACAAGTAAACCATTTTCTTTTCATCCATCAGATTTTGCTGCTTAATCTCCTTCATTGATTTTTCCACTTAAACCTTCCTTGGTAGTTGTGTCAATGACTTGTTTCAATTCCATCCTTTAGATCTTCTTCAAATTTTGTTAGCCATAGATCTCACAACAAACTTTATCTTTCCACCTCGTAATCATACACTTTATAGCTCATCAATTTATGTCAGCTAAACTAATCATTTAGTTCTTTTGTTCATACTCGGTTGACAAAGAAATGCGTCGGTGAACACAAGCTCGGTTGATACTATCGCTCGGTATACACTACACTAGCTCGGTGTATACTGGAATGCTTCATTAACCGACCGCACTACTTTGTAACATTTTTCTTCTATCTTCATAATAGATTAATGCAACATAATCAAGTCAACAATATGAGGTCATAGACTCATCAATAAGTTACCAATAGTGTTCCTTATCCTCATCTGTCATATCCATCTTCCTCCATGTATATATCTCGGTTCTTCATCTTTTCTCCTCTTTTATAGATGTTTAGATATTTGCAACTCCCATGATAAGTACTATCAAAACTAGTTGACATCAATGACAACATAATGACTGATTCAATTATCCTAAATAACAATTCAATGCTTGGTGATCTCTAATCACTTATAGTTCACCAATCAGGTTCTCAATCAGTTGTAGTTCATCAAGAACAACATGGAAGACAACAATAGGATTCACTCCATTTGAATTTCTTTATGAGAAAACAACAATGTTACCCATTGATTTTGAGCATAAAACATTGCACACTGCCTTGAAGCTAAACATTGATCTTCCTGCAGCACAGCGAGACTACCTTCTCCAACTCAACTGTCTAGATGAGATGAGAAAATCAGCTTTGGAGAGAACAAAGATAGTCCAAAAACAAAGGAATAAGTGGCATGACTCCCACATAAAGAAAAAACATTTCTTAGAAGGTGATTGTGCATTACTACTTGATTCATGGTTTCATGAGAATTCAGGCAAGCTCCAAACATGATGGTTAGGACCCTATGAGATAGATCATGTCTTTGATAATGGAGTGGTGTGATTGTCAACAATTGACCCAGTTCATTTCAAACTATTGGTCAATGGTCATAGAACTTTTCTATACCATCAACCCCAAACCAAGAAGGATTTCATGCAACAATTTAGAGACACTATTCCACAAGCACAATAGGTAATACTTCCTACAGTAAAAGGTGCAAACCTTCTTCCTGCAACTTCACCCTAATTTCCTTTGGGTATGCTCATAATAAACACTTCATTTTCAATGAAGTTTCTTTCTCCATTCCCTTTCTCAATTCTTCTTTCCAACCCACTCCACTTCTCTACCTTCCATCCACACATCCTCCACGTCATCACATTTTCAATATTTCTATGTTTTCAATAATTGCCACATAAGCAAATGCAGACATCCACAACACTCATTCCTTTGATGAAGAATGCCATTCTCTTCACCTTCTAGCACATTTGGTAACATCATGATAGGTACAAATCTTAAATATTTTCCACTTTTAGTCTGTACATTTCGATAATTATATATAATACTGCACATATTTATAATTTGGCATTACACTTGTTTCCCACCTCATGATAAGTATGACAAGTGTGGACACTTGTCTTTATTTTGTAGGAGGAAGGGAGGTGTATTAATTTCTCCAAGTCACTATTATTGTACCCATCATTCTTAGCGAGATTGTTTGTCAGTTCAAATTTGTACTTCTATTCTATTTTATTAAGTCCTTTTATTTTTTGCACAAGTGTCATACCTCAATTCCCAAATTATCCCTGATTTCTGACTTGATGTAACCCTACGATGACATAATCAAGTTATGTGGAATTTAATTGCATTTAAAGATATAATTATTTTTTGTAAAGGACCATTATTGTCATTTTTAAAAACTATAACATAGAGATTGCAAGGAAATATGTAGTTTAAAGTGCAGTTAGGAGCTTAATTTCAAGGTGTTTCAGAAGAAACTAAGGAATTGGGGAATTTTAGAGTAGAAAAAAAATTGTAATTGGAAAATTTCAGAAAGAATTAGGAGAAATCATTTGGAACAATGGGAGAGCAGTTAATGTGTCATGAGCCAGTGGTCCACACCATTCTGCTCACAGATGTAGAAGTAGTTTGGAGATTCCATGATTGTTGATGGCTTGGGTATTTCTTAAAGTTGATAGAATTTGACGAGGAAGTAGCCACCCAATTTATGAACACCTTCAAAGAAGGAGAGGCAAATGTGTGGGGCTTGATAGTTTTGGTAACAGAAGAACACATTACAGAGGTAACTGGGTTGCTTGCAATTGGGGAGCATCATCCTAATGAACAAGATGCTAGGTCAGCTCGGGCTCAGTTCACCCTGCCTACAGACCCTCCATTGGAGGTGAGAAAACAAGGTTACAGGCGTGTGTCCCTTCCCACCCCATTTGAGGAGCTAGTGATGCATATTTTAAGGTACCTCACCTGTGAAGGAAGGTTTTCTCATTTTGCATGCACACCATTTTAAATTGCTTAGTTATACCAGACATAATTTTCTAGTAAATGTTCCAAATTTTATGTATAATATGTTGAGTATTGGTGTTGAGGAAACCCAGAAAGGAAAAAAAAATTCTATTACCCACCATGCCCTAATTAAATTGCTAGTTGAAATATCTCTCAGAGATGTGTCTCCCTTGGCATGGGATGAATTCGTTTGGGTCAAGACTTTGCATCCTCAAAATGAACCTATTTAACAACCTATCAATGAGAATGAAATTCCCTCCGAACCAGCTGCTGAAACAGCCAGCCAGGGAGGAGACCCTGAAAATATTAGGGAAAATGAACCTTCCCCTACTTTAGAAGAAAATGTACCTACTTCTTCCCAAAAGAAAGGGAAAAGAAAAATTGGTGAAGGAACTTCAGTTCCTGAGAATGAAAATGAACCCCAAAACCCTACAGTTTCAAGAAACAAGAAAAGAAAGTTGGCTCCTGCAGAAACCACTCCTGCAGCAAAGAGACCAAAGAAAACTTCTAGGAAGAAAATTGTATAGGTTATAGAGAAGACTCCTTTATGGAGAAGTTCTTGGATGAGAGGACAAATTCCACATGTTCCTCCAGATAGCCAATGTGTTCCCTCAGATAAACCTGCCACTGAACCCAACATTGATTATGTTTCTGATAGTTCCCCAACTCAAATGACCTCACCAACATATTGATCTTGAGGAAATTCATCAAATATAAGAACCTCAATTGTCTCAACCATCAGCTCACTCTTGCTCCAATAATACTATAGTGCCCTTTAAGAGAACTTGGTTCACTGAATACCTAGAGAAGGCTTGTAGTGAAAGGAAAAAGCCTTAGCTAGAAGAGTTTGGTCCACCTACTCTTCAATCTATTATTTTCAATTTGTATGCTTAGTTTTCTTTCAAAAGGGCTCTATGGAAGGAAGAAATAAGAAAGATACAAAAATAAATTGACGACCAA
This sequence comes from Chamaecyparis obtusa, assembly GCA_027943335.1. NCBI lineage: Eukaryota > Viridiplantae > Streptophyta > Pinopsida > Cupressales > Cupressaceae > Chamaecyparis > Chamaecyparis obtusa. The sequence goes on from BSBK01005632.1 coordinate 701,328, forward strand.
ATGGAGGAAATAGAATATTTGAAAGAACAAATGGAGAAGAAGAGAAAAAAATGGACCATGCTTTAAAGTTGGCAAATCAAATTATAGCCTGCATGCCTCCTCCTAGAGTTTATGCCATTTGTTTAAAAGAGAAATTTCTTTTGTTTCAGTTGATGATGACCATCAAAGATAAAGAGTCAGAGTTTAAAACAACTCAAGAATTTTATGGTCTATATCAAACCTTTCCTACATGGCAAAAAAACCTACTCTATGAACTTTACCTCCATAACTTTATTATTCCTGAAGAGACTGATTGGAATCCCTTACTTTACATTGGAGATATACATCTAAAGGCCTTAATGTCATGTATGCACAATGAAACAAATTATGATAGGCAGTTAGATAATTACATGGATCAGGAGAGATCAAAATAGTTACCCTTGAGGGATGAAAGTAGTAAGCTTGACGTTTTACTGAGGGACTGGTTCACTCTCACCTATGGAAAGACAAAACCAGAAACTAGGGACAAAATTTTTGTTGTTAGAGAAATTTTTATAAAGATTATCAAGGGATGCCCTATTTTACATTTCAAAGAGCCCTAGCTAGTGTCAAGAATAGATGGAATAGGTTGGTAGAGGCTTTTAAGAATTATGAGCCACACAGTCCTCTCAACCTTGAAGCAACAATTAACTGGGTACATAAGTATATGCAGTTGGGAAGGCAAATTCATTGTGAGCTTTGGTGTCCCTTGACATTCTAGCAACCAATGCTTCTATGGCCTTTGTATGATATTAATGCTACCAAATTGGATCAGCTCCAGGAATACTACATGGACTATTGGGAAAGGACCAGAGGTTCTATTACACTTTCAAGAGCAGGAGGGGAAAGAGTGAAGTTGGAGAGTTCAAAGGAATTTCTAAGAAGTGTAATGCTTGAGGACAATCATTATGCTCATAGGGGGTAGATGATGGGGCAATAATTTGTCTTTGTTTTATACTAATTTTATGCTATGTTATATACATTTCCAAAACACTTGTTGTGTCTTTTTAGTACTTGAACTTATGTACATGCTATAAGTGCAGTCAAATCCACAAAACCTATGGGTAGATAGTAGTTGACATACCTTGATAAATATTATACATATGTTGTAGTATTTCATATAATTGTTTGAATCTATGTCCTAATATTTGGATTAAGTTGAATGTTGAATACTTGAATATATATGCATGTGCTACTAACTTGCCAGGGAAAGAGGAGTGATTGGAGAGTGGATCGACAAAAATTGATGAAAAAGTGAAGAAGACTTAGTCACGATGAGGAGAACCATTATGATACCGTGGGACATGCCTAATGAATTGAAGGAATGATCATTTCAGGAAATATAGGAACACACTTATGCTATATTTTCTCTGTGGTCAATATTTTGTTGAAGCGATTATGCAACCTTTATGATATTCTGTCGTGGATTGTTGCATTCTCCTTTCTTTATGGCACAAATTAGTCAAAACTTATCTTTTATGTTCAAATAAGTATTAATCCTCTATATAAAGGGATATGATTGTTAGAGGTCACATTAGACAAATGGTTGTATTGTTATTATAGTCTGAAGCAAAGTTACTCTTTCCAGTTTCGTGTGTTGTTTTATGACAATGTAATCAGTTTTCTAGAAATATAATGAAGGAGTGATTTTGATTTATATTTTGTGTTGATAGCTAGCCGAAGCTGACCAAGGGGGCCCACTTGAGAGGTGGATTAGAGTAGAGTAGAGTAAGTAGTTTAAGCATTTACAACATTTCAAGTAGAATTCATTGTTCTTTCCTATAACACTATACACTGTGTATGTTCCTGCAACAACTACAAAGATAATCATTGTGAATGCTTTGGGTTGATAGAATAGGTCAAGGTTGAACTTATAGTTGCAACATCATTTTCATTAAGTAGCTATGTGTGTTTACTTTCCTGCAGCAATAGTGTAAGTTTCTTTCATGTATTTTCCTTCCTGTAGCTTAAGAAAAATGACTCCATGAGAGACTTAGTGCACAAACTATGTTGTCCCATTTCAAGTATACATCCCTAGGTTGACAATTTAAATGCACTTCATAATAGGGAAAATGATACTTAGTTTGAATATACTATTCCTAGGAGAAGCTTTGGCATGATTATTGTTACCTATTATGGGGTTGTTCAACTACAATTTTGGATTTGAGAAGTACATGTGCAGTTGCAGATCCTAGGAAAGTTTCATCAGATTTTGCCAAGAATGAGTTGACTAGTCGACTTGTTCCCCAAAAGTCAATTTTTACCCTAAAATTTGACTTGTCCTTGCTCATTTTTAAGATAGACAGATTTAGATCCTTGTTTTCCAAATTTTCTATTACAATAGTATTCAAGGTTTCGAAAAATGTCAGATTTAGATTCAAAGTCTTATCTCCTCCATCTTGTTTCTAGGTTCACCTATTCTCCTTTCTTTTCTCTTTGTACTTACTTTATTAAATCAAATTTTTCATCTACATTTTATTTCCTTATCAAATCTTTATTAAGGAATATATAAATCCCATCAAGAATAGATCTTGCATTAGCACCCATCCTCCTTTTGGTTGTGCTAATCATATTCACTTTGTGAGGGTTTTTTATTCCAATGTATGACACATCTTGGGATCTAATAACTCCTATAACATTGCATCGTGCTTTCCCATTATATACATATATTTTACAATAGCATTTGAACTCATGGATTTTATTTTTCTTGCATATATCATGTCATTTTCATTTGTATGAATAATATCATTTTCATATTTACCAAGAATAATCTTAATATAAAAAAAAAGATTAAAAATATATGAATGCACAAAGATGCATATACAATTTAATTATCATACAAGATATTATTTCTCTACAAATATAAAAACGTATAAACATGTGTGTGAGAAAAACTAAATAGCATTCATATGTAGATAATCATATTGATTTATAAAAAATATTAAACTAACTCAAGGGTAGGGTATGCTACACTTATGCTAGTCAACTAGATAGTTTATAGAATCTAGTGTGTTGGTCTATTTATTATGTTTTATTTTCTAGTCACTGTAAATGAGTCAAGTGAGAGATAGTAAGGTTGTGAATAAATTATCTACATTTAAATGTGATTTATAGTTGGTCTCTTTATCCAAAGTGATGCTAAAGGTATATATATCATCAATTCATATTAATTTTAGGACTACATTTTAGTTATAAATAGTCAATAGCTAGAGGGTGTCTAGGGTTTGTATGATTGAAGCATGTGATAATAATTGTATGTTTATACACTTGGTTCTCAAATTTGGTTATATTGTAGATTTCATTATCTACCACCCTCATTCCACTTCCAATAGGAAGATGAGAAAGTGACCACCTAATCTATGGTTGGAGATAAAGTGCTTAGATGACACTTTTCCTCTATATTGTGTGACAACCATATTACTGCATTTGAATAAGATGAATTGATTGTGAAACATTTAAATAATACAAAAAGATAAATATTTTTATAAAAGTGACATATAATTGCAAATTGTTAGGGTAGAAGTCTTTAATCTAGTATATAGTCCCCATTTGGACTTAAATATTATCATATATTTGAAACATGATCTAATGTGTAACTAGTTAATATATTTCATCTAGTTTTTAAGTTATGATATATTAAGCTTTAAATTAAATAAAAAATGTTCTTTTTACGATTAAATTTGTTCCCTTCCAAACAATATATATTTTAATTTATGAAGTGTGTGGAGGTTTATCACATGAAAATTCTAGAGATCCACATAGTTTTAGATCCAATCGTGCACTAAGATTCACATGACTCATTTCACACTCAATCGTGTAAAATAGAGGACAAAACACATGTTTTAACCAAAAAAATGCATCTTCAACATAATCACTATTAGGGAAAATCCTATACTTGCATGGTCAAGTGAAACATAATAGGTATCTAGTCCACATAATAATATCAAAAGCAAAAAAAATCATCCAACATGGTATAGATCCTAACATGATATTTGTTAGTGTAATAAATGTTGGCATTGTGATAAATTTTGGGTGCAGTCATAGGGAGTTACTTGTTTGGTTGTCATTTATGGAAACTAAGTTAGAACAGTCAAGTAATATAATCGATGAAGTACAATCAGCAAGAAGGATTCATGATTGGTAATGTAGGAAATTAGCTAAGTCCAGAAGATTGGTAGATAGTGAGGACAACACTTTGGTGGTGATCTTGGTAGAAATGGAATCATGATAAGAGGTCATAAGTACAACATCAAATTATTCAAAACTAAGTGTGATTCTTACCACAACTCATTTGGTTGATCGGTAAGAGAGTTTTTGATGCCACAAACATTGAGACATGTAAGAACACTTGTGTTCTTGAGCAACAATTGGTAGATCCCAGATTGGTGAACAGTATAGTAAGTGCAATTATATTTGGTGATATGATGATGTGGAATAAAGGTTATATAAATGATGAGTTGTCTATTTTGGGATCGATGCAAATGTATGAGGTGGATTTAGAGCGATGCATTGGAGAAGTCAAAATGTATTTGACTACCTTGGAAGATATAACTTGTTGATCTTATTTTGGGCCGATGCGATCATGGTAAAATGTGTTTTACATCAAAATTTTCATTTTGGTGCATGGTACTTGTGTAGGAAAGTACTTAAATCTCATTTTTGGTGTGTATGTTGTCGGTGCAAGTTGTGTATATAATTGGAGTTGCTCATATTGAAAACGATTGATGTTGTTGGGTTGCGATAAGGGTTTTGTGATTTCAATCAATTCTATTTAAGGTTGTGATCAGAGATCTCATAGAGATAGAGCTATGAGAAGTTATAGAGTGTAGAGAACATATTGGACCTGATAGGCAAGTAGTTCTACATCTAGATCATTCATCTTGTTGTTCCCTAGCAGTTGTAGCAAGAAAATCCCTTAGCAGGGTGAACTCTAACAAGTTCCTATTTGTAAATCCCTTAACTAGGTAAAGTCTTAGACAGGGTTTTGAAATCCTCTCGTGAGGTAGATCATAATAGATCTGACTGTACTTCTAATAAGGTACTAATAACTCCTAACTGAGTGAACCCTCAGAAAGGGTAATTGTAGCTCCTAATAGGGAAAACTCATTTACTGTATGTAGTGCCCACCTATAGTTGACCTTCCAAAATTATTGTCGAATAATTTTAGTCCATTTTTCATGCATATGTTAATATATTCAGTGATGCTTGATTTCTTAGTAGTAGAACACTACTTTATGTTGAATTTATTTACCATGATTCATTGCTTAGTTGAGACATCTTATGCATTCAGTTGATGGTTAGATTACTCTCATAATGATGATACTTTATATACTCTTAGTTAGTGATTATAGTCATTTTCATGATGATGTCATGCTATGTGCTTTTAGTTAATGATTATAGTGTCTTCATGACAATAAAATTCATATGTTAGGATATGATGTTATTTATATTCATAGTATACTACTGGTACTTACCCCATACTTGCATGCATATGGATTGCATGTATGCTTTATATTTTTGTTTGACGTGCCTTATGTGGTTGAGGGATGGAGTCGTAGTTACTTGCTTGTGAGATCCACATGATCAACTGATCCCCACCATTATTTGTTATATATGTATACATGTGTAAACATGCTCATCTTTTATGCAGGATTTTAGGTATTAGACACCGACTTCCCTAAATTGTCAGGATGAGTGTGCCCTATTTCAATATCTCAATGGTAAGAAGGGGGGAGATAACATTAGACCCAAATCCCAACCTAAACAATTTATTTCCCTAAGATAGTGGGCAAGATTCTTTTGATTACCCTTTGAATTCGTCAAGTGATGTAAGTTCGTGAGCCCTTTCCTTAAGTATGCTTTGTAGTGTCTTGAGTTATTTAGTTTGATTCATGTTGGTGTGATGTGAGTTGATTTGATTTTGATGATTTAATGGCTGAGTAGAGTACGAGATCTATTATGTGAATTAAATAATTAACCCTTATTGAGTTATAAAAATATTGAACATGAGAGTGTATTTAATTAATAAAAATTAATTAAATACCTTTATCAAATAAAAAGATTTAATAAAAGGCCTAAATATAGAAAAGGGAATTTAATTGGTTATAAAATTCAAAAGGATTAAAATCAATGTTATAATTATTAAAGTTGATATTTAATTATCAATTTAGTAATTATCAATTATATTAAGATATTAATTCTAAATTTAAAAAGATAAAAGAGTTTAATTAAATAAGTTAAGCTTGAATTTAATTTAATTAAGCAAATATAATCATGCATATTAATAAATTGATTATTACATGGTTATTTATGCAAAAGTTATTTATTATTATTAAAATATAATCATGCATATTATATGCACGTCAACTAAAAGAATTGATTGGTCAGTTATAAACTTAGATGTCAAGTTAAGAGGCTAAACAAAAGATTAACTACAAAATAAATATTTATTCTCAATTGCATGTTGAGTTAACTAAGGTAGGTTTTATGTTAGGAAACCTAACTGGGGTTGTTTATTAAAAGTCTTTTGGGAGTCATTTTTTGGAAAAAGGGAGGAGAGAGAGAAAACAAATTTATAGGTTTTGGAAGGTAAATTTGGAGATGGAATTTGGAAATGAAAGGATTTTGTTAAAGTTGGATTGGCTGGATTTTGGTTGAAGAGTTTTGCTTGGGTCTTCACGTTTGGATTTTAGGTAGGAGTTTGGAAACCCTTGTGTTTTTGTGAATTTTCCTATTTTATCAAAATTTTTGTCTGCATCGCGTCTGCCATATTATGATGGAGGTTTTGTATGTTGGAGTGATGTTGATTGGATTGAGTGAATTGTGTTTTTAATCTGAGTATTTAATTAGGGATTGTAAAATGGGTTGAATTGGATAGTAAACCCTAGATTTGTAGATTCAGTTGATTTGGTTAGAAAACCCTTGTGCATGAATGAGATTGTTGATTCATTAAATCGTTAATTGCATATTATCAATTACAAAAAGAAATTAAACAAACCTTAGGTTCTTCATTTGGAATATTTTTAGATTCAGGGAAATTAGGGTTTCTTTTGGCATAAGAAAAGAACAAATAAACTTTAAAAAGAAAAAAAAGTGCTTTCGATTCTAGATAAAATAAAATTATACATATATATATATATATATATATATATATATATATATATATATATATATATATATATATATATATATATATATAAATAAATTATTAAATAAATCTTTTAAAAAAAAATTATTATTTAAAAAAAGGGTTTAAAAATTTTTTTTAAAAAAAAAATTATTGGGGGGCAAGGGGGCCCATGCCCCACCCCCGGCGGCAAGGACCTACCATAGCGAGCCTTGTCGCAGCAAGACCTGCTACACAACATGACAATTGCTGCCGACAATGTACAACTGTCGTGGCAGTTGGGGGAGGGTAAACCCCTCCTATAAAATATTTTACTTTTTTTTTAATTTGTTTTATATATTTTATTTTATTTTGTATTAAGTTATAATTTTTGGATATATATCAAGTATTATTTAATAATGATTAAATAATATGAGAAATATCAATCATTATTATTAAAAGGTTGTTAAATGGGGGAAATTTACATATATAGCTATAGTTTTATTAAAAGTTTTTTTATTAATAATATATTTACATGCATATTTTATATGTATATATATTTTATGTTAAGATTTATACATCTCATCTACAGTTTATGACTGGATGTTCAGTATAATTTCTAGGTAATTATATTAAGTTTTTTTAGTAATTATAATTAAATAAACCAATTTATATAAAGGATTCATAAATTGATTTATTAAGTGAATAAAGAATTCATATTAAATTTTAATTATATTATCTAAATTAGTAACTAAGATTAATAAATTAATTTATATAAAGAATCTTATAAATTAATTTATTTAACAAATTTGTGAATTTGTTATTAATGAAATTAATTTAGTAAACATATCAGTGTTTGATGTAAATATGGTGTTGTATTAATGAGTTGAATTCCCTTAAGTCTTGTGTGAGAGTAAGTGTCCTAGTAGGATATTGTCCTGGTCAGGATTACTTCACCTCAACCTGGATTCTTGAGTTTTAAGACCTTTCCTGAATTTGAGTTTGAGGATGGTTATGTGTTTTTGAGTCTGAATCATTTTGTCTTTAACCAATCAAAGGTGACAACCATTTTTGTTGCACTATGATTTTTCCACTTGGTCACCTTGTTTATTTGATGGTATTTTTCTGTGGTTTAAAAGTTGAGTTTGATGGCTTATGTTTTACTCCATGATCGAAGATGTTTGGATGATGTGGTCTTGAGTGTTTTCATGATTGGTGTATGTGAGGTGGTTTATTGTTATGTGGTGATATCCATTATGGGATGGATGATCTATGCTATGTTCCATTATGAGATGGATAGTTTGGTCCTAGTGTAGGATAAGTTATTTCTATTCTCCAACATTATTTTGATGGATTCTTGTGGCTTCATGATTTATGAAAAGTACGTTTATTATTTTGGTTTCATTTTGGATGGGAGCATTAGGGTAGGTTATCTAGATGTTAGAAGGGAAATGGCTTACTTTGGAGGTGTTAGAGCCCGTAAGTGGTTGCCTGGGTATCGCTAGTGATTTACTTAATACAGTGATAACACAATATGTTAAATGGAGAGATTTAAATTGAATTAATAAGATAAGCCTCACCCATGCCTTGAGTTCTACTAAAGGCTAAGGATAAGAGTGGGAGAAGATGCTTTCATGTCCAGTGGTGATGGTGAGTTATTGCATGATTGGTTATCCTTGTCTGTACGAGAGGATTTCTAGTTCCGTATGTGATCACACTTGAGAGTCAAAGTCCAGTGAGATCATCCCAAGGGGTTGACAAATGTGATGACACTTCCCTGATATCATCTTAGGTTACCTACATGTGTGTTTACCTTTTTAGTTAGATATCCTTATAGGATTCCTTACTTAGGTCTACCTCGTATTCCTTATTGTTTTGGTACTCAAATGGGATCTATTGTTATCTCCTCAACATGGTGGGAGTGGACCACTTAGGTTCCATGAGGTCAGGTGGTAGTGATCCTTTTTACCATTTGAGATGTTGACGTCCTAGTACCAATGCTAGACGATCCTTGTAGTTATTTCTTCTTCTTTGTTCTTCTTTTGGAGATATGATCTTATCTTTTATGATGCATTCTTGCATTTGTATATCTTGTATCGATTGTTATGTCTGGTGGAATATATATATATATATATATATATATATATATATATATATATATATATATATATATATATATATATATATATATATATATATATATATATATATATATATATATATATATATATATATATATATTCAATATTGTTACATATCCTGTGACATGTGTAGAGGATGTTATTACATTTGGTATCATTGGTGGTTTCACTTGTAACATTGTATTATTTCTATATTTGTATGTATGTGTATGATGTAGAGATTTTGCATGAATATTGTAATCTTGTATTTAAATGTGGGATGTAAAAGTTATGGTTATGATATTGTGGTACTTGATTTTGTACTTAGTACTTTTAGTTTGTTTACGTAATTCTATGTTAAGGAACCCTTGAGATTTGCAATCTAAAATTGATATTATGTTTATGTGTACTTATGGACTTTATGTTATTTCTCATGTTGTTTATTTATTATTGTTTGTAAAAACTTAAGAAAAAAAGAATTATTCGATAAACTTCATAACATGTTTTAGGTTATTTTCTCCTGGGTTCCCTGGCAGGGCTTTACACTATAGTAGTGAGCTTGTGGGTGTCATCCCCATCGTGGTTTTCTCCCTCTAACCAAGGGTTTCCATGAAAAAATATGTGTGTGTCATGTGTGATGAGCTTGTGGATGCTTTATATTGTTTTCTTTTATTTCCTTACATCGTTTATATGTGTTTTGGTTTGGAAGTTAATATTGCAGCTATTCAGATCAGTGGTTGAATTTGTTCATTACCTATTTGTATTGATTCAACCCCCCCTCTCAGTACCTAAGAATTATAACAATTGGTATCAAAGGACTGGTCCTCTTGGTGATAAGCATAAAAACTTGAGGAAAAGATCCATAGTCATGGATAATTACAGGTATGAGAAGCAACTTGAGAATGCAAACAAGATGATCAATGAGTTGCAGGAAAAGTTGAAGAAGGCACTTGCCATAAGGAGAGAACTTACTAAGAAGTTATGTGAAAGCTAGGATTACATTGATCAACTATCTGAAGGTAGTGTGTCTGGAGAATGTGAGGAAGCAATTGTAGATCTGATGGATATGAACAAGAGACTTAAACAAGAAGTGGTGAATGATCTGAAAGAGAGAGCTTGAAAGTTAGGATGTGTGAAGACCTTGAAGGAAAAAGAATAGGTGAAGATGCAAGGAAGATTGTAGAAGATGCCAAGAAAGTTGTCGAGGATGCACTAAAGGAAAGGGAGGAACTATTATTCAAGATATCTCAAGAGAATTTTATCATGCATGAGTGCCTTCATGACACAACTGAGGAGAACCACCAAATTTTGAGTGAAAATGAAAGTCTTAGAGAGGAGAATGAGAAATTTAAGAAGGAATTTCAAACTGAGAAAGAAGCAAATGAAAAGTTGAAGTAATACAATGAAAGCTCGCAAAAGCTTGATAAACAATTGAAGAACCAAAGAAGACACAAAGACACAGATGGTCTTGGTTACACAAGTCAAGGAACATTTTAAATCAGTGAGTCATCTAAATTTGAACCTAAGAAGCCACAAAAAGATTAGAAGGTAGATCCAATAAATTTAGGTAAGAAACCTAACAGACCTACTTGTTATAACTATGAAAATCTTGGTCATACTTCAAATGTGTGTAGGAGAAAACTAGTGAATAAACCTTAATCTTTTGATGGTTATTGCCACAATTGTCATAAGTATTGTCACACTGCATATGAGTGTAGATCTAGATCTAGTAGTAGATCCAATGGTGGTAACTTTGATGGATATAGTTTTACATGAAATAAATATTGATACAAAGCTAGATATTATAGGTCAAGATTGAATGCACCTAGATCTCCTGTCAAACTGGTGAACCTTGTTAGAAGGGAAAGATAATTCAATGTTACATGCTCGGTATGTGGTAACTATGGTCACCTAGCAGTAAATTGAAGAATGAGAACTCAGAGAGGAAATGTTGGATCTTGGAGGTCAACTAGTATGGCTTGTTGCCAATGCCATAGGGTTGGTCACCTTGCTAGAGATTACAAATTCAAAAACTAATCTCCTAACTGGTCAAAGGATTAAAAAGGAAAGAAGATTATAAATGTTGATGAAGTTAGATGTGAGATGAAGAAGACTTGGATGGAGAAAGGAGAGAAACATGAAGAGGTAAAGTCATCGTAAGGGAACTCACCATCCTCTAGTATAGAGGATTCATCTTCAAACTAATCATATTATTTTCTTAGGGGGAGCACTTATAGACAAAATATTTACCGGTCCCCTTGATTCAAGAGTGGCAAGGTCTATATGCACATTATGGTGTAAATTACTATGATTTTGGTTTTGATAAATACTTTGAGGTTGTTAGTGATTATGTGTCAACCACACTAAGATTCCATGGTGTATACCTATTTGATATCGATTATAACTGTTGGATGAGTACCAACTGGTGGATATGCTTTAACCGGTGACATGACACTATTCCTACCATTGGTAATAGTACTATTTTACCATTGAAGTGCACACCATCTATTTCTCAATGATAAATAGAGGAAAGTGATTTCATTTTGCACCTTTACTTTCATTTGAGTATTTGACAGCTATCTTGAGCTATATTGTGCGACATTTACATTTGAGTTGAGATCTTTGAGCTGAATTGTTATCAAGTTTCTGTGAGCCCTAACTAGTGAATTACAAGTTATCAATTTGTTTTGTTGTTATATTTGTTGGAAAAATGGTCAGCACTCCCCTCAAGATTCATGACATGGTTTAAAAACCTCCTGTGTCTTCTATAAGTCTAGTGGTTGTATCGAGCATTAACAAGTCGATCTTTTGGTGCAATGGCAACTACTACTTGTAACAAGTGGTATCGGAGCTTGGACACAAGTTCAAATCCCCTTGGGTAACACTGAGGGGGAGATTGTTGGAAAAATGGTTAGCACTCCCCTCGGGATTTGTGACATGGTTTAATAGCCTCCTGTGTCTTCTATAAGTCTAGTGGTTGTATTGAGCATTAACAGGTCGATCTTTTGGTGCAACGACAACTACTACTTGTAACAATATTTGTGTGTTGTTGCAGTTGATTCCAATAGAAAATAACATCGATACTCCTATTCTGGTTAACGTCATTGAGAAGCCTTGACTTGTTTTCAAACTCCATCCAATAAAAGCGGTCGAGATTGATATGCCATGTGCCTTATCCACTATTCCTCTGAGAGAATTGTTTATTGAAGATGTTTGGTCCTATATCCATTTCAAAATCGAAGAACTAGGAGATGAAGTAATCAAGAAAGAGTATGATGATATGTGCACTAACGGTGTGTTGAAAGATGAGCATAAACATCTACAAGCGAAGGGTTTAACATATGCATATTCCCACTGAATTCCATTCCAATTGGATTCTCTATGTGTTAAGAAGAGTTCATGATCAATTTATATGGATAGACATACCACACAAAATTTCCAAGATAATGATTCACAAAGTTACAAGGTTTCAAGCACAAGGAGAAGAATGTACATTGAGAATGGTGGCAACACCTTTGGTTACTGAGCTAACCAAATCCAGACAAAACAATAGAAACATGATAATTGATGATATTGAAGACAAGGAAGTTCGCTTCACATCCATGGTGATAGGTTATAAAGTATACCAGTCAAGCCATGTTAACAATGTACTCGATGGTGCTATTCATGCTACTTATTGGAAAGATGATTCAATGTATGATCTATGTGAAATGATTAGGAATTAGTTTATGGTGAACATGGAGAGGATAAAGAAAGATAAGAAGTGGTCACTTAAGCATGGTGCTCTATTGATATGCATGTTTTTCTATATCCACAATTTCTTCCCCAGTAGAGGTAAAGTTACATGGTCAAAGGACAAACCAGTAGTTGTTTAGATAGGTGAATTCATAAAGGATTTGGGTGAAAACTTTAACAATTTTATGTGGGGATGTTTCAAATATTTATAAGCTAAGATGCATAAATGTGAAAGGATATCAAATATTATAGTAGAGAAGTACACAAATTACATTTGTTTTCTAGTAGACATAAATACATGCATTGTACAGGAAGTTGAACCTAGAAAATATTGGCTTACACCTATGGGGTATGAAGTAGAGGGTGATTTAGTAAGTCTACATGCAAATGAATTATTTTCAAAACCTTTAGATAAACAAGCACATAGATTTGGCACATATGAAGAAGCATTTTCTAAAATCCTAATGGAACTTAGGAAACTGGTCATTGAGAGGAAATCAAAGAGAATGATATCTAATCTAGAACACAAGTTTGGTAGTGATGAAGTAGGTACATCTGGTACTATTGCAGTTAAAATTGAAGACCCGTCAGTAAACATTCATTCTACATATGCAAAGGTGAAGAGAAAATAGAGTAAACCGATACCAATGGAAATTAAATCAAAGAAGGAACCGGTAAAGAAGAAAGGGAAAAGTACTCCTATTGTGAAGAAGACATACACGAGGAAGAGAAAATCCATAGAGGATAAGAGTGATAAGAAGGAAACTACAAAGGATGAGGAAGAAAGGACATAGTCAGACATGGAGGCCTCAGAACTGAAAAAGAGTGGAAAGACAAAGAAGACTCCTACTATTGAAGATGTTGCAAAAAGTATTGTGGAAACTAGTGGATTAGGTACAGCTGGAAGAAAATATATCTTGGATAGTGATGAAGACAAGAAGAAGTTAGAGGATGTCATTGTGTATCATTTACACAAATTTTGTAGAAAACCTTTGGAGATACATTCAATCATTCCCGATGAATTATATTAGTTGATAGATGCTAGATGGAGTACAACCTTGCTATTGGATAGAGAAAAAATGGATAGAGAAATGATGCAAGTGCAACCAAATCTATGTTTTGAAGATGCCAAAATAATAGTATAAGCTCACAAGCAACAATTCAGAATAAAGAATAGGGTAGCTAGGATTCTGATTGATAACACACAGAACATACACAATGAGACAGTTGAGGCATGGAAGAATAGTTTTTTGATAAAGGAGGAAGTAGTGCAAGAAGAGAAAGAACAAGAAACATCTAATGAACCTATTCAAGTAGATGATACTTTTTTAGTAGAACAAATAATTGGGAACGTTGTTCTTGATGTCCCTAAACAAGTGCAGAACATTGAGGAACAAAGTGTTGAGTTATCACAAACAAGTGGAGAAGAAGTAGAGATAGAAAAAACTGGTGGAGCTGAGGTTGAGATAGAATCTATCACAGGTAAAGAGGACTTTTCCTCACCATCTCCTATAGATCATACAAAATAATTTAATGTAAAAATAAAATTGAGTCTCGGTGAGTTAAGTGAGAAGAAGAGGAAAAAATCGATGCCAGATGCTATAAAAGAAGACAAATAAGAGGAAGAAACATTTACCACACTAGTAGGCGTAACCAAATTGAAGCCTAAGGAACTAATGAAATACTCAGAACAATTGATGAAGAAGGTTGAAAGAGACAAGATGAGATCTAAGAAGAAGAAGACAAGAGTTTTGAGGCAATCTAGAGATATTCTAGCCGAATTAGTGTCTAAGGTAGAGTATGATGAAGAAGATTCTATGATTGATCAGATGGATACTCTAATCAAGGCAATTTAAGATCAAGGCTCATATTTGTAGACACTAGCTATGAAAATTGCAGAAGAGAACTTGGAGAAGAAGATGATAAGTAAGATGATGGAAAAGATTATTGTAGATCATAATAAATTGACAGATCTGGTGAAGGAAGTCAAGTCTACATTGAATGAGGTAGGTCAGTTCTTTACCAAAGTATCAAAATATTTTGATTTTGTCAAATATTTGGAGCAGAACAAAGTTTAAGCTCAAAAGAAGTTGGAGAGCTTAATTGGTCAGCTTGATCTTATTTCAAGCTCAACCACTACTTATAATGGTTAGGTGAAACAAATTTCACATAAGGTG
The DNA here is from genome assembly GCA_027943335.1 of Chamaecyparis obtusa. Lineage (NCBI taxonomy): Eukaryota > Viridiplantae > Streptophyta > Pinopsida > Cupressales > Cupressaceae > Chamaecyparis > Chamaecyparis obtusa. Next base: position 716,483 of record BSBK01005632.1, read on the forward strand.
AAGAAGATACAACATGAGCAAGACAACAAGATGCTTAACCTAATTGAGCTACAATCCTATTTATTACCTATAGTGGAGGTCATGCAACATAATGTGAAGAAGGCATAAGATATACTTTCCTTACCAAATATGAGTACTCTAGACAACATGGAAGAGCTAGATTCTAGCTTGCATGAGAAGATTATTGCTTTGGGACACTTGTAGAAGTCATGGGAGACATCCTTGGAGTTAGCAAAGATAAATTTCAAGATGATCTTTGCTAGGATATAAGTAAGATTTGTATCATTGTACATATTTCAGTTTTGTACCTTTGGCATTGTTATCAAAGGGGGATAATGTGTATAGGGGGTGTATATGGAGAAGTAGATTAGAAGTAGATGAGTGAGTAGAGAAAGGGGGAGCACTAGTCTAAGCTATATATACCAATGGGGAGTCATAAGTATCTGGGAGTCATAAGTTGATGTATATATTATTTTTCTCTGATCTAGTATGGAGAGTGTGATTGCACGATTTTGAGGAGACATCGGGGAGATTGTGGGCATTGTGATGAGTTTTGGATGCAGTCATAGGGAGTTACTTGTTTGGTTTTTATTGATGGAAACTAGGTCAGAACAATCAAGTAATATAATAGGTGAAGTGAGGACACAATTGGTAAGAAGGATTCATGATTGGTAATGTAGGAAATTGGTAGATAGGGAGGACAACACTTTGGTGGCGATCTTGGTAAAAGTGGAATCATGAGAAGCGATCAAAGGTACATCATTAACTTGTTTAGATTTTAGTATGTTCTGACCACAACTGACTTGGTTGATCAATAAGAGAGTTTTTGATGCCACATACATTGAGACATGTAAGAACACTTGTGCTCTTGAGCAACAATTGGTAGATCCCATATCAATGAGCGATATAGTAAGTGCGATGATATTTGGTGATATGATGATGCAGAATAGAGGTAATGGAAATGATGAGTTGGCATTTTTGGGATCGGTACAAATGTATGAGGTGGATTTAGGGCGATGCATTGGAGAAATCAAAATGTGTATGACTACCTTGGAAGATATAACTTGCAGATCTTATTTTGGGCCAACACGGTCATGGTAAAATGTGTTTTACATCGAGATTTTCATTTTTGCGTGTGGTACTTACGTAAGAAAGTGTTTGAATTTCATTTTTGGTGTGTATGATGTCAGTGCAAGTTGTGTATATAATTGGAGCTTCCCATACTAAAAAAGATTGATATTGTTGGGTTGCAATAAGGGTTTTGTGATTTCAATTAGTTCTATTTAGGGTTGCGATTAGAGATCTAATAGAGACAAAGTTGTGAGAAGTTACAAATTCATAGAATATATCGGATCTAACAGGTAAACAATGCTACATCCAGATCATTCATCTTGTTATTTCCTAGAAGTTGCATCTAGCAAATCCCTTAGGAGGGTGAACTCTAACAGTTTCCCACTTGTAAATCCCTTAACTAGGTAAAACTCTTAGATAGGGTTTTGAAATCCTCTTACAAGGTAGATCTTAGCATATATGATTGTACTTCCAAAAAGGTACTAATCACTCCTAACCGGGTGAACCCTCAGCAAGGGTAATTATAGCTCCTAACAAGGCAAACTCATTTACTGTAGTAGTGAGCTTGTGGGTGTCATCCCCACCATGGTTTTCTCCCTCTAACCAAGGGTTTCTACGACAAAAATATATGTGTCATGTGTGATGAGTTTGTGGATGCTTGATATTATTTTCTTTTATTTGCTTACATCAATTATATGTTTTGTGGTTTGGAAGTTAATATTGCAGTTATTCAGATCGGTGGTTGAATTTTTTCATTGCCTGTTTGTATTGATTCACCCCCCCTCTCAGTACCTAAGAATCCTAACAGTAAATTATTCACCTAATTACACTTTACTTAAGCTTACTTAGGATAATGCATAACATAGTAGTTTTCATATGTGACATTTAGGAAGATGGACATTTAGTTGCACATGGTGTAGGAAAAATTCCACTTTAGGTGGTGATAGTAGTTATCACATTCCACTTTATATGTTGTCTCCACCTTTGGTACACTGATCACTTTATTATCTTCCACATTGCGGCACATGTTTGCACATAATTCATTGCACAATGGAGGATGATCCACCTTTGGTGGAAATATGATTCCACCTTGTGTGGGTGATAAGTTATCTCCTAGTTATCATGTTTACTTATTGCCTTGCCTATATAAATAGACACTTGTACATTGTACTCAGTTCAATTATTGCATCATTGATGAAAATACAGTTTATTCTTATCCATTTGATTCTCTCTTGTTTTGTGTTATCCATTGGCCTCTAGATATTGGGTTGCTATAGGTAAATACTTACATGGTATCAAAGCTTTTGAAGTGTCATTGAATAGTCTTCTTGACAAGAAATTAGTGCATTCAAAGGAGGGGACATTGGTAGCTTTGAAGACCAACAATTTTTAAGAGTGCCTTGGGTTACATCTGACCTCACCATTGCATCTAGTAGACTCTTTTGATGAATTTTGATTATAAATTTTCTTATATTGAGAAAAAGTTCATTCTAGGGCAAAAAAATGTTTTGGTAGGTAGGCTGTACAACCTACTTGCCCAATGGTATGACTATATTTAACAAAATATTTTATTATGCACATATTTTTCTTTTTAGAATTTTTTTATCAAATTTAAAAAGGGTGTTTGTGTGGGGGGTATGCAGAATTGTTACCATCCACTCATACCCCTATCATTTTGTGCAAGGGCAATTAATCTTTGTAGGATCATACTTTCATTGACCAAAAGTAATAATCAATGTTAGTCCCCCTCGGCTGGGCTCCTCCCCTATCTCCTAACCTATCAAATCTACTAGCAAACACCATTGACCGGCGCCACAACAACTCTCCTAGTGATTGTGTGTCCTCCACTCCATCCTCGATTTGCACTCGTCAACACTAAATTTCCTACGGCTTATGATTTTTAAATAGTGCAAAAGAAAATTATTTAGCACATGTGGGATTAATATCCAACCCATTGAAAATTTTCACAACAGCGATCTATTGTATTCATATCTGTCACGACATGTGACTCACATAGCCTCCACCTTGTGACGCTCATAACCTCCACCACACAGACTGATGTCAATCTGAAGTGTACACACTAGTACCAGAAACGATCTATTGTATTCATATCTGTCACGATAGCCTCCACCTTGTGACGCTCATAACCAAAAACATGAGCAGTGACATCATCTGACATGAATACAATCCGACGTCAATCTGAAGTAGAACCAAAAACATGAGCAGTGACATCATCTGACATGTAGAGACTACATTGGCATGGCCACGTCAATGTTCGTACGCTAACTCAATGCCACATCAACACCTTCATATGACATGTGGCATAGCCATTTAGTACGCCACATCATATGCCTCTAATTCTAGGCAAGTGCATAGTCAACATTCATATAGACATGTTAGCATCCATGCAGGCACCGTATGGACCAATCAGAATTTATTACGTGGAAAAGGAGATTATTTGACAATGGTAAAATGACTGTTAATTTTAAGCATGTGCAATGCCCATGACAGTCATACATCTGTCAAAATTAATGTAGTAAGTTTTTGATATTAGCACATTTTGAAAAATGATTGACCCCCTCACCATTGAGCTTTTTAATTTTGTAGTCCAAATTTGAAGGCCCATATCTTGGTCATTTTGAGGCCTTTTTTAGTGCAATTTTTTATTTATTTGGGATAGAATCTCATGCTCTTCATACCAATACATCTTCATACCAATACATGTATTTTTGAATTTTAGAGGATATATTTTCTTTTTGAATTTTGGAGGACATATTTTCTAGAGTTCTTAGTTTTTGATAATTATACCTATCCAATTCTCGATACAACAACTTCCAGGGGCTCCATTTAGGTCCATACATAAATATTTTTCACAATTCATTTTAAAAAAAATGTATGATTTTTTTTTTCTACTTCTCATTTTTTCTATCAGATTATAGCCATTGTGAGTGGACATATCACTTTTAGAAATTGGTCTACTTTGGCCTATTTTGGCACTTGTATTTGCTTGGATCTCATATAGATCTCGTGCATTGTTCATTTGAGTCTATTGTAGCCTATTTGACACAGTTGTAAATATTAAAATCAAAAGTCCACTTTGCCTTGTTTTGCAAGTGGCAAATGTACACACTAAATATAAAGTGCCAAAATCATAAATTTTTTTGTGGGGGGAGGGGGGTGGGGGTTATTTGATTGAGTGAATTAGGGGGCTGTATTGTACACCTATCTCTCTCTTCAATGTTCTTTTCAATTTATTTATGGGTTCTCCTAAGTTTCCTCCTCTAACTCCACACAATTATGCATCGTGGAAAATATGTGCTTGGAGTAAATTAATGGAAAAATGACTAACTCATTACATTGATGGAACTATTGTACCATTTGATCCAAATGCTCAAGTTGAATGACTCACTAAAAATACAATGGCTCTTGAATATTAAAAAATTATATTTAATATTATCTCATATTTCATATTGATAAGTGTAAAATAGTTAAAGAGGCTTGGGAAAAACTTGCTAATTTGCATAGTAAGGTTGATGAGGTCAAGGGATACAAGTTGGACAATGATCTTGTAAGATTAGATCCCAAGAACTTTGACACTATCCAATACTATGTAACCAAAGAAAATGATCTTAGACCACAACTAAAGGATTGCAACATTGATAAGAAGGATGCACAATTTTTTTTATATTTGTGGACAAGCTTCCATCATAATAGACAACATTTATCTCTAGTTTCCAAACCTAACAGTTGACTAGTATTTCATACACTACACCATGTTTTGATGTACTCACATAAATGTTGATACTTGAAAAATAGAAATTGATCACCATGGGGATTCTCAAGCCTTCCAAGTAAAAAGATTTGGTGGATAATTAAGGGAATTAAGGGAAAGGAAAGAACTGCCAATCATCCAAGCTAAAGCCACAAATGGATAGACCACAATATTTTTCATCCTCTCCTAAGGGGAAACCATCCAAGTGGGAGTTTACTACATGCACATATTGCAAGAAATCAAAGCATAGTGAGCACAAATGTTATGCCAAACAAATTGATGAGTTGAAGCATCTTCTTAAGAAGAATCAAATCAATTTGCCTTCAACATAATTGGGGGGTTCATTATCGTCTTCAACATCATATTAGCTTAAGAAACATAAGGGAAAAAATATTTGTACTACTAAAGGTCATGATTTATGGAGATGGCTTCTAGATTCAAGGGCTTCTCATCATATGACATATTTTTAGTCTATGTATCTTCATTTGAGTCTTGCAAAATACCATCGATTTAGATGGGAAATCATACATATATGAATGTAATTGGGAAATGAACTATTAATATTGGGGAGAGCACCTTTAATGATGTATTGTGTGTACCTCACTTACCCAATAATATTATTTTTATCTATCAAATCACTCATGGCGTAACAAGGAAGACTGTAGAGTTCACACCTAATTTAGTTATCATTAGAGACTTGGAGATTAAATATATCATTGCTACTATGGTGGTGGATCATGCATCCTAGTTATACTCCTTTGAAAACTTCATTCCTATTGATGACAATGATTCTTCAGATGATGATCACACTTCTAGTGTGGATTTAGACATTGAGTAAAACTTTGGCTACTTGAACTTGGGTATTCTCACATGTGATCAATTTCTAAGATAAGCCTCACCCATGTCTTGAGTTCTAGTAAAGGCTAAGGACGAGTGTGGGAGAAGATACTTTCCCGTCCAGTGGTGATGGTGAGTTATTGCATGATTGGTTATCCTTGTCTGTACAAGAGGATTTTTGGTTCCGCATGTGATCACACTTGAGAGTCTGAGTCCAGTGAGATCATCCCAAGGGGTTGACACATGTGATGACACTTCCCTGATATCATCTTAGGTTACCTACATGTGTGTTTACCTTTTTAGTTAGATATCCTTATAGGATTCCTTACTTAGGTCTACCTCGTATTACTTATTATTTTGGTACTCGAATGGGGTCTATTGTTATCTCCTCAACACAGCGGGAGTGAACCACTTAGGTTCCATGAGGTCGGGTAGTAGTGATCCTTTTTTACCATTTGAGATGTTGAGATATTGTTACATATCCTGCGACATGTGTAGAGGATGTTATTGCATTTGGTATCATTGGTGGTTTCACTTGTAACATTGCATTATTTCCATGAGATGCAGTAGTTGTATGTATGTGTATGATGTAGAGATTTTTTATGAACATTGTAATCTTATATTTAAATGTGGGATGGAAAAGTTATGGTTATCAGATTGTGGTACTTGATTTTGTACTTAGTATTTTTAGTGTGTTTACGTAATTCTACGTTAAGGAACCCTTGAGATTTGTAATCTAAAATTGATATTATGTTTATGTGTACTTATGGACTTTATGTTATTTCTCATGTTGTTTATCTATTATTGTTTGTAAACACTTAAGAGAAAAAAAATTATTTGATAAACTTCGTAACATGTTTTAGGTTATTTTCTCCTGGGTTCCCTGGCAGGGCATTACACTATAGTAGTGAGCTTTTGGGTGTCATCCCCACTGCATTTTTCTCTCTCTAACCAAGGGTTTCCATAAAAAAAAATGTGCCACGTGTGATGATCTTGTGGATGCTTTATATTGTTTTCTTTTATTTGCTTACATCATTTATATTCTTTTTATTTTGGAAGTTAATATTGCAGCTATTAAGATCGGTGGTTGAATTTGTTCATTACCTATTTGTATTGATTCAACCCCCACTCTCAGTATCTAAGAATTCTAACAATTTGTATCAAAGCACTGGTCTTCTTGGTGATAAGCCTAAAAACTTGAGGAAAAGATCCACAATCATGGAGAATTACAGGTATGAGAAGCAACTTGAGAATGCAAACAAGATGATCAATGAGTTGCAGGAAAAGTTGAAGAAGGCACTTTCCATAAGGAGAGAACTTGCTGAGAAGTTATGTGAAATCCAAAATTACATTGATCAACTATCTGAAGGTAGTATCTCCTCACCGTTCAAAGGATAGGAAAGGAAAGAAGATTATAAATGTTGATGAAGTTAGATGTGAGATGAAGAAGACTTGGATGAAGGAGAGAAATAGGAAGAGGTAAATTCATCAGAAGGGAATTCACCATCCTCTAGTATAGAGGATTCATCTTCAAACTAATCATATTATTTTCTTAGGGGGAGCACTTATAGACAAACTATTTACCCGTCCCCTTGATTCAAGAGTGGTAAGATCTATATGCACATTATGATGTAGATTACTATGATTTTGGTTTTTCTAAATACTTTGAGGTTGTTAGTGATTATGTGTCAACCACACTGAGATTCCATGGTGTATACCTATTTGATATCGATTATAACTGTTGGATGAGTACCAACTAGTGGATATGCTTTAATCGATGACATGGTACTATTCCTACCATTGGTAACAATACTATTTTACCATTGAAGTTCACAACATCTATTTCTCAATTATAAATAGAGGAAAGTGATTTAATTTTGCACCTTTACTTTCATTCAAGTATTTGAGAGCTATCATGAGCTATATTGTGCAACATTTACATTTGAGTTCAAATCTTTGAGCTGAATTGTTATCAAGTTTTCGTGAGCCCTAACTAGTGAATTACAAGTGATCATTTTGGTTTGTTGTTATATTTGTGTGTTGTTGCAGTTGATTCCAATGGAAAAGCACATAAATACTCCTATTCCGATTAACGTCATTGAGAAGCCTCGACCTTTTTTCAAACTCCATCCAATAAAAGCAGTTGAGATTGATATGTCAAGTGTCCTATCCACTATTCCTCTGAGAGAATTGTTGGTTGAATATGTTCGGTCCTATATCCATTTCAAAATCAAAGAACTAGGAGCTGAAGTAATCAAGAAAGAGTATGATGATATGTGCATTGGCAATGTGTTGAAAGATGAGCATAAGCATATACAAGCAAAGGGTTTAGCATATGCGGTGGATATTCCCACTGAATTCCATCCCGATTGGATTCTCTATGTGTTAAGATTTCATGATCAATTTATATGGCTAGACATACCACACAAAATTTCCAAGATAATGATTCACAGAGTTACAAGGTTTCAAGCACAAGGAGCAGAATGTACATTGAGAATGGTGGCAACACCTTTGGTTACTGAGCTAACCAAATCTAGACAAAACAATAGAAAAATGACAATTGATGACATTGAAGATAAGGAAGTTTGCTTCGCATCCATGGTGATAGGTTATATATTATACTAGTCAAGCCATGTTAACAGTGTGCCCGGTGGTGCTATTCATGCTACTTATCGGAAAGATGATTCAATGTATAATCTATGTGAAATGATTAGGAGTTAGTTTATGGTGAACATGGAGAGGATAAAGAAAGATAAGAAGCAGTCACTTAAGCATGGTTCCCTAGTGGTATGTATGTTTTCCTATATCCAAAATTCCTACCCTGGTAGAGGTAAAGTTACATGGTCAAAGGACAAATCGGTAGTTGTTTAGATAGGTGAATTCATAAACGAGTTGGGTGAAAACTTTAACAATTTTATGTGGGGATATTTCAAATATTTATAAGATAAGATGCATAAACGTGAAAGGATATCAAATAGTATAGTATACAAGTACAAAAATGACATTTGTTTTCTAGTAGACATAGATACATGCATTGTACAGGAAATTGAACCTAGAAAATATTGGCTTCCACCTATGGGGTATGAAGTAGAGGGTGATTTAGTAAGTCTACATGCAAATGAATTATTTTTAAAATCTTTAGATAAACAAGCACACCGATTTGGCACATATGATGAAGCATTTGCTAAAATCCTAACGAAATTGAGGAAACTGGTCATTGAGAGTAGATCAAGGAGAATGATATCTAATCTAGAACAAAAGTTTGGTAGTGATGAAATAGGTACATCTGGTACTATTGCAGTTGAAATTGAAGACCCATCAATAAACATTCCTTCTACATATGCAAAGGTGAAGAGAAAATAGAGTAAACTGATAGAAAAGGAAATTAAATCAAAGAAGGAACTGGTAATGAAGAAAGGGAAAAGTACTCCTGTTGTGAAAAAGACATACAAAAGGAAGATAAAATCCATAGAGGATAAGAGTGACTAGAAGGAAACTACAAAGGATGGGGAAGAAAGGACAGATTCAGACATGGAGGCCTCAGAATTGAAAAAGAGTGGAAAGATAAAGAAGACTCCTACTATTGAAGATGTTGCAAAAAGTATTGTGGAAACCAATGGATTAGCTACAATTGGAAGAAAATATAGCTTCGGTAGTGATGAAGACAAGAAGAAGTTAGAGGATGTCATTGTGTATCATTTACACAAATTTTGTAGAACACCTTTGGAGATACATTCATTCATTCTTGATGAATTTATAATCAGTTGATAGATGCTAGATGGAGTACAACCTTGCAGTTGGACAGAGAAATCATAGAGAGAGAGAGAGAGAGATGATGATGCAAGTACAACCAAAGATATGTTTTGAAGATGCCAAAATAATGGTAGAAGCTCACAAGAAATAATTCAGAATAAAGAACAGGGTAGCTAGGATTCTGATTGATGACACAAAAAACAAACACAATACGACAGTTGAGGCATGGAAGAAGATTTTTCTAATAAAGGAGGAAGTAGTGCAAGAAGAGAAAGAACAAGCAACATCTAATGAACCTATTCAAGTAGATGATACTTTTTTAGTAGAACAAATAATTGGGGATTTTGTTCTTGATGTCCCTAAACAAGTGCAAAACATTGAGGAACAAAGTGTTGAGTTATCACAAACCAGTGGAGCAGAAGTAGAGATAGAAAAAGCTAGTGGAGCTGAGGTTGAGATAGAATCTATCACCGGTAAAGAGGAATTTTCCTCACCATCTCCTATAGATCATACAAAATAATTTAATGTAAAAATAAAATTGAGTCTCGATGAGTTAAGTGAGAAGAAGAGGCAAAAGTCGGTGCTAGATGCTGAAGAAGAAGATAAAGAAGAGGAAGAAACATTTACCACATCGATAGGCGTAACCAAATTTAACCCTAAGGAACTAATGAAATACTCATAACAGTTGATGAAGAAGGTTGAAAGAGACAAGATGAGATCTAAGAAGAAGGCAAGAGTTTTGAGGCAAGCCGGAGATATTCTAGCCAAATTAGTGCCTAAGGTAGAGTATGATGAAGAAGATTCTATGATTGATCAGATGGATACTCTAATCAAGGAAATTTAAGATCAAGGCCCATATTTGTAGACAATAGCTATGAAAATTACAAAAGAGAACTTGGAGAAGAAGATGATAAGTAAGATGATGGAAAATATTACTATAGATAAAAATAAATTGACACATCTGGTGAAGGAAGTCAAGTCTACATTGAATGAGGCGGGTCAGTTATTTACCAAAGTATCAAAATATTCTGATTTTGTCAAATATTTGGAGCAGAAAAAAGTTTAAGCTCAAAAGGAGTTGGAGAGCTTAATTGGCTAACTTTAACTTATTTCAAGCTCAACCACTATTTATAATGGCTAAGGGAAACAAATTTCACACAAGGTGAAGAAGATAAAACATGAGCAAGACAACAAGATTCTTAACCTACTTGAGATACAATCCTATTTATTACCTACAATGGAGGTCATGCAACATAAAGTGAAGAAGGCAAAAGATATACTTTTCTTACCAAACATGAGTACTCTAGACACCATGGAAGAGCTAGCTTCTAGCTTGCACGAGAAGATTATTGCTTTGGGACACTTGTAGAAGTCATGGGAGACATCCTTGGAGTTAGCAAAGATAGATTTCAAGATGATCTTTGCCAGGATATAAGTAAGATTTGTATCATTATACATATTTCAGTTGTGTACCTTTGGCATTGTTGTCAAAGGGGGATAATGTGTATAAGGGGTGTATATGGAGAAGTAGATTAGAAGTAGATGAGTGAGTAGAGAAAGGGGGAGCATTAGTCTAAGCTATATATACCAATGGGGAGTCATAAGTATCTGGGAGTCATAAGTTGATGTATATATTATTTTTCTCTGATCTAGTATGGAGAGTGTGATTGCACAATTTTGAGGAGACATCATGTGTTTTCCATCAATGTCCAAAGGGGGAGATTGTCGACATTGTGATGAATCTTTGATGTAGTCATAGGGAGTTACTTGTTTGCTTTTGATTGATGGAAACTAGGTTAGAACAATCAAGTAATATAATTGGTGAAGTGAGGACACAATTGGTAAGAAGGATTCATGATTAGTAATGTAGGAAATTGGCTAAGTCCAGAAGATCGGTAGATAGTGAGGACAACACTTTGATGGCGATCTTGGTAGAAGTGGAATCATGAGAAGCGATCAAAGGTACATCATTAACTTGTTTAGATTTTAGTATGGTTTTGACCACAACTCATTTGGTTGATCAATAAGAGAGTTTTTGATGCCACAAACATTGAGACATGTAAGAACACTTGTGTTCTTGAGAAACAGTTGGTAGATCCCAGATCAATGAGCGATATAGTAAGTGCGATGATATTTGGTGATATGATGATGTAGAATAGAGGTAATAGAAATGATGAGTTGGCCTTTTTGGGATCGGTACAAACATATGAGGTGGATTTAGGGTGATGCATTGGAGAAGTCAAAACGTGTATGACTACCTTGGAAGATATAACTTGCAAATCTTATTTTGGGTCAACATGATCATGGTAAAATGTGTTTTACATTGAGATTTTCATTTTTGCGTGTGGTACTTGCACAAGAAAGTATTTGAATTTTATTTGTGGTGTGTATGATGTCAATGCAAGTTGTGTATATAATTGGAGTTGCCCATACTAAAAAAGATTGATGTTGTTGGGTTGAGATAAGGGTTTTGTGATTTCAATTAGTTCTATTTAAGGTTGCGATTAGAGATCTAATAGAGACAAAGTTGTGAGCAATTACATATTCATAGAATAGATTGGATCTAACAGGAAAACAATGCTACATCCAGATCATTCATCTTGTTATTTTCTAGAGGTTGCATCTAGCAAATCCCTTAGGAGGGTGAACTTTAATAGTTTCCCATTTGTAAATCCCTTAATTGGGTAAACTCTTAGATAGGGTTTTGAAATTGTCTTACAAGGTAGATCTTAGCATATCTAATTGTACTTCCAAAAAGGTACTAATCACTCCTAACCTAGTGAACCCTCATAAAGGGTAATTATAGCTCCTAACAAGGCAAACTCATTTACTGTAGTAGTGAGCTTGTGGGTGTCATCCCCACCATGGTTTTCTCCCTCTAACCAAGGGTTTCTACGACAAAAAATATATGTGTCATGTGTGATGAGTTTGTGGATGCTTGATATTGTTTTCTTTTATTTGCTTACATCGATTATATGCTTTGTGGTTTGGAAGTTAATATTGAAGTTATTCAAATCAGTGGTTGAATTTTTTCATTGCCTGTTTGTACTAATTCACCCCCCCTCTCAGTACCTAAGAATCCTAACAATAAATTATTTACCTAATTACACTTTACTTAAGCTTGCTTAGGATAATGCATAACATAGTAGTTTTCATATGTGACATTTAGGAAGATGGACATTTAGTTGCACATGGTGTAGAAAAATTCCACTTTAGGTGGTAATAGTAGTTATCACATTCCACTTTATATGTTGTCTCCACCTTTGGTACACTTTATCACTTTATTATCTTCCACATTGTTGCACATGTTTGCACATAATTCATTGCACAATGGAAGGTGATCCACCTTTGGTGGAAATGTGATTCCACCTTGTGTGGGTGATAAGTTATCTCTTAATTATCATGTTCACTTATTGCCTTGCCTATATAAACAGACACTTGTACATTGTACTCAATTCAATTATTGCATCATTGATGAAAATATAGTTTGTTCTTATCCATCTGATTCTCTCTTGTTGTGTGTTATTCATTGGCATCTAGATCTTGGGTTGCTATAGGTAAATACTTACATGGTATCAAATCTTTTGAAGTGTCATTGAATAGTCTTCTTGATGAGAAATTAGTGCATTCAAAGGAGGGGACATTGGTAGGTTTGAGGACCAACCATTTTTAAGAGTGCCTTGGGTTAGATCTGACCTCACCATTGCATATAGTAGACCATTTTGGTAAATTTTGATTATAAATTTTCCTATATTGAGAAAAAGTTGATTCTAGGGCAAAAAAATGTTTTGATAAGTTGGTTGTACAACCTACTTGCTTGTTATTTCACATATTTTTCTTTTATAATTTTTTTTATCAAATTAAAAAAGGGTGTTTGTGTGGGGGGTGTGTAGAATGGTTACCATTTCATTGACCAAAAGTAATAATCAATGTTAGTTCCCCTCGGTTGGGCTCCTCCCCTAGCTCCTAACCTATCAAATCTAGTAGCAAACACCATTGACCGGCGCCACAACAACTCTCCTAGTCATTGTGTTTCCTCCACTACATCCTCGATTTGCACTCGTCAACACTAAATTTCCTACGGCTTATGATTTTTAAATAGTGCAAAAGAAAATTATTTGGCACATGTGGGATTAATATCCAACCCATTGAAAATTTTCACACCAGCGATCTATTGTATTCATATCTGTCACGACATGTGACTCCACCTTGTGACGCTCAATCTGAAGTGTACACAAACATAAGCAGTGACATCATCTGACATGTCAATGTTCGTACGCTAACTCAACGCCACATCAGCACCTTCATATGACATGTGGCATATCCATTTAGTACGCCACATCATATGTCTCTACTTCTAAGCAAATGCATAGTCAACATTCATATAGACATGTTAGCATCCATGCAGGCACCGTATATACCAATCATAATTTATTACGTGGAAAAGAAGATTATTCGACAATGGTAAAATGACCGTTAATTTTAAGCATGTGCAATGCCCATGACAGTCATACATCTGTCAAAATTAATGTTGTAAGTTTTTTATGTTAGCACATTTTGAAAAATGATTGACCCCCTCACCATTGAGCTTTTTAATTTTGTAGTCCAAATTTGAAGGCTCATATCTTGGTCATTTGGAGGCCTTTTCAGTGCATTTTTTTTTGATTTGGGATAGAATTTCAAACTCTTCATACCAATACAAGTATTTTTGAATTTTAAAGGATATATTTTCTAGAGTTCTTAGTTTTTGATAACTCTATCTATCTAATCCTCGATACAACAACTTTTGGGGCTCTATTTAGGCCCATATATAAATATTTTTTACATTTCATTTTTAAAAAAATGTATGATTTTTTTTTCTACTTCTCATTTTTTCTATCAGATTATAGCCATTGTGAGTGGACATATCACTTTTAGAAATTGGTCTACTTTGGCCTATTTTGGCACTTGTATTTGCTTGGATCTCATATAGATCTTGTGCATTTTTAATTTGAGTCTATTGTAGCCTATATGCCACAATTGTAAATATTAAAATCAAAAGTCCATTTTGCCTTATTTTGCAAGTGGCAAATGTACACACTAAATATAAAGTGCTAAAATCATCATTTTTTGTTGGGGGGGGGGGGGAGGTGGGGGTTCTTTGATTGAGTGAATTAGGGGGGTGTATTGTGCACCTATCTCTCTCTTCGGTGCTCTTTTCAATTTTATTTATGGGTTCTCCTAAGTTTCCTCCTCTAACTCCACACAATTATGCATCATGGAAAATATGTGCTTGGAGTAAATTAATGGAAAAATGACTAACTCATTACATTGATGGAACTATTGTTATACCATCTAATCCAAATGCTCAAGTTGAATGACTCACTAAAAATACAATGGCTCTAGAATATTGAGAAAGTATATTTAATATTATCTCATATTTCATATTGATAAGTGTAAAATAGTTAAAGAGGCTTGGGAAAAAATTGCTAATTTGTATATTAAGGTTGATGCGGTCAAGGGCTACAAGTTGGACAATGATCTTGTAAGCTTAGATCCCAAGAAATTTGACACCATCCAATACTATGTAACCAAAGAAAATGAGCTTAGACCACAACTAAAGGATTGCAACATTGATAAGAAGGATGCACAATTTTTTTAAATTTGTGGGCATGCTTCCATCATAATAGACAATATTTATCTTTAGTTTCCAAACCTAACATTTGACTAGTAGTTCATATACTACACCATGTTTTGATGTACTCACATAAATGTTGATACTTGAAAAATAGAAATTGATCACCATGGGGGTTCTCAAGCCTTCCAAGTAAAAAGATTTGGTGGATAATTAAGGGAATTAAGGGAAAGGAAAGAACCGCCAATCATCCAAGCTAAAGCCACAAATGGATAGAACACAATATTCTTCATCCTCTCCTAAGGGGAAACCATCCAAGAGGGAGTTTACTACTTGCACATATTGCAAGAAATCAGAGCATAGTGAGCACAAATGTTTTGCTAAACTAATTGATGAGTTGAAGCATCTTCTTAAGAAGAATCAAATCAATTTGCCTTCAACATAATCAGGGGGTTCATTATCATCTTCATCATCATCTTAGCTTAAGAAACATAAGGGAAAAGATATTTGTGCTACTACATGCCATGATTTAGGGATATGGCTTCTAGATTCAAGGGCTTCTCATCATATGAAATCTCTTTAGTCTATGTCTCTTAATTTGAGCCTTTCAAAATACCATCAATTTTGATGGGAAATCATACATATATGAATGTAATTGGGAAAGGAACTATTAATATTGGGGAGAGCACCTTTAATGATGTATTGTGTGTACCTCACTTACCCAATAATCTTATTTTTATCTATCAAATCACTCATGGCGCAACAAGGAAGACTGTAGAGCTCACTTCAATTATCATTAGAGACTTGGAGATTAAATCTATCATTGCTACTATGGTGGTGGATCATGCATCCTAGTTGTACTCCTTTGAAAACTTCATTCCTATTGATGAAAATGATTCTTCAGATGAAGATCAAACTTCTAGTGTGGATTTAGATATTGAGTAAAACTTTGGCTACTTGAAATTGGGTATTCTCACATGTGATCAATTTATTGAGCATTCCATTGCATCTCCTATCAAGATAACATCTATTGTTTCTCTTGATACTCAACACAACATATATTATCAAAATCAATCAAGCACCCAAGACACACATTATTATACATTATATGAATATTAAATGTGTTTGCCAATGAATTGAAATCTACATCTCTTGGGACCAAAAAAGACTAATCTTTATTTTGTAATTTTCCTTGGGCTCCAAATAGTTTACCAACATAATAAAGGATCAAGTACATGTATTTGGTGTTCACTTTCATGGCCAACCTTTATTTGCATAAATTATATGTCACACTATGCAATCTTGTTTCCTGTTTTATCAAATTTGTTGCCTTTTAGCTTTATTATCAAAATTGATAGTATTTCTGAATGAATACCTTTAGAGGCTTGCAAAATCAATAGGGAACAAATTCTCCTAGGTCAACCCTAGAGAAGACTAGCTTCACAACCATACCAATGACTAAAGACTATAAGCTTTGGCTACACAAATGCTACTAGGACGAGTATGTAGATCTATGTTCATTTTAGATCCTCTAGTGTAATCATTCCTAGCATGCTCCTAACCACTTAAATGTGAATCATATTATTTGATGTTTGATGATAATGAATGAATGCAACATAATCCTTTTACATACTCCTCGTTGTACAAATGCAAAATATATTATCTTCATATTTGATTAAAAAAAATTAGGTGAACATAATTATGAATGAGTACCTTTAGAGGCTAGACAAATTAATAGGGAATAAGCTCTCCTAGGTTAGCCCTAGAGAAGACTAGCTTCAAAACCATTCCAATGACTTAAGACTCTAATATTTGGTTACACAAATGCTACTAGGACAAGTATGTAGATTTAGGTTTATTTTAGATGCTCTAGTGTAATTATTCCTAGCATGTTCTTTGCCATCTAAATGCAAATCATATCATTTGATGTTCAATGATGAATGAATGAATGCAATTGAATCTCTCTACATATTCCTTGTACAAATAGAAATCATATTCTCTTCATGTTTGATAAAAAATGAATGAATATAATCAAATATTTTTCATGCAAAATTATACCACATATAAACCATTCACCCAAAATACACCACTATAACCTTTCATATCCCTTTATATAACTGATGTTCCCAATCATAATTAAGGAAGAGTTCTCACTTGTAACTTCTCATGGGTCGAGCCTAGAGAAGACTAGCTTCACAACCAAGCCAATAAATGAAGACTATAAGCTTTGGCTACACAAATGTTGCTAGGGAAGAGTATGTAGATCTATGTTCATTTTAGGTGCTCTATTGTAATTATTCCCAACAATTTCCTAGCCACTACAATGTGAATCATATTATGTGATGTTTGATGACGACAAATGAATGCAATTGAATCTATTCACATATTCCTCATTACACAAATATAAATTATTATTATTTTGATCATTTAATAGCAGCTAAGGGGTTGCACCTATATATTGATATTAAAAAAAAGTCTACATTTCCATTAAGCCATCTATGACTTACTCAGACTTGAACATTTTATCGATTAGTCACCATCTTACACAATCCCCTCCTAATGCTAGCGTACTATCATGACCCAAAGCTACAAGCCTACAAAGACTCTAAGGGCAAACGAAATAGAACTACAATAACACCCATTGATATCATATTCCTAAATCCTTTTCCAACATCTATACAAGATCTGAATATTACAAAACATAAACAAACTATAATAATATTATCTATACTGACAATGCTTCTACACAACTTAAAAACATAATATACAAATGACAAATTAGAAACCCATCCTATTTCAAAGATTATGTCCTAACCATATTTAGACAACCACATGGACCCCTCCTTTTCTTTCTTTCCACGAAACCTTTACCATTAAAAAAACACCCAAATACAAAATATATCATCTTCATGTTCTATAAAAAGTAATGTCTTTAAATAATTTTTTTATACCATGTATAAACAATTCTCCCAAAATACACCGCTACAACCTTTCATACCCCTTTAAATAAGTGATGTTCCCAATCATAATCAAGGAAGAGTTCTCACTTGTAAGATCAAGTCCCATTCCTCACCATTGTCAAAGTATCTAGAAGCTCTCAAATCTCAATCTCCAATGTGTTGCCCATCCCGGGCCACATCACCAAAACCCTAATTGGTCCCAAGAAACTCTGTTCCCTTTCTTGCATACTAAACCCTTCTAGACGCTTCTCAGATTCCACGAGATAAGAAAATGGGGGTAATTGGATGCACGATATCGCCATCAAGGTGTGTTGTTGAGTTACGTTTGTAGTGCAGTCAGAGACAAGACAATGGATTTCTGAGGTCAGACGTGACGTATTCTCCAACATTTTCTCAGGTCAAGCTCGGTCTTTGAAACCCTAAAATTATTGAAATCATCTGTTCAAAGCCAAGGCGGCTGACACAGTCAACATTTTCCCCCTTTAAATATAGTGATCTATCCTGGCTTGTTATATCCAATTTCTCTGCCTCCCATTACCATTAACTATGTCTCGAAGCCCTGCAAATACCTTTGTTAACAATGTCGGTGTGGCTGTGCAGACAGACTGGAACAACAGACAAACCAACAATGCTTTCAACTTGAATGTCAGAAGGATGTTTGAATTTGTCAGCCAATATGGTAAATTATTCACAGATGCCCTCTGATTTTTTTAGGGTTTTCTGGAAGGGTTTCAGTTTGGAATTTTATATTAAGAATTGTTTCTGTAGATTAATGGTTTTAGGTTTAATTTATTCATTTAAAAAAATTGTTCGGAACGAAATTGGGTGTTTATAGCGATTAGATCTTGGAAGAGGACTCTGACTCTCCTTTTCATGATTATGGATCTTTGAATGGTTTCTTTATTTTCATTCTTAATTGATTTGGTTTTTTGGACAGTTAATTTTAGAAGCAATCTTTTGAATACTGTATGAAATTGTGAAAAGATTGTTTCTTAAATCAACTTTAAATCAACTTTACATGTATATCACAGAAGTTTTGGACTCTATTTTATTATCATCCTAAACTGATTACAGATGGATACAAAAGTTTTGATCTAAAGCTGTAAAAAGATTGTTTTGGTTTGTTTGATTGTAAACTGATTACATGAAACTATTTAAAACTCATTGCAAACTGTGGCTAATTAGTGTTATATTGGTTTGTTTGATTGTAAATAACAGATACTGTTGCCAAGACTAAGCTGACAACCTTAAATGACAAGCTGAGCAGTCTTGAAAGACAGATGGAAGCCCTTGAATCCCATATGACCAACTGTGTGAGTACTTCTAATCAGTTTTAGCACTTGGGGATTAGTCCCCATGAATGTTCAGAGAGCCCACTTTTGGATATACAGGTCTGGCGAAATTTTTGAAGATTGGATGACTGTGATTATGGATGGGTCGTGTATAATTGAATAGAGGAATCAACAGGATAGATCAATGGAGCATGTAGCTCTTGATTTATACTGTACATCTCTAATATTGTATTGATCACCTGTTATATATATCTAAAGAGTTATTTTTCCCCTTTACACTATGCAGTAGTGCAATGTTTTCAATGGTCCCTTTCTTTCTCTGGACTGAAATTTCATGGGTTTATTAGTAATTTGTCTGAACAGGCGTTGGATTTTATTTTCTGCTTCTGATCTTGCTGAGGGGGTCAATCTTAGAAATCATGTACTTGTCATTAGCCTCTAATATTTCACAGCTTTAGGGCACTTTTATATTGCCAAATGAAAGTTAATAAGTTTCAAATGAAAAGAATTGGTGATTTTTGGAGCAAGGTAATTTCAGGCTTACTAGAGTATGGTTTAAAAGGAGAAGATACACTGGCCTTTTGTATTTGGTTGGATATCTTTTTGTTTACAATTTTGTATTTTCAAGCAAAATCTAGGGGATTGCAGTCTACCTCTTACGTCTACTGGGTAAGCCTAAATTCAATAATGTCAAAAGACAATAAACTAAACATCAAATGATATTTGCTACAAATCAAGGTGAGAACCTTCCTATTTTGATTAAATTAGCATATTCAACTTGTATATTGTTTAGGTTTGTATTTGTTATAAGAAAATGAATTAGTATATTTAAGTGATGAGAAATAGTGCATTCTTGTGTAAAGTTATGTCAAATTATTTAAATCTATTCACACATATCTTGTGTGAAGCTCTATCTTAGATTTAAGTGTATACTTTTTTAATCTCTTTGGTCTATCTATTTGTTTGCCACACTTCTTCATGCATCGATCCTTATATAGCTACTATTTACCATTTTTTATCAAAAGTTTCGTTATGGTCATGAGGCTATGTTTGTGAACACAAACTCAATTAACCTCTTACCTTTCTTGTCAAGGCCAACTAGATATGTGCTTTTTAAATTTGGAGTTGTAAGCATTGAAATTGAATATAATAAAAAAATGCTCAAAAATAAAGAAATGAAATCAATTTCGTAATTACCAATCTCACTCAAAACTTCCAACAAAAAAGATGATGTTTCACCTTGTTTGAAATGTGGATGCAACTCACAATAGTATAACACTTGGATTTTGATTGATATTTAGATTTTGACAAAATTGATGTGCATAAGATTGTGAGATCTTTAAAATGATGAACAAGATAAGATTATGTATTGACTTTTTTGTGAAAAATCTACCAAGGGATGAGGGAAAAAATGGGCACAATGAGTCAACTAATCTAGAAATAGGAATTTATCAATTAAGGACTAGAGAGGATAATAGAAGATTATTAATTTATTTGATGGATAATTTTGTACACAATTTCCTTTTGTAGGTTGACTAAGTTGATTGAGGGAAGATGAAAAAGATTCCAAATGGAAGCATAGTTAATTTGATGGATGCTAAGTTATGATATTGATCTTATGTGAAACTCATTGATCCATGTTTCATGAGAAGTGGTTCACAAGAACCCATCTCGCATGAGAATGAATGGTACACTTAACATTCATTGCATCTAGGTGATGCTTACAGAGGTGAAGCATTGAGCCTTTTCGAGAGGTCACCCATTCCAATATTACTCCAACTCAAGTGTGCTTAATCATGGACTTTCCTCCAGGGTTAAGCCAACTTAGCTTGTTACCCCATTTGAAAAACCTTTAGCAACTATTTTGTCTTACAAACCATTCATTATAGAGCCATGTTAGCTCATCAGTCGATAAATAGGAGATTTTTTTTATAGCAAGTCAAATTATGATATTGCTATTAGGATTCAATTGTGTAGTTTTTGAGTCAAACTCATTGACCCATATTTCATGAGTAGTTTGCAAGAACCCATCTCTCATGACAATGAATGGTACACTTAGCACTCATTGCATCTAGGTGATGCTGACAGGGGTGAAGCATTGAGCCTTCTCGGGAGGTCACCCATCCCAATAACTACACCAACTCAAGTGTGCTTTTTTGGTCCTTTAAATTTGATACCACCCATACATGCTCTTCCTCAAGGCTCATGTGAGAACTTTCCCAAGATAGTATTCACTAATTACACTTCACTTAAGCTTACTTAGGATAATGCGTACATAGTATTTTGCACTTGAGACATTTAGGAGTTTGCATCTTTATTAGCACATGGTGTAGGAGAAACTCCACTTTAGGTGGTGATAGTTGTTATCACATTTCCACTTCATGTGTTGTTTCCACCTTTAGTGCACTTATCATCCTCACATTATTGCACATACTTCATTGCACAATGGAAGATGATCCACCTTTGGTGGACATGTGCTTTCACCTTATGTGGGTGATAATTTATCTTCTCATTATCATGGTCTTTTATTACCTTGCCTCTATAAGAAGACATCTATATTGTACTCATTCATTATATTATGTACTTCATTTCAGTTCAGTTATTGCATATTGACTAGGAGAATGCAATTTATTCTTTTCCATCTTGTCTCTCTTGTCTTTATGTTATTAATTGGCTTCTAGATCTTGGGTGGTTGTTATTTCTATAAGCAAATTCTTACATGGTATTAGAGTCATTGGAGCATCATTGCATAGTCGTTTAGGAGAGACCTTGCATTTGATGGAGCCATATTCTTACATCAAGAGAGCAATATTTATTAAGAGCATTTTGGATCAGATCCAACCTCACCATCGCGTCTGAAAGGTTGTTTTGGTAAATTTTGACTATAAATTTGTCCATATTTGGTAAAAGTTATTTTTGGACAATTTTTTTTAGCATACTGAGTTGTACGACCTAATCAACGCAACCCAGTACGGTCATTAAAAAATATTCTATGTTTTCAAATCATTTTTGCAATTTTTTTCAATATATTTTGTTTGTAAATTTTTTCATTTTCGGGCTCTACTTGTGCCCTTGTTATTTGTCAAAGTATTTCACAAGAATATTCATATAATTCTGCAAGTTTACGGACTATAGAAGTCATAGGTCATTATTGCCAGACTGTACAATGAAAATTTAGATGCCCCTTCAAATACCCCATCAAACCCCACAACACTCAACAACCGCATAAG
Source organism: Chamaecyparis obtusa (assembly GCA_027943335.1). Taxonomy (NCBI): domain Eukaryota; kingdom Viridiplantae; phylum Streptophyta; class Pinopsida; order Cupressales; family Cupressaceae; genus Chamaecyparis; species Chamaecyparis obtusa. The sequence goes on from BSBK01005632.1 coordinate 739,012, forward strand.
TTGGGCTTCCATTTACTATTGACTATCGGTGTTTCAATATATAATGCAAACAAGTTCAAATTGAACAACTAATGTGGGACTAAGCATTTGTTCTAGCGAAAAAAGCTCCTATCGGGCATCTCAACTTCCCGACAAATACATCATTAAACAAGAGTTGCAAGGCAGCATAGCTCTTGCCAAGTGCAGGTAGGGTTGGGTGATTAAATAGGAATAATGTATCAAATTAGAAAGGACAACTTTATCAATCATGATAGCAACCTAAAGCAGAGTGGATGTTGCGATCAAGATCTGCAAGTAAGCTCATGGCACTCTTGTTATCTCTCAAAAAAAGGAACGGTAAGGAGAATGAAAGGGTTGAGATCATCCAAATATGACTTAAATCCAAGGATAAAGAATCTAATACAAAAAAAATCCAAGGCTAAATAATCCAATACCATTCCCAGGTTGTAGGTGAAGTATGACAACAAAGGACCATCCACAAAAGAGCATTTACTCAAGGAAAAAATCTCCTATAAAAATTATTGAAATAATTTGACAATCTTTCAGCAATAATTTTCACCATTTACTTTATCCTCATAATTTTAACCTTCTCATAGCCTCAATCTAAGTTCATGCTTGAACACAATCTGAAAGAAATCTTCTAGATTTTATCTTGGATGCTGGTAAAAGAATTCCATTTCCACTTTGACTACTCAATTTTAGCTATTAATAAACTTTCACAAATATATATGATTCACAAATCAAAAGGCCACTAAACTAAAATTAACACTTGAAAATCTAAGGTTTATGTATGTTTGCTTGAGTTATTATGGATCCAAGCTTACACAATAGTTTTTTTCCAAATTTGTGGGATCTTTCAAAGAGGAAAATTGCATGTTGAGAAGCCTGCACAATATTTAGCAAATCGTTAAGTATCAAGAAAGGTTTTAAATTGACAGGCCATTGTAACACATGTTTAAGAATTAGGTACTGCACATAAACCGAAAGAACTAGATCATTCAAGAAGCATTGTGTTGACAACGCTTGTAAATAAAGAAATAAAAGACATGAAGCATTTGCCAATATAGAATTAGGTTCTGAATAAACATTCAAATGTGATTCTCAACCACCAATTCACATATAAGGCTTCAAATAGAACTTGGTTGATCTGGCCAACAAGAATGGTTGGGGCAACAACACAATATCTGGAAAGATGAAAGTTAAACAATACAAAGTAAGTAACTATTAATCAGAAAAGGTATTTTTGAAGGAAAACTATTGAGATCTATAAAAAATAATCCTAAGCATATTTTTATAGTCAATGGTGTCAAAAGATACATGGCTGATTTTAGTAGAGTCTATGCCCCCAGAGGAGATGAGTAATAATAAATAAGACCTATCAGTATAATTGTTGCGCATACAACCACAAAAAATACAAATGTTGTCAAATAACTTGATAAGATGCTTTTTGCAATCCACGAAGGTTAGTTTATAATGTCATTGGTAAAAAATAATTCATGGGAACAAAAAGAAATAGGAGACCAAGGTTGGCTACAAAAGAATATATATACCTTGCAAGAGAAGAAAAAGTAACTCTCCATAAGTTGAGAATGGCAGATCATTATGCGGGTAATATGCCAAGGTAATAGTAAACCCAACAACTTCAAGTTCAAAAGATGTCACACTCAAACCTTTAAGGCCATCTTTTTCAAATGCTTTAGATATGATATTGAGCTTGGAATTTTTTGCAAGCTAGAGCTCCAACTGCAAGTAATATTGAGCTCCGTCAGCTGCAAAAAAGGAGGTTGCACCCATTTTTTCAAATTACTTAGTTATAGAGGAAATAAATATTCTTGGATCCATCAGTTTAAAAGCAATCGATTATTGGATCATTATACCAAGATACTTACATGCACACCATCTTTCCATAATTCTTTTTATGCTCTACATAAGCAACAATCAAAAGAATCTAGAACATAGTCCCTGAGTGTCATTTAACAAATTAAGAAAATGTTTGTGATTCCAGAAAATTATAAAACAATACATTAAAAAAATTTAAAACAAGTTTAGGGCTGCTAGCTAAGTGGTGGAGATAGATCCAAATAACAATGATGGTCTAAGGTTAACCCACCGCCCAAGTTAAGCACCCAAGAATTGAGATCATAATTTGGCCTCCATCCATCGAAACATATTCCAAACAAGGACATTTATTTGATTTTTGTCAACAAGATTGAGAAAAAGTTACGTAAAATGAGAAAAAATTAAGAAGACAAAAGTACAAAAGAAGTTGCCAAGGTAGTTGCTCAAATGTTCCTCCAATTGTAATTCCATTGGTGACCATTTTGAACTAAGATATTTTTTGTGGCTTGGTGGTGCTACCGGCACATTTGAGTAGCTCAAGGATGGTGCATGCGTGACTTGAAATTCAATGTGGTGCATCTATGGTTGTCTTCCTTGCAGTATATTACTTTCTCTCAGATTTGTCTCTTTTTTATGTGATCATAAATACCTCCAATGTCGTTGGTCACATAGCTTGAGGGTATGTTCTCATCAATTATGAGTTGAGATGAATCAACATGTTATGTAGGGTGAAAGGGATTGTAATATTTTTATTCCAAGAATTGGAAACTGAGGAGAACTTTATTTTTAGGTGGCTTTGTATTTTTAAGTGGCTTTATTTTTAGGTGGCAATTGTAATTAATCATGAATACCCACAACAAAATTAGCATACAAAGTTGAACTAAATATATATGTCTACATAGATTGATAAATAGGCTTTACCCTAATTATTTTTTCATCTCCAACCTCAGTAGTTTCTAGAGACATCTTTTTGAACAACCTACATTTGTAAGAGTTAGATGGGAAATGAGAGAATTAAAAAATTATCTCTTCATAAATGAATATGAATATTTCCACAGACCAGATTTCCATTTTGACATAATTGAAATTATTATTTTATGGGACTATAGAAATAATTCGTTAGTCTGATTCAAAAACAATGGATTTAGTCATACAACTTATTTAGAGCCTAATTAGAACAGTGCAAGCCCAATTAAGAGATCATGACCATTAATATCTAAATCCATTAAATTGTTTATAGAGAAGACCCAATTATGAAATCATGGACATTAAGATCTAAATGCCTGAACAAGTAGATCCATCGTGAAAAGACACAGAAAGATCCTTGCATCCATAATCACTAATACACATAGGGAATAAAAAGACTTTGAAACACCCTCAAGTACTAGAGATATCAGATGGTGGAGACACACAGAGTTAATGTGATCTGACTATAGAGGATATGCACGCAATTTTCCCAAAAATTGTTTAACCAATACTTGTTTCAGACATCAGCAGGCAGAAAGCGTCGTATTATCCAATTTCTAGACATTGAAGGAAAATTGTTGAGCGTTCACCTATCGACTATGAAAGAAATTCTTGGACATGCAAATTGTTTGCATGTTCAACAACGTACTGTCAAAGGCCTTATAAATTGGAAAATGTGTTTATTGGGAGGCTCAAATAAAATTATAGTTTTTTCCACTGCCTGCCACCATACTTGGATAGTCATGTGTTCTCTCTTACTGAAATCTGTGTGCTACTCCCTTGAAGAATGATAAGCCAATGAAAGAAAAACATGATTAACTTTTTATTACAATTGATTAAAACTTGAGCAAGTTGTGTATAATGAAGATAAGAAAATAAATTTATGCATAAAAATCCCACAATTTCATTGGCTAAATGGGAAAAGTTTAATAATAGTTCTCTGCCATGGAAGGAACTAAAAATGTCGGTGTTGGTCAACCAACAATAATTTTAGGCACCATCAACCACCATACATTTTTTAGGGCTTTGCATTTCATTTACGGGTTTTTGTATACAAAGCAAGTGAAGTTTGTCACACCCTACATGTGGAAATAATCTTAGAGTCCCAAGGCCCTCCTCAAGTAGCGCTTTTTGAATCTGTCACTAGTTCAAATTTCCTGCTAATGCCACCACCGATAGCTCTTCCCCTCTGCCAAGCCACTATGTGGCACCAAAAGAGTTAGCCATGCGACGCTTGCAACACTTCCATGTCAGTATAAGAAGAAGTCCAGTGAACATAAGCACTACAAACTAATTTTTGTCGCATCTGCACCAAATTAGGCACTCACTTCATCAGTGCAATCATTTGTCTGTAGCAACATCTATATGGAAGGACCATTCTATTGGATTAAAGAAGTACGATAGTTTCACCATATGGTGAGACCACCATAGGGTGGAGGTGAGACCTCACCGTGCAGTGATTCCATCATACGGTGAAGAGAAACATAGGCATCATACGATGATTTCACATTGGCATCATATGGAGTATGAAGACCCAACGGAGGCAAAAGTGTCGAAGGGAGAAGTCATCGTACGACAAGACCTAGCGAAGGCAAAAGTGTCGAAGGGAGAAGTCATCGTACAACAAGACCTTGCAAAGGCAAAAGTGCCGAAGGGAGAAGTCACTGTATGACAAGACCATGTACGACAGATGGAAATCTTACAGTACAGAAATACCATCGTGCAGTGGAGTGCGTGTGTGGTTCGTACGACCAGTATCGTGAAGGAGGAATTGGATTGGCATACCATTTTTCCTGTAACAATTTGTTTATTGAATTCTACAACAAATTGCAGTGTGCATAAATGGCTGCAAGATTCGTGAAGAATGGGTGGTTGAAAATTAGGTTGATTGTAAAGACAATCTGATCCTGTGATAAATCTAGAATCTTGTATGTAAATTGTTTACAATAATACAAAAGTTTGCTCAGGGTTTTGAGTGGTGGGTTTTTTTCCCTAAAGGGTTTCCCAAATTATATCTGGTGTTTTCTCTATGTTGTGTGTTTGTAGATTTACTTGCATAGTTATGTGGTTTAAATTTATACTTTCTTATTTCCCTGTCTTTTGGCATTCAGAAAGTGTTTTCGCACAGTTGCTTTCCTAACAAGTGGTATCAAAACCTAGCCAGTTGTGTTATCTTTGTCAGATAGGGTTTGGTTTTTTGTGCCAATTTGGTTTCAGTGGGAGTTTGCAAAGTTTTTCTTTGTAAGCAGATATGGCTAGTACATCAGGAAGAGTGGGCATTGAAAATTTCAATGGCACAAACTTTGAGTTATGAAAACTTAAAGTTGAAGATTTGCTAGAAGATCGAAACCTATGGAACGCTGTGTCTAGCACCAAGCCTATAGGTATGAAGTAGGAAGATTGGGATCTAGTGGATCGGAAGGCTAGAGGACTGATAAGGTTGAGTCTTGCAAATTAGGTTTTATTGAATGTCCATGAAGAGAAATTTGCACATGCGTTATGGAAGAAGTTGGGAGACATTTATCAATGAAAGTCCTTGGTAAACAAACTTTTCCTCGGAAAGAAATTATATTCTTTGAAGATGGATGGAGGAACGGTTATGGTCGATCATCTAAACTCATTCAACATGGTGATCACACAATTGACATATGTTGGTGTGTCTGTTACTGAAGAAGAGCGTTGCATGTTACTGATGTTCTCACTACCAGATTCGTGGGATCACTTGGTGATGGCCATCGGAAGTACAGCTACCAAGCTTAAAATGGAGGGAGTTGCTTCACTTTTGTTTGAGGAGATGCAAAGAAAGTCCTCTAAAGTGGCCAAAGAATCTCTCATTGTAGGAGGTAGATCTAAGGATAAAGGTAAGAAAAAGGACACGAAGTCAAAGTCTCAGGAGAGATCCATCACTCCTAGAAAGAAGTCCAAGGCGAAGTGTTGGAACTGTGGGCAGAAAGGTCATATCTGAAGGGATTGCAAAGAGGAGAAAAAGAAGAAGAAGAATTACTCTTCTGACACGGAATCTTCTCAAGCTGATGCCAATGCCTTTGTAGTAGCCTTGGTAGTACCTGCGTCAGATGAAGTATGGCTAGTGGACTTGGGAGCATCATTCCACATGACATCTTGTAAAGAATGGTTCTCAACGTATGAACCGTACAATGGAGGGAAGGTGTTCCTGGCAAGTGATTCCACATTGGAGATCATTGGAAGAGGAAGAGTCAGAATCCAGTTCCCTAACAGTAGAGTACATGGAATTGATGGAGTACTCCATATACCCAGTCTGGCTTGAAACCTACTTTCTATTAGTAAGTTGAATGATGTCAGAGTCCAGGTAACATTTGTCCACGATGGTTTCAAGATGAATAGGGGCTCTATTGTTTTAGCTAAGGGTGAATGCATTAGAACGTTGTATAAGTTAGATGCAAAACCTGTATGCTATAATAGTATCTTTGTAAAGTCTGATAAAATTAATATGGCAACACGTGGTGTAAATGTGATGGAAGTTAAACTTCCCACAGAGAAAACAATGCTCTGGCATCATAAGCTTGGCCATATTGGTGAGAAAGGTTTAAAAACCTGGCCGAGGGTTTGGTTGATTGTAACCTTGAATTTGATTTATGTGAACATTTCATCTATGGAAAGAAAAACCGTGTTCAGTTTTATTCCAGCTCTCAAAAATCTTCTGGTTTGTTGGATTATATTCACTTTGATGTATTTGGCCTTGTGGATGTTCCTTCTTTTTCTAAGTCAAGATATTATGTATCGTTTATTGATGATTATTCAAGAAGAACATTCATTTATTTTTTAAAGAGTAAATCAAAAGTGTTCAATCAGTTTAGGGAATTTAAAAGTCTTGTTGAAAATTAGACAGGGAGAAAGATTAAATGCTTAAGGACAGATAACGGTGGCAAGTTTTGCAATGCAGATTTTGACAAATTCTATGTATATCATGGCATTAAGAAGCATAAGATGACTCCTTACACTCTACAATAGAATGGAGTAGCAGAAAGGATGAATTGATCGTTGATGGAGAGAGCAAGGAGTATGTTGGGTAGTGCTAGTCTGGAGCAGAAGTTTTGGGCCAAAGTAGTGGCTACGGCATGTTACTTGTTGAAGTGTTCTCCTATGGCAGCATTGGTGGACAAAACACCTATGGAAGCATGGTCTGGTAAGAAGCCCTCATTAAGACATTTGTGTGTCTTCGGTTGTGAGGCGTACACTCATGTACTTGATGTGTCTAGGTTAAAATTAGATAACAAAGTGGTGAAGTGTATCTTCATCGGGTACGACATTGGTGTGGAGTGATACAAGTTATGGAACCCTCTCACTGAAAAAGTGATGTACAACAGGAGTGTTATTTTTTGTGAGATGAAACCTGTCTCACTATCTCAGCCAGAGAAGACTAAAAAGACAAAGGAAGTAGTTAAAATTCCTTTAGCTTCCAAAAGGGAGGTATTACAGACTCCAAATGAACTTGAGAATGAAAATCCAGAATTGCCTGAGAATGAGGATGAGGAGAGTTTGAGTACGAGTTCAGAAGAATGTGATTGTGAACCTCATGTTGAACCTTATGAAGCTTCACCAGAGGAGGTGAGGAGATCTACTCGGGAGAGGTGGCAGCCTGATAGGTATGGCTATTCACCAGAATGGTTTAATTATTCTATGTTGAATGTTAATTATGCCTATGCTTTGCTTACGGATGTTGATGAGCTTGGGACTGTTAAAGAAGCAATTAATATGCCAGATTCAGATTCCCGGTTGGACGCCATGAAGGATGAAATGAAATCCTTGGATAAGAATGGAACCTGGGATCTTGTACCCTTGCCTAAAGTTATAAATCTCATAGGATGTAAGTGGGTATTTAAGAAGAAGTACGATCTAGATGGCAAGATTGACAAGTACAAGGTGAGATTGGTTACAAAGGGGTATTCTCAGAAAGAAGGGATTGACTACGGAGAAATATTTTCTCTTGTAGCTAAGCTAACATCTATTAGATTTATGTTATCACTTGCAGTGATACATGATTTTGAAATTGAGCAAATGGATTTGACGACAATGTTTCTTCATGGTGATCTTGAAGAAGAAATATACATGTCCCAACCAGAGCACTTTGTGGAAAAAGGTAAAGAGCATTTGGTATGTAAGCTAAAGAAGTCTCTTTATGGTTTGAAACAATCACCCAGAATGTGGTATCAAAAGTATGATACATATGTTTTTTCCTTGGGTTTTACAAGATCTAAATCTAATCACTGTGTGTATTATAAAGATGAAGGTGATCAGATACTTATAATTGCTCTATATGTAGATGATATGTTGTTCATAGGTAATAGTAAGGAAATGATCTCAGAATTAAAATCTCAACTTTCCTTGAAATTTGAAATGAAAAATTTAGGGTTGGCAAAATTTATTTTGGGGATGGAAATCAGAAGGGATAGGGTTGGTAGGAAGCTTTGGCTCAGCTAGATCAAGTATATTACCAATGTTCTTGAGAGATTTAATATGAATGATTACAAGCAACAAGTAGTTTCAATATTACATGGAATGAAGTTATCCATCAATGACATTCCAAAATCTCCAGATGAGATTGAAGACATGAAGTAGATACCTGATGCAAGTGTTGTTGGTAGTCTCATGTACGCAATGGTCAGTACGAGACTAGACATTGCCCAAGCAGTGGGAGTACTGAATCAGTTTATGGAAAATCCAGGCAAGACACATTGGGATACTGTGAAAAGAGTTTTGAGATATTTGAAGGGTACATCACAATACACATTGTGTTATCAAGGTGACTCAGTTGGATCAAATAGAGCGGTTAGTATTCAAGGTTATGTGGATGATGATTGGATTGGGGACATTGACAAAAGAAGATCCACTAGTGGATATGTATTCATGGTGAATGGTGGTGCTATCAGTTGGATGAGAAAGCGACAAAGTGTGGTTGCATTGTTGACAACTGAGGTAGAGTACATGGCATCTACTCGTGCATGTCAAGAAGTTGTTTGGCTTAAGCGCTTGTGTTCTGATGTCGGCTACGATGCAGGAAAAATTACAATTTTCTGTGATTGTCAGAGTGCAATATGTTTGGCAAAGAATCCTACATTCCATGCTAGGACAAAACACATTGATGTAAATTATCACTTTGTATGTGACATAGTTGAAGATGGAAAGGTGAACCTAGAAAAAGTTGGTACTCTAGAGAATGTTGCAGATGCATTGACAAAGCCAATAGACACAACTAAGTTCAAATGGTGTGCAAATTCTATGGGGCTAAGTGTCCTGGACACCTATTAGCCTCGCTGAGTAACTCCATACTTCGTTAAGTGGGAGATTGTTGGATTAAAGAAGTACGACAATTTCACCGTACGGTGGAGGTGAGACCTCGCCGTGCGGTGATTCGACCATATGGTGAAGAGAAACATAGGTATCGTACAATGATTTCACATTGGCATCATACAGAGTATGAAGACCTGACGAAGGCAAAAGTGCCGAAGGGAGAAATCACCGTACGACAAGACTTGGCAAAGGCAAAAGTGTGGAAGGGAGAAGTCACCATACAACAAGACCATGTACGACGGATGGAAATCTTATGGTACGGAAAGACCACCGTGCGGTGGAGTGCGTGTGTGGTCCGTATGGCTAGTATGGTGAAGGATGAATTGGTTTGGCAAACCGTTTTGCCTGTAACAGTTTCTTTACCAAATTCTGCAATGAATTACAAGGTGCATAAATGGCTGCAAGACTCATGAAGAATGGGTGGTTAAAAATCAAGTTGATTGTAAAGGCAATCTGAGCCTGTGAGAAATCCAGAATCTTGTATGTAAATTGTTTACAATAATACAAAAGTTTTCTCGGGGTTTTGAGTGGTGGGTTTTTTTCCCGAAAGGGTTTCCCACGTTATATCTGGTGTTTTCTCTGTGTTGTGTGTTTGTATATTTACTTGACTATCTTTGTGGTTTAAATTTATAGTTGCTTATTTCCCTGTCTTTTGGCATTCGGAAAGCGTTTCTGCACCATTGCTTTCCTAACACAATCAACATTTCATACATGGCAATAGTAAGTTTAAATTTGATTCATTTGGCCATCATTTCTTAAGGTTGTTGTTTCTCCTTGATGGCTTCCTTGGCATCAAATTTAACTGCATAAGATAATGACATCAACATAATTGAATTTTTTTTGGATCCCTCACCATATGAGTTTTCAGATTTGTAGTCCATCTTTGAAGGCTTGTAATTTTCTCATTTTGGGGTCTTTTCCTATGCAAATTTTTTTTTTGGGTAGAGAATCATGAACTTTCTACTGGTGCTATTATTTTCTGATTTTGGTGGACAATTTTCCCACAATTTGTAGTTTTTGATGATTGTACTTGTCTAATACTCAAATTTGCAACTTGTGGGGCTCTATTTAGATTCATATGGAGACATTTTGAGGTTTCATTTTTTTGAAAGTACATATTTTTTGTCTACTTTTGTAATTTCCTATTAGTTTATAACCATTATAGGTAGAAATATCAAATTCATAACTTGGTATTTTTTGGCCATTTAAGATTTGATTTGAGTCTAATTTAGCCTCATCAAGGCAATTGTAATCATCAAAATTACAAGTCCACTTAGCTCTTGTTTGGCAAGTGGCAATTGTACACGCACTATAAATAAAGTGCCAAAATCATCATTTTGGGGGGAGGGGGGTTCTTTGATTGAGTGAATTTTTATTTTTTTTTTATCCTTTTTTATTTATTTTTTATATTTATTTTATTTTTTATTTTTTATTGGGGGGGGGGTGTCTTGTGTATTGTGCCTCTCTCATGTTCTTGCATTTGTACATTATGGGTTCTCCTAATTTTCTACTTTTAACTCCACATAAGTATGCTTCTTGGAAAAATGATGCATGGAGTAAGCTAACAGAAAAAGAATTAACTCATTATATTGATGGAATTGTTATTGCACCAACTGATCATAATGCTCAATTAGAATGACTCACTATGGCTCTTGGAACTTTGATGAATTATGTATAAAAGGATATCATCTTTCATATTGAAAAATATAGCTTAGTCAAAGAGGCATGGGACAAATTTGGTTAATTGTATGGTCAATTTGATGAGATTAGGGGCTACAAGCTTAACATAGAGCTCAACAATTTGGATTCTAAGGACTTTTATACAATCCAAGACTATGTAACTAAAGTTAAAGATCTTAGAGAAAAACTCAAGGAATATGGCATGGACAAAAAGGATGTGGAGTTGATTTATAATTTGTTGGAAAAGCTTGCATCAAACTATTCAACATTTATTTCTAGCTTCCAAACCCATAAGTTGACAATGGGTCCTTCATACACTATGCCTTCATTTTATGCCTTCACAGAGATGTTGATGTTAGAGAAATCAAAGTTGATGAGCATGGGGATTCTCAAGTCTTCAAAGTCCAAGAATTTTGTAGAAAATCAAGGTAATCAAGGAAAGGTTTCCTACAAGAAGCAGATACAGTGGAAGCCAAAGACACAACAAGAGAAAGCGCAATCTTCCTCCCCACATCAAGGAAATTCTTCATACAAGAAGGGAGATTAGAATAAGAAAGAGAATTCAACTTGTTCTTATTGCAAGAATCCTAATCATGATGAGCTTCATTGTCCCACTAAGAATATTGATGAGTTGAAGAATATTATAAAGAGGAACAACATTGATATTCCAAATTCCTTCAAAGAGAAGGATTCATCACCCTCCACTTCCTCATGGTAAAAAGGAAAAGGGAAATCATTTGTCCTCAAGCATTGTATCTCCTTGCAATTGTCCTGAAATCTCCAACAATAGTCTTTCCCTTCTTTTTGCTTCTGAAAGTGTAGTAGAACCCCCTTGTGCACTCCAAGTGATTTCCTTGATGTTCCTCAACCAGCTGATCCAACCTAGAAGTACTGATGTCATATAATGGCCAAAAGAGTATAGGTGGCTGGAATGATAAGGTCATCCATAACTCCCTTTTGGGCCGTCATCCCAACTTCATGTAATTAGCCACTTTGCTGACAGCTGCTTCATAATTAATGGGGCTATGTGGCTCTGCTTTTCTGAAAGCTTCTGGCAACTTGTTCCACCTACTTATGGCCCCTGAAAGAGCTCTTTGGGTTCTAAAATTGGGCAGTGTCTGATAGTCTTTGTAAACTTTATCCCTTAATGCAAACACTTTCTCCCTAATTTTTGGCTTTTGTCTCCCATATGTCAAATTGAGCCAATCCCTCAGAAGAACATCTAATTTATGTGACTCAGCCCTTAATGGCAGAGGCTCAGATTTCTCTAGTTCCCTGTAGGTGTTCAGTTGTCTGTCATAATTTGTCTTGTTGTGCATCCATGACATTAAGGCCCTTAGGTGAATGTCCCCTATATAGAGCAGGGGATTCTACTATGTTTCATGCGGGATAACAAAATTGTGCAGATAAAGCTCACATAACAGATTTTGTTACCATGTTGGCAAAGTTTAATATAAACCATAGAATTCTTGGGCCGTTTTGATTTCACAATAAATGTCCTTCATTGTCATCATAAGTTGGAACAAAAGAAATTGCTCCTTTAAGCAAATAGCATATATTCTAGGTGGTGGTCTACAAGCTATCACCTGGTCAGCTAGTTTCAAGGCCTTGTTCATTTGCTCTTTCTATTTCTTTAACTGCTCTTTGAGAGATTCAATTTCCTCATCCTTCTCAAACATTTCCCTTTGCATTTGATTCTTTTCCTGCTTCCACCATGTTTTCTAAAAGGTAAAATGATTATACAGATGAAAGAGGGAAGACTGAATCGTTGATGGAGGGAACTCTTGCATTTGGGCTTTCTTTTTCTTCTCCTTAACAATCTACTAGAAGAAATTAGTGAACCATGATGATTGGTAAGGTATAATGGACACATTAGAATACACAAGATGCTAAGAAGTAGATTGAACATTCTCAGGAATGTTTTCTTGTATTACTTCAGGGTTCAGCTCAGGCACTCCTTCATCATTCTGAGGCATGCTACTACTAGGTTCTTGCTCATTAGGAGTTTCCTCCATGTGTTGGGATTCTACTTGGGAAGGAGAGTCATCAGGAATAACTTCAACAGAGGGCTCTTTAGCCGGCGTTGGTGATGGAGCATCTAGTTTTTGAGGAGAATGTGGGGTCACTTGTCCTCTCATTTGAGGGCTTCTATGCAAAGCTGCCTCTTCAACCACTTCAGTTTTAGGCTGGCGAGACCTTTTTGCTTTATGTGCTGCAGGAGTAGTTACTGTAGGACTTGACCATTTCCTTTTATTAATTTGGATTGCAGGGTTTGAAATTTCTCCTTCTAAGTTAGGGATTTCTTTCCTAACTTTCTGCTTTCCTTTTCTTAAGGAAGAAGTAGGTACACTACTCTCTGGAGTAGGTTTAGGGGGTTGGTTTTCTGGTGGTAATTCCAGTTCTTTTTCTTTCACAATTGCTTCTTCAGTAGGGTCGAAAGATTCTACTACATCATCTAGAGGTTGGGCCACAGGATTTGCTTGAGGTTGCAAAGTTTTCATTTGGACAAATTCTGCCCATGACATTGGGGAAATATCCCTAAGAGATTTTTCTACTAAAATCTTGATTAGGGCATAGTGACTAATAGAGTTTGCATTGCCCCTTTGAGTTTCCTCAGGACCAATACTTAGCATATTATAAAGAAAATTGGAAATATTAACCTGAAGATTATGCTTGATACAGCTAAGAAGCTTAAAATGGTGAGCTTGTAGGTTTGAAAATCTCCCCTCACAGGTTAAATACTTGATGATGTGCATAGCCAGTCCTAGAAATGGTTGAGGAAGGAACAATCTGCTGCATCCCTGCTTAGTAATTTCAAGCGGAGGATCACCCAGCCTGGAAAACTAAGCACGAGATGACCTAGCATCATGCTCATTTGGATAATGTTTGCCCACAACTGGTAATCCTGTAACTTCTACAATTCTCTCTTCAATGGCCACAACTATCAATCCCCATACTATTGCTTTCCCTTCTTCAAACGTACCCATGAATTCTACGGCAACCTCCTCATTAAACTCTGTCAACAGCATAAAATAACCAAGCCAGCCGCATGCATTGAACCTGCGGACTGCCTCAACATCCGCCAGCAAAATACCATGAATGACTGGTTCATGTCTCTGCAAATGTTCGCCCATCTTAATAGTGCCCAATTTCTAACTTCTCAGCTCTCCAACCCACTCCTAAACTTTCATTTCTTCTGCAAATTCCCTCTTTTGAAATGCAATTGCAATTCTTGAAAAATGTCGATATTTTCACTTGCATTACCTTTGTTTCACTTGACATGAACTATAATAATGGCATTGATTTTAGAAGAGATCAATACCTTTAGTGCGAGTTACCTCATAGATTAATTATGATCCTTTTGAAGTCATGTCAAGTTCAGGAAATTGGAATTTGAAAGTACGGGGAAATGGGTGAAGGATTTAAAAATTAATGGAACGCAATGATGTACAATAATGATGTGACTGGGGTATGAAAAGGATAGTCTAAGAATGACACTTGGAAGTTAGTACACTTCCCCTACCCCCTACAAAAGTTGAACAAGTGTACTCACTTGTTAAATTTGGCACGATGTTGGGAAACTGGCTTAGTGTGTATATTATATATTTAATGTAGTACTAGATATAATTAATTAAACTTGTGCGCTAAAAATAAGTAAAGAGTTAGAGAGTTGTACCTAGCTATAAATTATCATACACGAATGTGAGTTGATGAGAGTGTTGATTCTGGCGGCCGCTTAAGATTGATGATGTGGCATTTTATTGAAAGTATTTGAAAAGAGAAATTGTGGGTGACATGGAAGTTGGGTGGGTGGTAGATATAGAAATGAGATGAGTTGGTGAGAAGAATATAGAAAAATGAATGAATGAATATACCTCATTAAATGAATTTTTATTATGAATGCTTAGAGAAAGCATGTCATGGTGAGGTTGCAGGAGGAAGGCTTTCACCTTCTGTTGCAGGAACTATTTCCAAAGAGTCTGTTAAACTGGGCATGTTGAACTATTGTAAGAATTCTTCTTTGGTTTGAGGCTTATGATATAGGCGCAAGCGGTGTCCATTGACTAGCAGCTTAAATTGTACTGGATCAAGTGTGGTTAGTTGAACTGCTCCATTATCAAAGACATGTTGAATTTCATAGGGTCCAAGCCATCTAGTTTGCAACTTTCCTGGGTTCTCCTTGTATCTGGAATCATATAATAAAGCCCAATCTCCTACTTGAAATTGCTTATTCTTGATATGTGAATCATGTCATCTTTTCCTTTGGTTTTGTATTAGTTTTTTTCTCTCTAACACTGACTTGTGCATTTCATCCAAGGAGTTAAGATGGAGGAGACGTTCTGCTTGTGCTACAGGAAGATTGATGTTTAGCTCAAGTGTTGTGCGCAATATTTTATGTTCAAATTCTATGGGCAACATTGTTGCTTTCCCATACATCAATTAAAATGGTGTGAACCCTGTTGTTGTCTTCCATGTGGTACAGTAAGCCCAGACTGCTTCTAGTAATCAACTGCTCCAATCCTTGCGATGCAACTGTACTGTCTTTGTTAGTATGGCCTCTATTTCTCTATCTGTCACCTTTGTCTATCTGTTGGCTTGCAGATGATAAGGACTAGACTTCTGATGCCTTATGCTATATTCCTTCATTAGCTCTGTGATTAGGTTTGATGTGAACTGTGCTCCTTGGTTCATGACAAGCTCTCTAGGGACTCCATATCTGGTAAATATTTCTTCATATAGAAATTTAGCTACTTTTTCATCCCTTGCATTCCGCATAGCTTTCACTTCCACCCACTTTGTCAAGTAGTCTGTACAAACCAAGATGTAGGATTTTCCATTTGATGGTGGATCAATTGGGCCAATGAAGTCCATACCCCACTTGTCAAAAGGTGTTATTACTACCTGTGGATTGAGTGGCATCTCATCTAATTTCATTGGTCAGCCTATCCTTTGACATTTATCACATTTATTTGTATAACTGGCTGCATCTTTGTGTAATTAAGGCCAATAATAAACAGTGGTTAAGATTTTCAGGGTTGTCTGCTTTGCTGCAAAGTGACCTCCACAAGGCTCATCATGACAAGCATGGAGTATATCATACACTTCATCTTCTCGCACACATCTTCTCATAATCTGATTTGGACCAGTGTAAAATAGATTGTTATCTATCCATGAAAACTAAAAAATTTTCTCTGAAAGCTTTTTCTTGTCTTTCTGAGAAAAATGTGGGGGCATCTTATTTGTTACTAGATAATTGGCTATGTCTGCATACCATGGGTTCTTCATTGCTATATGGAATAGGTGTTCATCTGGAAATGTATCTTCAACCTGAGTAGTGTCTTCATCAACATTTTGTAGTCTAAACAAGTAGTCAACAACTACATTGGCCTTCCCTGGCTTATCAACAATTGTTATATCAAATTCCTGCAATAGTAAGAGCCATCTTGCCAACCTACCTGTTATAGCAAGTTTTTTCATCAAATATTTTATTGTAGAGTGATCAGTGTGAACAAAAATAGGATATCCTGTGACATAATGTCAGAATTTGTTCAATGCATAAACTACAGGTTGGAGTTCCTTTTCAGTAACTATGTAGGTCAATTCAGGGCCACAGAGGCTTTGATTGAAATTTTGAATAAAGCATCTATAGTATCCAGCATGTCCTAGAAAAGATCTTAAATCATTTTGTTTAGTAGGGGTAGGTAGTGTAAGTATTACCTCTACTTTAGCTGGGTCCACTTGAATTCCTGCTGCTGAAATAAAATGCCCAAGTACCACTCCTTCCTGCATCATCATAAAGCATTTCTCACTATTAAGGGATAGATTATGTTCTTTACACCTAATTAGTACCTTTTCAAGATTCTTCAAAGCCTCATCAAATGTTACTCCAAATTTTGTAAAGTCATCCATATATATCTCCATACAATCATGTGATATGTTAGCAAAAATACTAATTACAGCTCTTTGAAACATTGTTGGAGCATTACACAATCCAAAAGTAGAATTGAATATGCATATGTCCCCCATGGACATGTGAATGTAGTCTTCTCCTAGTCCTTTGGAGAAATAGTTATCTAATTATAGCTGTATGCACCCTAAAATGGTCGCCTAGACTTTGGGCCCCCATTCAGCAATTTATCAAATCCCTGAATCAATATTTTCAAAAATCAACATTTTATCAATTATATCAATTTCTTTGATCAAGTCATATTTCATCATTTTTTATTATTTACCTTGGGCTAACCATTTTATCCTAAGTCTTTATTTATTTAAAAGGAATATTTTCTCCCCTTTTAATAAATAAAAAGCCTCCACTTTTCTTCTTATCCTAAGTTGCACCAATAAAGCATTATTCTTATTTTATAAAAAGAAGAAAAACACTTTTTGTCTCATATGGATTGCTCCACCCTTGATTAAATCTTTTGTCTCTTAATCTCCATGGTCCATTCTTTCTCATTTCCTATAAAAGAAGAGCTCTCTTTCTCATTTGCATATCTCAATCTTTTATGTTAATGTTATGCTGCAGGTTTTCTAGGTCACTTTGGAGCTTTTTGAAGATTTGGAGCATTCTTGGCTTTTGCATCTACATTTCATTCTTAGTTTCATTCATGCATAGTAGCTTCATGTTTATGCTTTCATAGTTTAGATTTCCTTTCAAGCTTTAGAGTAACTCATCTAGTTTAACTAGGAAGGCTTGGTAATACTTGTACTTTCATTTTCATAGCATAGCTTGTACTTTCATTTCCATAGTGTAGCTTGCATCTCTCATTTATAGCTTGTATATTCATCTTAATCTAGCTTGCATTTGTATTTCATAGTGATTCTTGGGGATATTGGCATTCTTGCCTTTGTCTTCATTTGAATCTCTCATTGTGTGGTTGACTAGCAAGGTCATTAGCTTAATAGCTTAAAATAATCTTGCAACTCCATACATAGAGAGCTCTAGGTCACTTTCTAAAGTTTCCTTTTCATGGATTCCCTTGGATATAATGACTTAGAGAAGTGCACCATTTGAGTGTGTACATTTTTGGCACCCACCGTGGGGCAGAGCATTATTGTTTTGTCCTTCATTTCATGCATTTTCAGAAATTTTTCATCATAGTTTAATGTCATTTTCAGCTCTTTATTTTTCTGTCTCAGAGTGTCATACAATAGTTTTCTAGTGTCGTGCGACAGTTTCTTGTATAGCAGGGTGACACTTTACCAGTTAAAAGTGTCGCACTGTTTGATAGATAATATCACACTGTTTAGTATAAACTGTTGCTTGCAAGTCAGCAAATTGTCGCACGAAGATAAACTATCACCCCCGTATATAGAGAAGTGTTGCATGACATTTTTGGTGACTGTACTGTCACCTGTACCTGACAGTGGGTTGTTTCTTGGTTTGTTTGTTTTTTTTTAAAATTTCACATACGGTATCAAAAATTTAAGAGTGATATATCGTTGGAAAGCTCTTTCCGAGCCTAATCCAACCATGTTGGTTTCATTTTCAAATTTTTCCATTTGATCAGTTATTTTCCTTGCAAATTATCTAATTTTTGATGTGCTAACCATTGTGGGGCTAACAAGTTGTGCTTGTAAGTGCTCTCATTGTTTGATTATTTGCTTAAAAGAATGCATGTCAAAGCTTCAAATGCACAAGGTCCACTAACAATTTTTGTAGGGCTGCCCAAAGCATAAAAACCCAATCAAGTGCTTATTGTTTATTTCATTTCAAGTGTGGCAATTACTAGTTGTTTCCTTTCATAGGAACATAATACCTTGTTGTAGGAATTTTGAGGTGGTAGGAGAAGTATGCTCTTCACCCTTGTGGTGAACCAAAAAATCTTGACCCATCTTTGGATTTTGAAAGCAAGAGGGTAATTGAACATTTTCTTGGTGTGTTTGGGAGAAAACTTTGAGATAGGGGAGTATGCTCTTCACCCTTGTGGTGAAACAAAAACCTTGAACCTCATAAGTTGATCCACTCTTTGTTTAGATCCTTAGAATCCTTTAGCGGGCCTGCTCTTGAGCAATCAAGAGGAATGACCCAAGTGGGGACAAGCTAATACTGAGCTATTCTAACCCACTATAATCTCAAGGCTATCAAGGACACAAAACCTTGGTACGTAGTGCTTGTCTTCACTTGATGTGAGTACTTGTGGGATTGTGACCATGAGGAAAGTGTTGAGCAAGAATGCTTAAGGTACTCTTGAGGCCGCGAGGTCCCAGTCCTTTTTGAGGAGCAAGAGGGGTACTACGAACGTAATCCCTTATTAAGAACCATAGATGGAAGCCACCTTATTTTTTTGCTTAGCTTCTTGGTGCAATGATTGATCCAAGTGGAATAACCCGGATCACCCCAAGATTACTCACCATCTATGTTCCTTTGGTTGTGTCATTGACACCTCTATGACAAAGCCAACATCTATTGTGGATAACCACTTTGTGTGAGGCGATGGGACATCAAGTGTGGGCCAAGTTGCTAAGTATTGAGCCTTTGTCCTTCTAGGCTAGTAAGTGCTTGAAGTGTTCTCATTGTGATCTACCTGTGTAAACATTCTCAAACATCAAACATCACGATAACATTCATAGGATTTTATTGCTTTGATATCACAATTGTTTATCTTGGCAAGGTTGCTTTCACCCTTGAACAAGTGTTTTATGACATGTTTGATCACCTACTGTTTGCAAACTTGTCTACTTCCTGATATTATTGTGCTTGAAACCAAAAAATTGTACTTGCAACCTACAACATTGACCAAATTTCTTTCCAAACTAATTTTTTTCACATTCACTAGTCAAGAGTTTCACTGCTTGCCTGGAAACTATCGCACAAACTTATTTTTATGTCTCACAGTTGTCTGCAATCTGAAGCTGATTCTTGCCATTCTTAGTCTTCCTTGGTTAGTTCAGGTTGGATCTTAGGTGTTGTGACATGTTGCTCAATATCCAAATGAATTTCAATGGTATCAAATTGCAAGAAAATTTCTCTTAGTCTTCTTTCTTCCACTTCTTCCATGTCTTCCTAGTCTTCCATTTTCATCCTTTCTCTTCTTTCTTCATGATTCTTCCTAAATTCTTCATGTCTTCTTGATTATTTTCCTCTTATTATCTAGTCTACCTTCTTCTATTTCATCTCTTCTATTCATTTCTTCCATGCTTGATTCCTTCTCTTCTACCACTATGAATTTCAACTACCTTGTTATGGAACCTCTCTTGAGAATAGATGATCTAGAACTCATTTCTCAATTCGAAGAGTATTATTCCTCCAAAAATCTCATGGGTGATAAATTAATGGAAAAAATAAAAGAAAAATTGATTGAATCAGATGCCTTTGCTAGGATCATAGACATGATCATATCATGACCTCCTTCTTCTAAACATTCTTCATCATCTAAGTCTTCTCATTCTTCTTCACCTTCCAAGTCTTACCATGACTCTTCTAGACATTATTCGCATTCTTCATTATCCAAGTCTTCCTCCTCCACAGGATCTTCAATTTCCTCTTCTTCACAATCTCGTTCCTCTTCTACATCTCCCAAGAGTCTTACTTCTCTTACATACCATGATGAGCAATATGATAATCCTTGTGATACCTCTCCCACGAAGAGTGACACACCCATTTTTTATGACTATGATGACTATTATGATGGCTATGATGATGAACCATATAGTCATACCTATGAAACCTCTATTCCTAAGAGTCCTCCTTGTCATGTGCTCATGCTTACTAAAGGGTCATCACATTGGATAGATCGTGATGGTGATCCGTATGACTTTAATTTTGAAAAAGACTTTGATGAGTTCTGTGAACAATACCTTGATGATGATCCATCTACTTTTATTGAGGAATATAAAATGTACCATGCTGATTTGAAACATAAATATTATAAGAATCATTCCTCTAAGAACATTCATGTTGAAAATAAAGATTACACTTTCAAGCAAGATTATGTTAATGATGGACGTTTATCTTGTGACGGTTCCCTTCCATCCCCTACTTCTTCCAATACCCATACATTTTCCAAAGCTCCCAAGTCTTCCAAATCCTTCACAAAACAAAGATCCTAATACTTTTCATGCGGTTCCCTATAGTTATCCTCGAGGGATATCTCTTAAAGAAACTCAAACTGACCTTTACTTGGCTGCAAATACTTTCAATAATGCTAAACCTAAATAGCCTAAGCCTTTATGCGCTATAATGCCTACTTTAGCTAGTCTTTCACCATCTATTCTAAAATTTTCCATGCAATTCCAACATGCTTCCTTGTCCTTAGAAGTGGCTCCATGTCAAGAGGACTTTAAAAATGATAAAGAAAAAAATATAAAGAAAGCTCAAGATCAAGAACCCTCCATATCATCCAATTCTCTTCATGATATATCTCCTCTATTTCATGGTTCTTTTGATCCTCTACACCCTTTCTCATCCATTCCACCATATCTTCAGTCTTCTCTTAAGCGAGATCAAGCTACTACTTCCAATGTTGAGCCTATTGAAAAGAAAGAGAAAAATGATATGTTTATGCTATCCAAAGCTCCTTGTCAAGATCAAAGTCTTTCATCTTCTTGTTCTACCATTCCATGTTTGCTTCCACTTTCTACTCTTCCTAATTCTTTGCAAGCTTTGAATAATCCTATCGAAGAAGTTGCTCCTATTCAAGATGTTCATGATTCTATTGTAAATTCTAATGCTCACTCTAAAGATGTTGATGTCTTTGGTTGTCATATAGATGATGATGAACTTATTTATTATCCTTTTACGTCTTCCACTTCCATCATTGGACCTCTTCCACCACTACTAAGGGCTTCACATCTTCCTTCTATTTTGGGCCCTTATGTCCCTTCACTTTCCCCTCCTAACTCTCCTAATTTATCATCCATTTTGGGTCCTTACGTCCCTCCATCTCCTATCTTTCCTCAAGATCAACATAGATGCATACCCTTGAATCTTTTTCATCCACCCACCCATCTAAACCAGTCATATCATCCTTCTTCCACAAGCCCCAAGTCTTTTGCAAGTAACTTGAATGTTCAATACAAGAAAAAGAAGCAATACAAAAATCCATCAAAAAAAGAAGATCACCATGTCTCCTCTAATCGACATGGAAGCATAAAGTCAAAAGAGATATCTAAGAATAAAACTACAAGACAAGTATGGGTTCCAAAATCCATCATTGAAGATATTCTCTCTAAATCGTCAAAAATAAATGAAAAGCCTAAGGCTATATGGATTCCAAAATCTCTCTTGAAAGAGTCTGGTGTTGAGAAAAAAGTGAAGTTGACATTGAAGCTTCCAAAGACTTCCGCCTCATCTTTTTCCAAAAACATTCTTCCATTCCATGCGCCTGAACCACAACCTCTGCTAAACATTCACCATATTCTTTCTCGTGTTCCTTCATTCACATTTCCTCCATCCTCTCGCTACCCTTCAAGGTGTGTGTTGATGTTGATGTTTCCTTCCTTTCCATCTACCCTTGCACAATCCTTCCATTCATTATCTGTCTACCTTCTATACTTTTTCATCATTTGCCTATTCCTCATATCTTCCAACCTCACTCGCTTTACATAAAACCTTATCCTCCATTTTTCTCTTCCATCTTCCTTTCCCTATCAACATCTTTGAGCATATAATTTTGAATCCTTGGCATATCATGGTTTATCCTTTCAAGGAGCATTATTTAAAGAGCTTGCCTTCTTCCAAAAAATAAAAAAAAATTTAAAAAAATAGAATTTTTTTTTAAAAAAAAGAAGAAAAATTCAAAAAGAAAACAAAAATGAAAAAAATTGAAAATGTACCTTGGTGGAAACCCAGAAATAGGCACCTTGGTAGCAAAAGTAAAGAGAAATAAATTCATCCTATGGTGAAAACCACTCCCTTGTGGCACCTTGGATAAGTACCGTGATGAAAACTTGGCAATCAGGCATCATGTGTAGTTCTTCTACATATTTCATCCATTCCGTCTTCTCTCTTTGATCTTGACAATGTTGACATATACACGGACATTTGGCTATCTTGTGAGCTATCTTATGATGATCTTTCTTTCATTCCATTCATGGTTAGCCTTCATATTTATTTTCCTCCATTCATTCTAGCCTTTCGCTATCCTTTTCCCCTTGGTCTTGATCTAATAAAAAAGAGTAAAATGCGATGCTATGAAGCCTCTTGACATGTCTACTCCTTTGGACTGCATCCTTTTCTTATTTTGCATTATGCCTTTGTGACTTATCCTATGCTGGTCTTTCATTGCTTGTCCAAATGTGCTTTACATGATAATTTTTCCTTAGCTTGGGTACTCTTGAAGAGTTTGCCTTTGAGGATTTCTTCCCTTCATTCTCCTTCATTCTCTTGTCTTTCATCTCTTCCACCAGCTTGCTAATCCTTCTTGTCCTCCACCTTCTTAGACATTGGGACTTCATGATGTGATTTTGCTTGGGAGTTTGATGTCCATTCTGTTTGGAGGCATCTTTTGTACATATTTATTGATCTTGAAAAAATTACAAAAAAATTCATATATGATGCTGAAAAAATCTTTAAAAGCATATAAAGTCCTGAAAAAATACAAAAAAATAAAAAAAATAAAAAAATGCAAAAAATTTAAAAAAATAGAAAAAGTGTCTTGGTGAAAACCTGGAAACAAGTGCCTTGGTAGCAAAAATACAAAAAAATTAAAAAAATTAAAAATCTATCCAAGTGGTGAAAACTTGGAAATAGGCACTACTTGAGGCCTTTGCACCCTTGTTTCTTAGCATGCATCCTCAACACTTAGCCTTTCTCCATCATGCCTTGGTTTGGAATTGGTTTTTGTCTTTGTCTAGGGGGCATAATTGTGTTAGCTTTGGTCTCTAGGATGCATTGGTCTTTAGGACATTTCACAAGTGGTGTTTTTCAACACCACCCCAACTGTGTTTTTCAACACTACCCTAGCATCAAGTGTTCTCAACACTTATCATATGTTTTACCCATAGTCTAGTATGATGCGATATCTCTCACTAGCAGATGTGATACTCAAAGATTGACTCTATGACCTACACACACGCACTTAAACACTCGACTCACTGAGACTTGATTGACTTTGTTTTCTTTATGTGTTGTCTTTGATGATTTCTTTGATGAGTGTTCTCTCCCTATGATAGTTTTCGATGATGCATAGCTAGAAAATTGAGGGCATGAGGACATGTTTTATTGCTTTTTTTTTGCTTGTGGGTATATTTTGTTGGTTCTCACTATTATTGGCATTTATGCTTGTTCCACTTGACAATAGGATCTACAGAGTATTATCCTTGACTGTATTCGCAAGTGCATACTTATATTCATCTTGACTTTCCTTGTGTCTCGATGCAAGTATAATCTTGCCACATCAAATTTAAGTAATCTCACTGCACTAGTCATCTTGACCTACATGTCTTTGGTGCCTAGGTGGGATTTCCACGTTCTATCTGATATAGATCATATTCATATACCCATAGTCATACTAGTGTGTATTGTATGATCTTGTGATGCTACCAATAAAGCTCGATGATGATTATTAGATGTCTATTGGTGTTGTGACCTTGCAAGTCAACCACTTTCATAGTAGCTTGCATTTGTAGGTTCATGATAGTTTAGTCTTGCATTTTGCATATGGAGAGAGCTCTCATTTTCATCTTTCATGGACCTATCGGTTAACTGCACTCACCTATCTCTTCTTCTCGATCATGTCTTTCGCTTCTTGTCTTTCACATCACATTCTTTTCCTTTCCTGTCATCACAAGAGGTTAATCTTAGCATTTTAACTTTTTGACCTAATTTTCAAAACACCTCAGAATTGTGCAAAAATTGCACCCCTAGCTAATTTTGACATCTTGGATCCATTTTTAGACTCGAAATCAAAATCCGAGTTAATCTTGATAGTCAAAATCATATTTCAAACTTTCACCCTCTTTTGCGTAGTTGGCTGACCATTTGAGGCCCGATCCTTCGATCTTCACTGGGGCATCTTTATTTCTTCATCCCCATCTCTTCCAAAATTCTAATCTTTCATTCATTTTTCATTCGATTCATCTCTCTGAGGTTTTGACTTGATTTTTATCCTATATCTTTCTCAGTCAAACCTAGTCAACTTGGGGCATGTCTTCACTGCTTAATGGTTATCCTATCATATTTTCACCTTCGATTGTGATTTCTAGTGACTTGATCAAGTTTATCAATTTACTATTTCTCCTCTACTTGATTTCAATTTCTATTCCAAGGGGGCAGTACCTATCAGCTTCAATCTTTGATTCAGCTTTATCATTCGGCTCAACTTGAGATTTTTATTTTGAGACTTGATTATCACTTAACAACAACGGTGTTGATCTTGTCTTTTGATTCTTATCTCTTATTTTCAGACTTGACTATCACTTAATAGCAACGGTGTTGGTCTTATCTTTTAGCCAGTTTATTTTTATCCTGGTGTGTTCCCAGAATGATCACACGTCTGGATTGTTTTGTGATCCCAAATCGATCTCACATTTCAATTCTTCTTTGACCACATGTATTCCTAGAATGATCACACATTAGTCAAAGAGGGGCAAATGTATGCACCCTAAAATGATCACCTAGACTTTGGGCCCCCATTCAACAATTTATCAAATCCCTGAATCAATATTTTCAAAAATTAACATTTTATCAATTATATCAATTTCTTTGATCAAGTCATATTTCATCATTTTCGATTATTTGCCTTGGGCTAACCATTTTATCCTAAGTCTTTATTTATTTAAAAGGAATATTTCCTCCCCTTTTAATAAATAAAAAGCTCCCACTTTTCCTCTTATCTTAAGTTGCATAAATAAAATATTATTCTTATTTTATAAAAAGAAGAAAAACATTTTTTGTCTTATATGAACACAAAAGTCAACTCTTATTTTCTCATTGGAAGATACTTGTGCACATGGATTGCTCCTCTTTCAAGCTCCACCTTTGATTAAATCTTTTGTCTCTTAATCTCCATGGTCCATTCTTTCTCATTTCCTATAAAAGAATAGCTCTCTTCCTCATTTGCATATCTCAATCTTTTATGCTAATGTTATGCTGCAGGTTTTCTAGGTCACTTTGGAACTTTTTGAAGATTTGGAGCATTCTTGGCTTTTGCATCTACATTCCATTCTTAGTTTCATTCATGCATAGTAGCTTCATGTTTATGCTTTCATAGTTTAGATTTCTTTTCAAGCTTTAGAGTAACTCATCTAGTTTAACTAGGAAGGCTTGGTAATACTTATACTTTCCTTTTCATAGCATAGCTTGTACTTTCATTTCCATAGTGTAGCTTGCATCTCTCATTTATAGCTTGCATATTCATCTTAATCTAGCTTGCATTTGCATTTCATAGTGATTCTTGGGGATATTGGCATTTTTGCCCTTGTCTTCATTTGAATCTCTCATTGTGTGGTTGACTAGCAAGGTCATTAGCTTAATAGCTTAAAATAATCTTGCAACTCCATACATAGAGAGCTCTAGGTCACTGTCTAAGGTTTCCTTTTCATGGATTCCCTTGGATATAATGACTTAGATAAATGCACCATTTAAGTGTGTACAATAGCCACTATATCCATCAAGAAATGAAAAATACTTCTTACCGGCCAAAGTATCAAGTACTTGGTCAATGAAGGGTAGTAGGAAGTTATTTTTTTTGGTAGCTTTATTTAACTCCTTGTAATCCACAAAAATCCTCTATTTGCCTCCCTTTTTAGGTACTATAACCAAAGGTGATACCCACTTACTGTCAGATATAGGATATATAAAGCCAGCATCTAGTAACTTTTGCAATTTTGTTTTAACTATCTCCCTTAATGTTGGATTAATCCTTCTTTGAGGTTGGCAAAGGGGTAGGCTTCCTTCATTTATATATATCCTGTGAGTACATAATGTTGGGCTTAATCCCTTCATGTCCCCATAATCCCATGCAAAGGCTTTCTCATGTGTTTGCAACAGTTTAGTGAGTTGTTCCATTTGTTGTGGAGGCAACTTGTTATTCACATGGAGATTATGACCTTTGGAAAGCTCAATAGTGTATGCACCCTAAAATGGTTGCCTAGACTTTGGGCCCCATTTATTCAATTTATCAATAATCAATATTTTCAACATTTTCAATTTCTTGATCAAATCCTAATTTCG
Organism: Chamaecyparis obtusa; assembly: GCA_027943335.1. Classification (NCBI taxonomy): domain Eukaryota; kingdom Viridiplantae; phylum Streptophyta; class Pinopsida; order Cupressales; family Cupressaceae; genus Chamaecyparis; species Chamaecyparis obtusa. The sequence continues at coordinate 765,944 of BSBK01005632.1, forward strand.
ATCATATATTGGATTTTTATCCTTGGGCTAACCATTTATCCTAAGTCTTTATTTGATTAAAAGGAATATTTCCTCCCCTTTTGATTAAATAAAAAGCCCCACTTTTCCTCTTATCCTAAGTTGCACAAATAAAACATTATTCCTATTTTAAAAAAAGGGAAAAAATACTTTTTGTCTCATATGGACATAAAGTCAACTCTTATTTTCCTATTGGAGGATACTTGTGCACATAGATTGCTCCTCTTTCAAGCTCCACCGCTGATTAAAACTTTTTGTCTCTTAATCTCTATGGTCCATTTCACCTCATTTCTTATAAAATGAAAGCTCTCTCCTCCCTTTGCATATTCACTTGTTTTATGCTAATGTTATGCTGCAAGTTTTAGGTGCATTTGGAGCTTTTGAGGATATTGAAGACTTGTTGCATTTCATTGTAGTTGCATATTTCCTTTCTTAGTTGCATGATTATGGCATTCTTAGTGTAGATTTCCTTTTATGCAATAGAATAAGCTCACATAGTCTAAATAGGAAGGATTTGTAATCCACTTGTTCTTTCCTTTCATAGCATAGTTTGTACTTTCCTTTCATAGTTTAGATTGCATCATCATATAGCTTGCATTTGCATTTTCATAGTGATTCTTGGAGATATTGGCATTGTTGCCCTTGTCTTCCCTTGAATCTCTCATTGTGTGGTTGACTAGCAAGGTCACAAGCTTGTAGCTCTAGCTGAGAGCAAACACATCATAGTCCCTTGCAACTCCATGCATAGAGAGCTATGAGCCACTTTGTGAGGTCTCATTCTTGAGCAACTTTGCATGTAATGGTTCATAGAAGTGCACCATTTTAGTGTGTACATTTTTGACGCCCACCGTGGGGCAGAGTAGATTAGCTTTGTCCCTTTAATTCTACATTTTTCGTCAAAATTTTCGTCAATTTTCAGTTTAGTTTTCAGTCTCTAGTTTTTGTCTCAGAGTATCGCGCGATACTTCTCAGAAATATCGCACGATATACCTTTGTATAGCGGTGCGACACTTCACGCGAAAGAAGAATCACCCGCCAGTACTGAGAAATATCGCCTGTTATCGGGCGAAGTATCGCCCGCCCATAGTGAGAAGTATCGCCCAGACTGAGAAATATCGCGCGACTATAGGAAACTGTGTCACGCGATACTGGTGAAGTCTGAGAAATATCGCTTGATCTGGCAGAGACTTGCATTTCCAGTTTTCTCATCCGAACTTGATCATTTTAGTTTGTTGTTTTGTTTTGCTGTGTTTAGATAGGTCTAACCTGCATCTTTTAGCTTAAATCTATCAGTTTATTGCATATTTACATTTGGATTTAAATTTTGCTAACCTTGTGGGTCTAACAAGTTGTGTTTGTAGGTGCTCTCCTTTGCTTGAAAATTGCTAAAAACGCATGTCAAAGAGGGCTACTAATAGTTTTTGCAGGGCTGCCCATGCATAAAAACAAAAAAAAAATCTTGCTTGTTTATTTGCTTTCCTTTTAAGTGTGGCAAAAACTAGTTGTTTCATTTATTAAGAACTTTAATACCTTGTGAAAGAGATTTTGAAGTGGTAGGAGAAGTATGCTCTTCACCTTTAGGTGAATCAGAAAATCTTGACCCATCTTAAGGTTTTGGAAGCAAGGGAGTAATTGAATCTCTCTTTGCTTGGTGTGTTTGGGAGAAGTTTTTGAGATAGGGGAGTATGCTCTTCACCCTTGTGGTGAACCAAAAATCTTGAACCTCATAAATTATCTATTTTTGTTTAGTTTAAGAATCTTTTAGCGGGTCTGCTCTTGAGCAATCAAGAGGAACGACTCAAGTGGGGACAACCTTGTCATCATTTTCCTTGGTGGCAAGTGATTCTAACTCACTATAATCTCAAGGCTATCAAGGACACCAAAAACCTTGGTAGACATAACACTTATCTTCGTTTGATGTGAGTAGCTCATGGGATTACGACCATGGGGAAAATATTGAACAAGAATGCTTAAGGTACTCTTGAGGCCGCGAGGTCCTAGTCCTTTATGAAGAGCAAGAGGGGTGTTATGAACAGAAGCCCTTACTAAGAACCATAGGTTAGAGGCCACCTTATTTTAGCCGCTTATCTTCTTAGTGCAAGGATTGATCCAAGTGGTTTACCCGGATCACCTTAAGATACTCACCATATGTGTCCCTTTGGTTGTGTCATTTGACATTTCCATGACAAAGCCAACATCTCTTGTGGGTAACCACTTGGTGTGAGGCGAGGGGGCATCAAGTTGTGGGCTAAGTTGGTAAGTATTGAGCCTTGACTTTTTAGGATAGATTTGTTTGAAGTGTCTTCGATTGTGTGATACCAGTGCAAACGTTCTTACATACAAACAATCGGTAGCATTCATAGGGTGTTGTTTCAATTCTGATATCACAAGTGTTTGTCTTGGCAAGGTTGCTTTTGCCCTTGTTTCAAGTGTTTGAGACCATGTTTTGATCCCTTACTGTTTGCAAACCTGTCAAAATTCTACTGATATTGTGACTGAAATCAAAAACATCAATCCTCAGATTGGAAATTTTGACCAAACAGACCCAAAAATACAAATTTTACACAATTCTGGTCAAGAGTTAAACAATTCTGCAACAGTATCGCGCCTTGTAAAGTGAAATATCGCGCGATACTTCGCGCTTGCTAGAAATATCGCCTGCTTTGAAGAGAAATATCGCGTGATAGTTCACCCCTGACGGACTATCACCTGACCTACCTGGAGTATATCGGCCGCCAGTGTTGAGGTATATCACCTGGCTTCAGGCGAAGTATCGCGTGGTTATAGGTTTATCGCCCCAGTAGCCTGGAGTATATCGCCTGGTTAAATTCTGCCATACTTAAATTTTGGTCAGTTTCAGTTGCTGTTAATCAGGCTAGGTCTTAGAGTAGGCTTCTCACCCTGACGTTTGAGACCTGTCTTGACTCTAAATTTCTGGGTTTTAGTCCTCCGGGATAGCATCATTTGATTTACGAAATTACTTTGGAATAATTGTCAAGTTAGAAGGCCATTCTTGGTGCCAAGGTTCATCTTTAAGATTGTGAGCTACATTCTTGGAAAATTTTAGTACTCTTATTGTCCAAATTGCTTTCATTTAAATCTCAATTTCAATTATCTTTTGGCCTAGTCCAACCTCCTGATTCAAAAGTGCAAGGGTAGTCACCCTTTGATTTGAAGCACCTCTTTGACAGTGTTGGCAAAGCCCCTTTTTCTTTTCATTTCTTTTTTGGACAATAGAGGACTTTGATTATCCTAGTTTGGCGTTGACACTTTGAGAGGTCACCTTTTCATTGAGAGTATCTTTCTTTCATGTCAGTTACGATAAGGTACCAAGTCAATCAAGGGAAGCAACCCCCTGTTGCCTTTAGCCAGTTACCACCTGTCAAGACTCGTTGACAACCTAAGGGAAAAGGAACCCTTTTTTATCAATCTCCTAAGAGTGAATTTGAGGTCTGTTTTAATCCAGGAGCTAATCCTAGTGAAGTAAGCACCTCTTTTATACCACTTTCATCAAGTATGGACATGAGTTACACTTTTACCCGACAACAAAGAGAAGCCATGAATCAAACTCTCGAGGATATTTTCCAACGACACAGAAGAGAGTATGGTGGTTCTTCTCATGCTAGTCCACCCAGGTCACCTCCCAACAATGCGAGGTATTTTGATGCTCATCAACGAGCCGAAAGACATCATAAGCAAGCTCACTCAGATTCAGAGTCACAACACGAAGACCAGAACAACGAATCTAGTGATCACCACATAAACGTAGCCAATGCAATAAGACATTCAAGACAATCCTCCCCACTTAAAGACACCTCTCGATATGCAAATACAAGATTGAGAAGCATTGAGAGAGAGAAGCAAGCCTAATTAGATGAACAGGCTGCTAAAAAGGAAAAATTTAGACAACTAGAAGAAGAGGAACGTGCATTGTTGGATATACAGAAAAGAGTCACCCAAGAAGAAGAAGATAGACTCTATGCACAACAACTCCAAAGCTGATTTAACAGGAGGGGAGCCAATAGTGAGACCAACTCACCCCCATCTACCCCTTCCCCTAGCCCTAGAAGAAGATCAAGGACGCCCTCACGATCCCCGAGTCCTAGAGGAAGAAGGGCTTCAAGATATGACCATCATAGGAGACAGTCATCTCATAGACATTCAAAGCAACCCTCCCAACGAGCACATCATGGCTCACAACATGGAGGAAGTTATGCTAAAATTGATCATATGGATTTCATGACTATGCAACAAGAACCATCCTTTCAAGCATATGTGGAGCAATATGTGGAACAAAACAAAGACCAATTCTTGGAAAGTCTTATTAAAAAAGGTGCTAAAGTTTCATATAATTTTGATGTTCACCAAAAGATTAAGAAACAGAGCCCTTCCACTGATGAGGTGATTTTACAAATGCAAAAGGATATAGACAGGATGAAGGCTCCCAAGAGCACATTTCATTTGGACTCCATATGTCCTAACCCCATTGACAAAAGTGTGGTGATGGTAGAATTCCCTAAGAAAGTTGAGTTCCCAACATATGACAAATATGATGGCATTGGTGACCCTCACGACCATGTTCGATAGTTCTACATAATGAGCTTTTCCTTTCACCATGAAGACTCTTACTTGATGAGATTATTCCCAAGGAGTTTGAAAGGTCAAGCCATGGAGTGGTTCACCAACCTTTCCCCTCTAGTAAAGACATTTAAAGAACTTGTCCAAAGATTTGTTCAGCATTTTACTTACAACTTATCAAGGTCGGTCACAATGCTTGATTTGTGCAGACTCAAGCAAAATCAAAGGGAATCTTTTGTCACATTTTTACAACAATGGAGGCGATTGTGTTCAAAATACCCAAGGACAATTCCTGAGGAGGAGAGAATTGATATCATTGTGAACAATCTAATACCAGAACTAAGATATGAAGTCAAGAAAATCCCGTTTAATTCCTTTGATACTATGGTAGAGGTGGCATGTCACATTGAGGATGTCCTAAAAGAACAAGGAATTTTGACTAAACCAACAAATAACAACAATAGCCAAAATAACAATACTAATGGTAACAAGGACAAAAAGAACTCCTATTGGAACAAAAACAAATAAGTGGTCAACGATGGAGTTGTTGACTCATCTCAACCCAAAAATGAAGGAGTTCTTAATCTCTCTCATGCAGTTCAAGCTATGAAGCTGCAAATGTCTTCAACACAGCAAGACAAACCTAAGTATCAAAGGAGATCTAAAACGGAGAAGAGATAATTTACCAAATTGGGAGAATCTTATGCAGATGTTTTTAAGACATTAGTTGCTCATAATTTGGCACACCCATAGGATCCTAAAAAATATCGTATACCAGATCCTTTGCCTCATTGGTGGGATGCAAAGGCTTTTTGCATTTTCCATAATGGGATTGGACACGACATAGAAAATTATTTTAAACTCAAGAATCTTGTCCAAGACCTTATTGAAAAGGGACAATTACAAGTGGATGGGTTAACCACTAATGCAGATCATAAAGCCTTTAAAGAACCCTTGCCTAAATATGAGAAAGGAGAGAATTCTAGGAATGGCAAGGCGGCTATCAACTACACCTACACAAATGCGGAGAACGTTATTAACATGCTTGAAGTTGTGGATGATAGTGTCAACATGATGAGAGGGAAAGATCCTTATGGACATAATGTGGACTCAACTCCTATGACTGATGAAAGACCCGCTGTGGTGATAAGAGGTCCTCACTCACAAAGAATGCCCCAGTCCCTCAATGCTGTCACTAGGGGCCAGGCCCACGCGCCCATTATCATTAAAGGTCCTAGCACTAGCAAGTCTAAGCAGCCCATGTCCAAGGGTGCTCCTCCCAAATCTGTCGTTGGTCCTGATTCCAATTATAATCTTATTGACCAACTACAATGTACACCCACGCAGATATCCATTTTTGAGCTTTTAGAATTGTCTCCTAAGCACAAGCGCGTCCTTGAGGATGCTTCATGAGCAGCCAACGTCCCTAACAACTTAGATATTGACCAATTCCAGAACATGGTCAACCATTTGGCTAGCCCTCATTACCTCACCTTCTCAGAAGAAGATGACAAATCCATCAGTCACCCACATAATTTGGCCTTACACATCGAAGTTATGATTCATAAAACCCGTGTTAGGCATGTACAGATAGATGGGGGTGCGGGGCTCAATATTTGTACCCTGAGTCTTTTGCTGGCTCTAGGATATTCCGAGAATGTCATTGACACGAGAAAAAGGATCACAATCAAAGCATATGACGAAGCAGAAAGAAGTTCTAAGGGATTGGCCGTTTTGCCTATTCGCATTGGTCCAGTAGAGAAAGATATCTTATTTCAAATTGTTGATGTTGGACCTTTGGCCTACAACATTTTGCTAGGTAGGCCATGGATTCACGAAATGCAAGCAGTACCATCAACATATCACCAGTGCGTTAAGTTTCCCCATAACGGTGTAGAAATTTGCATCCCTGGAGATAGTGCTTTATCAGTTAATAACATTTTTGCGGGATCACATGTACCTTTGAATAGGGAAGCTGACAGTCCTAGTAGTTCACTTGAACAATGCAAGTAGAAGTTCAAGACCATGGATCTTGGGATGGGAGATTATAAGATTGATTCTTTTACAAAAATGCCAATCTCTCCTAGGTCTTATGGGAGACCATCACCAAGTACAAAACCTTCGTCATCGGCAATGACATTATTTGAGAAATTTGTTGAGTCTTCGGTCCCCATTCAGGAAGAGAAAGAGGAAGTTGCCATAAGGGACTGGATCTATCACGAGGAGAAATACAAACACAACGAGAATTTTGCTCCTCTACCTGAAGCTTATGGGAAAGGGTACACAATGGTTAAGAATATGGGTTATCCAGGATATGGTCCCCTTAGTCATAGGCTGGATGCTAAAGCTGAGCCTCTTGATCATGCTCTCTTCGGATGAAAGAACAAGTCCACGATTGGCTTAGGTTTTGAGAATAAAACTAAGAAGGTGTCCCTGTCCCAGCTGCGACAGAAAGTGACAGTGACTCTGATTATACGCCTGATCTTTCCAATCAACAAGATGCATCTGATGATTGGGTGCCCTCAACGAATCACCTTTGGGGAGATTCCATAGATTTGATACTTGACAGTCCTACTATCCCAGTTGCGATGGATAGTGACTGTGTGACTGCTAGATCGACAAAAGAATGTGTTACTGTCCTAGCTGCGACGGATAGTACCAATACTAGCACTAGAGAGGGGGAAACCCTTCCTAACCTTGAGGCTTCTACATCATGAGGCCCAAATGATGACTCAGACATAGATTCCCATGAATATGAGTGGGACTCACTTTCAGATGCAATAGTTGATCTGGACGTGGATATTATCCATGCCTATAGTACCCAACCCGATGCGGCTAACAATCCTAGTGTAGGACTAGAGGATTGCACTCCTCAAATTGCCTTAGTGGACGATGCTTCATTTGGTAGAATGAGTCCTAATTCGGGTATCTTAGGAGAAGACTTGATGAACTCTGATTATATGGTCACCAGAGATGACACCTTTCGCATAAACAACATTGAACCAGTCATCGACCTACCCCTTGTTCACTTTGACCTAATTGATTGGTCTCAGCACCATCAAGAGCCCACATTCCTCACCTTCCAGAATGACTACAAAATCACTTGCTATCTGAATGCTCTTGAACCCATGGCTTCTTCCACCAGTGAACCAAAAAATAGCATGACAGAGCCTGATATTAAGTACCTCAGTCTCAAAATAAAAGAGAAAAAAAAAATAGGTCTGATGGTGAAAACCACTTTGTGGCGGTGTCAGAACCAAAAATAGTAAAAAGAAATGACGCATCCGAGGGTGAAAACCTCTTTGAGGCACCTAAGGATGGGGTACTTAATAACTTGCCGAGTTATTTCCAGGATAGATCATCAGTATTGATTGAGCCAACAAAGCCAGTCAATTTAAACACAGAAGAAAGTCCTCAGATAGTCCATCTTGCTCAATCTTTATTAGAAGAAGAGACCAAGGCATATGTACAGTTTTTACAGAAAAAGAAAATTAATTTTGCATGGACCTACTCAGACATGCCAGGGCTTGACATGAATCTTATAATGCATCACTTATCCATAGCTCCAGGAGTCAAGCCAGTCAAACAGAGACTCAGAAAAATGCATCCACATGTAGCTCTACTTGTCAAAGGGGAATTAGAAAAACTTTTGAGAGCTGGATTCATTAGAGCCATCGATTATGCAGAATGGATCTCAAACATAGTACCAGTTTCCAAACATGATGGGTCCATTCGTGTATGTACAGATTTTAGAGACTTAAAAAAAGCATGCCCAAAGGATGATTTTCCACTTCCAAACATTGACATGATAGTGGACATGACAGCGGGCTATGACATATACTCTCTAATGGATGGTTTCTCAGGGTATAATCAAATCAAAATAGCTCCTAAAGACCAAGAGAAAATAGCATTCACATGTGCATGGGGAACCTATTGCTGGAACATCATGCCATTTGGATTAAAGAATGCGGGAACAACCTACCAAAGAGCTATGACCACTATCTTTCACGATATGATGCACCAAAACATGGAAGATTATGTGGATGATACCCTGGAAAAATCAAGAAAACGGGACACACACCTCAATGATCTGGAAGTAATTCTAGATCGCATGGAACAGTTTCAACTCAGATTGAATCCAAAGAAGTGTGCATTTGGCGTCACCTCAGGCAAACTTTTAGGATTCATAATATCAGCAAAAGGTATCGAGGTTGACCCCGAAAAGGTCTAAGCAATTCTAGATATGCCACCTCCTCGAAATATCAGCCAAATGAGAAGTCTTCAGGGATGTCTTCAATCGATTAGGAGGTTTATTTCTCAACTTGCAGATAGGGCACAACCCTTTAACAAGACATTGCATAAGGGTGCTTCTTGTGTTTGGAACGAGGATTGTCAAAAGAGCCTAGATCAGATCAAACAATACTTGGCTAATCCTCCGATCCTAATGCCTCCTATTCCAGGGAAACCATTGATCCTATATATTTCAGCTACAGACACTTCCCTGGGGGCATTGTTGGCTCAATCAGATGATACTGGGAAAGAACGGGCCATATACTATATCAGCCATACTCTAGTCTCTTATGAGATCAATTACAATAATATTGAGAAGTCTTGTCTTGCAGTGGTGTTTGCTTCTCAAAAGTTGCGCCACTACATGCTTGCTCATACCATACATTTGATTGCAAAAATTGATCCTCTTAAATACTTGCTTAGTAAGGCTGCCCTCATGGGTAGACTTGCTAAATGGATGATGGTCCTCACTGAATTTGACATAGAGTACGTTGAAAGGAAGGCAATAAAAGGACAAGCTATTGCTGACCAATTAGCTGATTTCCCAATTCAAGATAGTATGCCAGTCCAAGTGGAATTCCCAAATGAACACATCTTGTATACGACTACTCGCACTTGGACAATGTTCTTTGATGGCTCCCGCATGCAAAATGGATCAGGTGTTGGAGTGTTATTTGTTTCTCCACATGGGTACAATATTCCAAAGTCTTACAAACTATTATTCCCATGTACCAATAATATTGCAGAATATGAAGCTTTAACTAATGGCTTGAGAATGGCTATCGAATGGAACATCACAGAATTACATGTCTTTGGGGATTCCCAGTTAATCATCAACCAAGTCAATGAAGAGTATCAAACCAAGGATGAAAAATTGATACCCTATAAAAAGATGGTTGATTCTTTGAGACGCTATTTCACCTTTGTGATGTTTCAACAGATCCCTAGGATAGAGAACAAAGCTGCAGATGCCATGGCCACATTAGCTTCACTTCTTCAGTTGGAGACACATGAATCCAGATTTGAATTCCTAGTGGAAGAGCTACACCATCCCATCTTTGACTCGTCTGAAAGCCATGTCATTTGTGCCATTATCACACACGAGTCTTCTCGATATGGTGCTATCTATTCATATCTTTGTGATGGCATCATTCCCGACACATTCAACCGCTCTGAATGCTGAAACCTCATCTGTAACACCTCTTGCCACACCCTCATCTCTGGTGATTTATATAGGAGGGGTTTAGATGGGATGCTCCTTAGGTGCTTGGAAAAGGAGGAATCCAACCAAGCGTTAGCTGACATCCACGAGGGCATTTGTGGTGGACATTCTAATGGTCTTGCCATGGCCCGAAGGTTGCTTAGGGTGGGATATTATTGGCCCACAATGTAGATAGATGCAGTCACCTTTGCTAAGTCATGTGAAAAATGTTAGAAACACAGAAACCTAATTCATGCTCCAGGAAGGGAGCTGATCCCTTATGTTTCTCATTGGCCATTTCAGCGCTGGGCCTTTGATCTGGTTGGGCAGATTCATCCCAACTCATCAGGTGGACACAAGTTCATTATTACCGCCACTGACTACTTCACAAAATGGGTGGAAGCTATGCCACTTTCTGTTGCTTCGGGGAGGACCATTTCTTTGTTCATCTTGAACCATATTATTTATCGATTTAGAGTGCCTTCTGAGATCATTACTGACAATGGAGGTCAATTTAAGAATAAGGACCTAAAACACCTATGCAAAAAGTTTAAAATCAAGCAACATTGGTCCTCCATCTATTTTCCACGGGGAAACAGACAGTCAGAAGCCTCTAACAAAACCATTCTTAAGATTCTTCATAGGACAGTACACAAGAATGGTAGGGATTGGCACTTACAAATCAATCCAGCACTATGGGCTTACAGAACAAGCATTCACACACCTATAGGAGCCACTCCTTTCTCTCTCACCTATGGCGCTGAAGTGGTATTACCTTTAGAAGTCGAGATACCATCACTTAGAGTCTCACTCAAAGGTTTGATTATAGATGAGGATTACCGCGCCATGAGGTTATAGGAGTTAGAACTTCTAGATGAGAGGCATAAAGCTTCCTTTGATCATATGAGAGTGTATCAGAATCGTATGTCCAAAGCATTCAACAAAAAGGTTCACCCTTGAGAATTTCAAATAGGTGATCTTGTTTTGCGAGAGAACCCTAAGAACCAACAAAACAGAGAACAAAAGGGCAAGTTCGAACCTAACTGGCTTGGACCATATGTCATCACAGCTACTTTTGGTACTGGTGCATATTTACTGTCAGATCCTGATGGAGAATAGCTCCCTGATCCCATCAACATTGTGCACCTCAAGAAGTTCTATCTTTGATGCCCAGTCTGTCTGGGGGCATCCTTTGTACATATCTTATGATCCTGAAAAAAATACCAAAAAAAAATGATATATGATGCTGAAAAAATCCTAAAAAGCATAAACAGTCCTGACAAAAATATAAAAAATATAAAAAATTCAAAAATTCAAAAAAATAGAAAAAATTGCCTTGGTGAAAACCTAGCAATAGGCGCCTCGGTAGCAAAAATCCAAAAAAAAAAAATGATGAAAAAATGAAAAAAGAATCCAAGTGGTGAAAACTTGGAAACAGGCGCTACTTGCGGCCTTTGCACCCCTATTTGTTAGCATGCGTCCTTGACACTTAGCCACTTCCCATCATACCTTGACCTTATTTGGCTTAGTCTGGAATTGGTCTTTGTCTTTGTCTAGGAGGCATAACTATTAGCATTGGTCTTTTAGGTGCGTTTGTCTCTTGGGGCATTTCACAACAGGTGTTTTTCAACACCACCCCAAACAATGTTTTTCAACACTACCCTTGCGTCGAGTGTTTCTTAACACTTATTAGATGTCTTGTCTATAATCTAAGTATGATGCGCTAGTGCTCATGTGCAGATGTGATACTCAGAGTCTGACTCTATGACCAACACACACACACTTAAACAATCAACTCACTGACGATATGATGACTTTATTTTTCTTTGGGTGCTGTCTATGAGGATTTCTTTGATGAGTGATCTCTCCCTGAGATGTTTTCGATGATGCATAGCTAGAAGACTAAGGGAATGAGAACATGTTTTCTTTCTTTATCTGCTTGTGGGTATATTTTGTCGATCCTAACTGTCATGAGCATTTATGCTGGTCCTACTTGACACTATGGATTGACAAGGTATTATCCTTGACTGTTTTGCAGGTGCATGCTTTTAGCTATCCTGACTTTCATGTGTCTTGATACAAGCATAATCTCGCCATATCAAACTTAGGTGATCCCACTGCATTAGTCATCTCGACCTATACGTCTTTGATGCCTAGGTGGGATTCCCACATTTCTATCTGATAAAGATCATAGTCATATCCACATAGTTATGCTAGTGTGCATTGTATGATCTTACGATGCTACCAATAACGCTCGATGATGATAATTAGATGTCTATAAGCATTGTGACCTTGCAAGTTAACCACTTTCATAGTAGCTTGCATTTTTAGGTTCATGTTAGATTAGTTTTTGCATCTTGCATATGGAGAGAGCTCTCATTTTTATCATCTATGGCCTAGTTGGTCAACTGTGCTCATTTTCTGATTCTTCTTGATCATATCTTTCATTTCTGGTCTTTCATATCACATCATTTGCTATCGATTTTCAGACTCGAAATCAAAATCTAAGGTCATCTTGATAGTCAAAATCGCGTTTCAAAATCTTCCCCCCCTTCTACGCAGTTGACTGATCTTTTGAGGCCTAATCTTTCGATCTTTGTTGGGGCATCGTCATTTCTTCATTTCCATGTCTTCCAAACTTCTAGTCTTTTATTCATATTCATTCCATTCCCTCATTTCTCATGTTTGACTGCATCTCTTCAGTCAGGCTGGGGCATGTTTCATTGCCTAATGGTTAACCTATTGACCCTCACCTTCGATTGTGATTTCATTATGATTTGATCAAATCTTTATCAGTTTGTTGTTCCTCTCTACCTGATTTCGATTTCGACTCCGAGGGGGCAGTATTTATGGGATTCTCATCCCTGATTCTTTGATTTTCCTGGTTCAGACATCTTTTGTGAGCTTTTGCTCAAATTTGAGATTCTTATCTTTTACTTTGAATGTGATCCCGAATCGACCTCATGTTCAAAGGCCTTTGCTTATGCTTTGTCCGGATGTGATCCCGAACCGACCTCACATTTGAGTTATTTTATGATCCCAGATCGATCTCACATTTCAACTTCATTCTTTGACTACATGTGTTCCCAAATCGATCACACATTAGTCAAAGAGGGGCAAATGTATGCACCCTAAAATGGTCGCCTAGACTTTGGGCCCCATTTATCCAATTTATCAATCTAAATCATTTTATCAATAATCAATATTTTCAATATTTTCAATTTCTTGATCAAATCCTAATTTCGATCATATATTGGATTTTTATCCTTGGGCTAACCATTTATCCTAAGTCTTTATTTGATTAAAAGGAATATTTCCTCCCCTTTTGATTAAATAAAAAGCCCCACTTTTCCTCTTATCCTAAGTTGCACAAATAAAACATTATTCCTATTTAAAAAAAAGGGAAAAGCACTTTTTGTCTCATATGGACATAAAGTCAACTCTTATTTTCCTATTGGAGGATACTTGTGCACATGGATTGCTCCTCTTTCAAGCTCCACCACTGATTAAGACTTTTTACCTCTTAATCTCTATGGTCCATTTCACCTCATTTCTTATAAAAGGAAAGCTCTCTCCTCCCTTTGCATATTCACTTGTTTTATGCTAATGTTATGCTACAGGTTTTAGGTGCATTTGGAGCTTTTGAGGATATTGAAGACTTGTTGCATTTCATTGTAGTTGCATATTTCCTTTCTTAGTTGCATGATTATGGCATTCTTAGTGTAGATTTCCTTTTATGCAATAGAATAAGCTCACATAGTCTAAATAGGAAGGATTTGTAATCCACTTGTTCTTTCCTTTCATAGCATAGTTTTTACTTTCCTTTCATAGTTTAGATTGCATCATCATATAGCTTGCATTTGCATTTTCATAGTGATTCTTGGAGATATTGGCATTGTTGCCCTTGTCTTCCCTTGAATCTCTCATTGTGTGGTTGACTAGCAAGGTCACAAGCTTGTAGCTCTAGCTGAGAGAAAACACATCATAGTCCTTTGCAACTCCATGCATAGAGAGCTATGAGCCGCTTTGTGAGGCCTCATTCTTGAGCAACCTTGCATGTAATGGTTCATAGAAGTGCACCATTTTAGTGTGAACAAATAGTAGTTGTAAGATCAAGCATGGATACTTCAGGTATAGGACTTGTGGTTACTTCACTAGGTAGCAACTGGTGGATAATATTTGGTTCTGAAGGTAACACACAATCCTCAGGATTATCTTCATATGTACTTAACTCTAAGACAAAACTCTCAGACACATCTTTGATTATAACATAGTCATTGTTAAGAATGCTTCGAATGACTTCATCCTCCTCTTGCAGCTTTAGAAATGATTGCCTATATAACATCATGAGTTGAACCACATAATTTAGTTCTTCTTCCCCATCTCCTAAGTCTGGCCATATAGGTGTACTCAAATCCAGTTGCGGTTGAGCTGGAGGATACAATGCTAATTTCTTAGTGGCTTGCCCATCTGAAATTGTCATGTTCCTTGATCTACAACTTATGTTTGCATCAATTTTTGCTAGCCATGGACATCCTAGAATAATAGGGTAACCAACAAGGTTCACTTTTGGTGAAAGGATCATGAAATCAACAGGGTACTTCCAAGAATCTAAGGCAATGATTATATCTTCTATCATTCCATCAGGAGTAACAGTAGAGCTATCTGCTAATTGCAATATTGTTGGAGTAGCTCTCAACCCTTCAATACTCAGCTTATTCATAGTATCCTTAGTCATTACATTAATGGTAGCACCTAAGTCTATTAATGCATTTTTGACAGACTAGCCATTAATGATGATATTCACAACCAGACTCCCTGGATCTGAATATTTTGGTATCACTAGTTTTCCTAGCATGATATAAGCTAATTGTCCTATAACATGAATTGTTGTAGGATCCTTTTTCTTTCTCCTAGGATTTTTAAGACAAGCTTCTTTTATTGCTTTTCCATAAACTAGAACATCTTTTATTACTTGAAACAAGGGAATCTGGAAATGCATATTCTTAAACTGGTCAATGATATCAAATGGCTGATCTTCTTTGGGTATTGGTTTCTCCATGCTGAGCCTCTGAGGAAAAGGTGGTTTAACTGATGTTTGAACATTAACTGAGTTGGGAACATTTTCTGATGCAACATTATTTGGAAAATCATTCTCTAGAATTGGTATTGTTGCTGCAAGAAGGTCTGGCACTTCAGTGATAAGGGGTGGTTCAGGTGTTGGCAAGGTAGTACCTGATCTTAGGTGTATATCAGCTATATCAAGTGCATAGGTAGGGTACTACTAAGCATCAGTAGCATAAATTTTCTGATGTGGTTGTTAACTATTTGGATTTGGCTGAGGTTGAGCAGGTAATTGTGTCTTCTTTTGGGGTCTTGCATTTGGAGGTGGTGGCATTATTGTAGGTATATTTGTTGGAGGTGGTAGAGGTGGATATCTAGGATTTGGGTTAGGCCATTGCTGAGGTCCTCTCCACTGGTTAGTGGGCTACCACTTTCCTTGTGGTTGTTGCCATTGGTTTGGAAATTGTGACCATTGGGGTTGCTGTGGATGATACCATTGATTTTGTTGATTATTTGGCCAAGCATTGTTCCAAGTGGGTTGATTATATTGTGGAGGACTTTGGACATTCTAGTTTTTCCATTGACTATTATATGGACTTGAAGTTTGTAATGGGTCTTGAGGCATACCTTGTCTTGTGGCCCATGGTCGGCGTTGAGCAACGAAGAATACTTTCTCATCCTCTCCTTCTATCTTCAAGTACTCAGTTGGAAGATGCTGGTTCTCTAGGGTTGCGAGCAATTTGCACTAACAATCCTTCTTTTGTTTGCAACAATGAGGATAATATTCTGCCAAATGTGCCTCTGCGTCTACATGTTTCTTCTTAGCGGTCATAGTGTCCAGGTGTGTAGCAACATCATTTATGATGTCTTTCTTGAAGTCTGACAACAGGTTTGAAATCTCCATCTTTGAAATACCAGAGCCACTTCCTTTGGTTAGCATTGAGCGAAATCCTCTTCCTTTCTTAGCCACTGCTCTAGAATAGTTCATACAAATATTCTTAAGGTCATCCCAAGAGGAATAAGATATTTCACTTTCGGCCATGAGGTCTAGAGCTTCAAGAAATTTTCATTCACTCCTCTTAGAAAAATTAACTTATGTGAATCCTCCTGCAATGCATGTTGCGGGTTCTTTTGTAGACTAAATAAGAAGTGTGATATGTAGTCTTCTAATGTCTCTTCTTCCCTTTGTGACATATGAAAGATGTCATCTCCTCTTGAATCACTTCCCTTGCAGTAGTCTTTGTACTTAGAAACAAATCTCTCAGTCCATCCCAATCAGCTATTGCATTCGCTCCTAAGCCCATGAACCATTTGAGGGTTGCCTCCTTCAATGTTGCTGGGAACAACTTAAGCTTATGACTATCAGTATTGTAGTCAAAACTTTGACACAATATGTCAAACTCGAACAAAAAGGTGTCAGGATCTTCCGTAACAAGTCCATAGAACTTTGGAAGTGCTGAAGCAGGTATGTTCTTGAGGTTTGGATTGTTAATAAGGCTTGGAATTGGAAATGGAAATGTAGGAGCTGCCATTATTGGAGGTGTTGGATATTGAAACTGTGGTGGGAAAGTATTGTTGACTCGAGGATTTTGAGCAACATGTGGTCCTGGAGTAGTATTATTATTATGAAAACTAGCTAATATTTCTACAAAAGGACAGAGGTCAAATGTTTCTTGGGTTCCTTCTTCTTCTGTTGAAGATGATGCAACAAACTCAGGACTGGCATCAAGAAATGGTAATTCAAGCTCTTCAAACTCTTCTTTCAGTTTAACAGGCTCCTTTGGAAGAAATCTGCCATAAGAATCTTGCCTTCTTCGATGCATGCAAGTAAGTTGATGACTTGTGAAGAAATATCACAACTTCTTGTATTAACTAAAAACATGAAACTAATCTAAAAAATAAATGACTCTTTTGAGGTTCCTAGTTTGACACCATCCCCAGTAATGGCACCAAAAATGAACAGTCTTGCAATAGGTAGAGATAATCATGCCATTGTCTCTCTCTCAAGGGTAATATATCTATGCTACGGATTACCTATCTCCATCATGAAATGCATTTAGATTGTCAACCCATGGATGTAGACTTGAAATGGGATAGCATAGTTTGTGCACTAAGTTCCTTTAGGAGTCAAAACACTTATGCTACAGGAAGATAAAATGCATGAAAGGAATCTATGCTATTGCTGTAGGAAAGTAAACACACTTGACTATTGAATAGAATTACTACATAAAACTTATGAAATGAATCTAAGCCTGTCTAACACTCAAAACATTCACTATAATCGTCTCTACAAATGTTGTAGGAACAACCACAGATATAATGTTCCAAGAGTAAATAGTAACTCTATTTGAAAATAGGAAAAGTATAGAAAGCAAATCTATTATTACTTAATCTAATCCACCTCCCAAGTGGGCCCCCTTGGTTGGCTTCTGCTAACTACTCAACACAAGAAATAATCCAAAATCACTCTTCCATTAAATTCTTCTTAACTGGTTACATCACAACTGAATAACTCATGAAGAACAAAAATAGAGCAAATTTCACTATGCTGAGTACATAATTATATCTTTCTCCATCTTCTACTAAATCAGTTAAAATCCCTTTATATCAAGGATCGACACTTATTGAAAACATAACAGAAAAGTCTCATTTAATCTCGCCACATAAGGAGGAGATAAAACAACCATAACATGATACAATTACTATTGTCAACAGAATGATAGTTATTAGGAAATTTAGCAAGACTTAATTCCCTATATTCTCTAGAACAGTAGCTCCTTCAAAGCTCGGCACCACCATCAGAATCGTGCTGAATTATCTTGCCATGGTTGGTCTTCTAAGTCCCTTCTTCAATGCAGATGCACCACTCTTGATACCACTCTGTATTTACCTAAAGGTTATTACATTTGGTACACATATGCAAGTCAACATTTCAACTCCTACTTAGATGTTAGAACACAACTTGAAATAATTATATGAAATACTGCATTATATTTATAATAGTTAGCAAAACATATCATTCAGGCTACCCTTAGATTTTGTGGCTTTAGCTATACTTGGCATAGGTTCACATAAGTATAAGTAATAAAACATCTTGGAAATGTTTTTCAGAGTATCAACAAAACATAAAGATCATAACAAAATTGAGTCAATAATTAGACTCATCAGAAACTACAAGTTCTTCATAGGATTGGATACATGACTCGGGAGCCACTCAACACAGGTGTTCTTCAAAGGATAAATTTTCTTCATTGGAGCCATCTAAGGTACCCCACATTCTCCTAGGAAATGAAACTCAAGTGGATATTTAAGGTAAAGGTTCGGTAGCGAAGGATGATGGATCATTCAAGAATATTCTCTATGTTCCTAACTTGAGCACCAATCTAATTTCAATTTACCAAATCACACACTATGGAGATGGAATGAAATTGGAGTTTCTACTTGATTCAATTATGGTAAAATAACTTAAGGATGATGTTTTAGTTGTAGCGGGAAAATAAAATCACAACACAAGGATTTACTCATTCTCCCACTGTGCGCGTAATTATCCTTTTACTTCCTTTCTTAGTCACTCAAGTTCAGAAAGAAATTTATGGAATGAGCGGTTTGGACATCTTAAATACCACTATATTTGGCAGCTAAGCTCTAAGCATATGGTCATAGGTCTACCTCCTATCAGCTTTTCAAATGGTGTATGTTTGGGGTGTTCTATGGGCAAGAATCATGTTGGTTTTTGATTTGACAGTATTTAAACTACCTTGAAAGTGAAGAAATGTATCCAGGGGTTAGCTAAATCCCATGATTAATACACTCAAATAGGAACAAGGGCCAACTAAAAAAGCAATTAAGCTTTCTACACTTTGAACTCTACAAAAGTCAGGCGGGTAAACCTAGGATTATACTCATTCAATATTAACATCACTTTTCACTAATCCTTAACAAAGTAGATAAATGGGCCCATAAATATTCTCTTGCTTATGAAACTAAACTGATACTGTGAGAGCTAATCACACTATCAACTCACTCATGAGCTAAGTAGGGGCTAATATTTCAGATCTACAAATTAAATTTAAAAGATTTGTTTTAATTTTGAGATTTGAACTGTGAAGAGAAATGAATATCAGCTTGACTGCATTTTCTTTGATCAGTGCCTTATTCATTGGGCATATTTCAAACCAGTCCACACTATGGTTTGTGATCTACTCATTCACCTTGCAAATGAAAATCAATTGATGCTTTAAATCCTATACTTATCACAAATCCTCTCCAATACCTTATAATTCTGTCAAAAGTATACTAAGTATTTACTTAATTCCTTGAATCAAAAGCATAGCATAATATGAAACATAATTTTAAACAAATTGTAACTATGATCTTGAGCTCTTTGTTCGCAAGACGTGAAAAATTACAAACTATCACAGAAGGAGACAAGATTTAGAGCAACAATTTTTTGTTGAATCCTTGTATCGACTTCCTTGAAATTAATACATCATAGTATATGACCAAATTCAAAATAACACAATGACTAGAAAACCACACATATTTTATTAAGATTCAGTGCAATCCCAATATACAAAATGAATTTTACACAGTCCTAACCAACTACAAAGACTTCTATTCTTAGAGAGACAAACTAATTTACAATTTTTGATTCTCGGATGCATCCATCCCTTTCCTAGTCTTGGAAATCTATATATAGATGGATATTGAATAGCTTCAAACATGGGACAAAGAAGTTGTCAACATCAAAACAACTTCTCAACTACCTAGAACTAATTACAAACATGAGAGCTAGAAATTTGATTCCTCAAAATCAAATTTGGTTTGCACCACAAGTGAAGCACAAAGATAAGATATGCCTTTTGAATTAACTAATCTCCATCTATTGGCTCTTCATTTAATACCATAACTATCTCAACTACTTCCATGCAGCAGGGCTTGAATCACTCCAATGGTTTCCTTCTTTAATGGCCAAGTTGTCGCACCAACTTCATTCAAGATTTGGCTGAAAGAAACAACTTGCTTCTGCCAGTCCTTCAAGTGTCCCTCTATTCAAAAAAATTAGCAGTGATATGAGATCAAATCACATCTTCATGACATTCTTTTATCCATCAAGACCCAACAACTTGTCCCTATTTTCTCATTGTAAATGGCTCAAGCTATTTCAAAATTTAAGCTGACCTGGTTCTGAAGTTATGTTGACATTCACTTTATCATCTTCACAAGTGCAAAATTATGTATTAAAAACTCATATATAACCTTGCAAGGTCCCACACAAAGCCTTTCATAACTTTGAAACATCATCTTGTTATATCCTCTTAACCTTTCTAAAGTTACACCTAACCACTAGATGCCTCATTGCAACTTCATAACCTAGACATTTTTAACACTGCGAGACACATAATGACAAAGGACTAGGATAATAACAATGGCCCCATGACATGACCTAAGACCCTTTGCTTAAGTGACCCAAAAAGTAACAAAGAAATAGACCAAATGCAAGGTTTTGAACCTAGGAAAATAATTTTGAAATCCTATCAACATATTAAACCCTATTTCCTCACTTCTAAGGAAGAAAAAAAATTCTTCAAATTTTTTGCACTTACTGGAAATTTGACCACTGGTGGCCCTGTCTGGGGATGGAAAATAGATTGCATTTGCACAAGGATTTAGAACTTCTAGGAGAGAAGACCACAAACTTGACAACAAGACTATAGAGAGCACCACAAAAACTGACCAAGCCTATATACAAGGAAAACACAAAGGGAAACACATAGGCACACCAAAAGGAATATGTACAAAATTTACAAACCTAGCTAATGCTCATGGAAAAGAAGGCACCTTCATGAGAAGTACCTTTTTAGAAATTGTCCATGAACAGGCAATTCATGAATGTCACTAGAGATTTCTCTGATAAAATATGAATTTACTCCCTGCTTCTCATGAATTAAGTAAGGTCCTAACTAGATAGGATAAAATTTTCCGTGCTTGTCTTTTTCCTCCAATCTAGCATTCCACAAAAGAACTAGGTTTTCAATGTCAAAGCTTCTCTCTCTAGTTCTTTTGTTATACAAGTTCTTCACTTGCATCTGTAACTTAGCATTCCTTGATGTAGATTATCTTCTAGTTTCATCCAATTCCAGGATATCATCTATCTTGTCATGCATCTTATCAGTCACATCTTCATCATACAACTGGACAAATTTGTACATTCCAATCAAGTTTTTCTGAGGCAATCTAGCCTGGATCCCATATACCAAATCAAATGGAGCACATCCAATTGACTTCTTTATAGTCACTCTGTCAAACCATACTGCCAGAGGTTTCTTAGCATCACATGCTTTCTTGTTAGTGTCAAGGATCCTTTTAATGATCTTCAATAGATTATTTTGCTTGATTTAGCTTGGTCATCACCCTATGGATGGTAAGGGGATGAAGTGGATATGTTTATACCATACTTTTCACAAAATTCAATATAGTCATCAGACCTTAAACACATTGCATTATCTGTCACAATTCTCTTTGGACATCCAAATCTGATAATAATATTGTTTAAAATAAATTCCATTACAACCCTACTAGTGGATTTCCTAGTAGGGACAACCTCTACCCACTTAGTGAAATAGTTAGTGGCCACCAAAATCCATGAATGACCACCACTCAACTTATTTGAGACTTCTCCAATAAAATCTATGCCCCATTATTGGAAAGGAGGTTGAACTTTAATAGGTTTTAAGGGAAAATTACCTAAAAACTTTAACTTACTAGAGAATCTTTGGCATGCATCACATCTCTTCACAAGCTCAAAAGAATCCATGAACAATGAAGGCCACCAGAAACCTGCCCTCACAACCTTTTGTGTTGTTTTCTTAGCTATATAATGACCACCACAAATTCCACTATGCATATCATTCAAAACTTTATTTGCTTGATCCTTGTCAACACATTTTAGAAATACACCATTAGTATTTCTCCACCACAACTTACCGATTATAATTTCATACTTGATGGCATGAAGTTTCAAATTCCTTTTAACACTTTCATTTAAACCAGGAGGGCAGTTCATTTTATGCAAATAATAAATGATGTTAGTATACCATTCACATAGATCTATATCACATGTATATGTTGTATTCTCTTCCTCAACCTGATTTATCTAGTTGGCATCTAGCTTTTCTTGGGTCATCAACTTTGCAAGTCCTTGACCTCTAACCAGTTTGGTAATTTGAACATCAATGTTGAATTCTTGGATCATGTTGATCCATCTACACCTCATGCCTAAGGCTTCTTGATGTGTTAAAATATCCTTTACTACAACACTGGGTACATAAGCAACCATAATTGCTCCCATTAGGTAACATCTAAAATCTTTTACTGTCTTCACTAGTGCATAAACATGTTTCTCATTTATTTCATATTTCAACTCAACAACTTGAAGTGACTTTCTAAAAACTGCAATTCATTGTTCAAATCCTTTTGAATTCTTCTATAACAATACTACAACCATTATAGATATAGAAATAACATGGAGCAGAGAAGGGAGGAGCATTTTCAGAAGGAGCCTCGGCCCCAATGGTTATCTGCAAATTCTTATGATGGGAGACAAGGTCACAAGGACCATTGGTGCTTCAAACAGCATGGAGGCCTCTCTTATAGATCTCAACAAGGAGTGTCGTGGCCCTTCAATAGGCATTTTCAACAAGGGTTTCAGCCCAACTCATCCTTTTGACATCCAAGGGAAGATATCTCCCAAAACAAAGGAACAAAAAACTCAAGCTGGAATGGAAGGAGAGGGGAGAAAATGACACCCAGGCATGGGCAAAACCTACACTATGTGTAGTTTGGTAAAAGCTTTGATTTTTGGCAGATTGCAAGGAAGTTTTACAAACCAACACATCCCAGTCTGTCAAAGGTTGTGACGACGTCTGCGGCGCTTGCGAAGACTCCTCTGAATAATATAAGGTATGAGATCTCCACTACTATTAGAGTTTCAAACTCTAACTGGCAAGAAGCATCCTTAACTCTAAAGGAGAGGGCTTTCTTCTTTAAATGGCTTGGTCTGTGGCCATCTATTTGCACTTTAAGGCATTGGTGCAAGGATGTTTGGGGGGAAGGTTGTAAACTTAAAACCCTCTCTAATGGTTTCTATATGGGCTTGTGTCCTTCAAAGGATGATAAAGAATGGATTCTAAACAATGGTCCTTATCTCATTGAAGGATAGGGGATCTACTTGAAGGATTGGGAAGAAAAATTTGACCCTAAAAAGGAAAGTTTAAAAGAATATCCGGTCTGGCTCAGTTTACACAACCTACCATTGGAATACTGGGGAGAAGAAATGCTTAGACATATAGGTAATTGCATTGGCACTTTTATTAAATATGAGGAAGTGATTTATGATAAAGACACCTCGATCCATCCCTAGATCTTGATTAGTCTGTAGGTAAACAATCCCATCCCTGATACTCTTACCCTAGGAATAGACTGTGGTTTTTGGGTTCAGAAGATCACAAGATGGCAGGGTAAGGACCCAACCTCTTCTCTTGAGGTAAACATTTATGTATGAAAAGATAAAGGGAAGGAGCATGACTCAATGCTAGAAGAACTTGAAAGAAGGTCTCTCGAATAGGAGATGGTCAAGCCGGACCTCGCAGATCAATTCATATCCAGATGTCCTTATGTTGCTTTACACTACAGCCACAAATTTAAAGGGGCCATTGACTCTTCCTTTATAGAAGCTTATATGCCCTCTAGGGAGGCATCTCACAATCCCTCAACACAGGTGGTGAAGGAAACACCCTTTTCTCAATTCTCAGCAGCTCCTGAAGTGGATCGATGCCCCCCTCCCCCTAAGTTTGATGCTTCTTTGTGTCAGGTGGATCATTTCCCTCCTATGCAACCCTCTGAGGCAAATGATGCCTATGGCCCTCTTATTATTCCAGACTCTTTTGATTTTCTTGGTAGGCTCTCAGCCTCCATTCTGGCCAAGGCTCCAGATAATGCGGGTGCACGGGATAAGCAATAGGATATTTTTAAGGATATTGAGATCTCTCCCATAAGGAATCTGAGTAATTCCTTTGAGGATGAAAAGGATTTTGATGGTGCTTCCGAGGAATGGGACTCCAAGTTTGATGGCCCTGATGCAGGGAATGACCCGAATGACCTTGGCCTATTCGATAAGGTTGGCTCTTTTGAACAAAGAAGGTTGGGATAGACTACTTCATCCTTGAAACAGCCAAGAATCAGGGAAAAATAAAGGAGGGCAAAATCTATTTGGATGAGGTTGGAGATTGCAGGAAATGTTGCTAACCAAACCAAACTTTTGAGATTAGGAAAAGGCCTTTTCCCAGGATCCATGAAAACCTTATCATGGAATGTCAGGGGCTGCAATGCCCCTGACAATCTTCATTTGATCAAAAGATGTCTTGATCAAATGAAACCTGATCTTGTGTTGTTACAAGAAATAAATATCAAAGATGATGTTGGTGACTTTTTCAAAGTTAAGTTTAGTAGGTGGAATTGTGAACTTGTTTTTGCTCAAAGGGCGTCGGGTGGACTTGGCATTCTATGGAATCTGGGATCCCTAGATATGACTGTGCTATAGGCCGATCAGCACTGGAAATGCATAAGAGTGTTTGTGAAACACCTTCACTGTCACATTTATGTCTTTAATATTTATGGGCCCAATTGCAGAACCCAAAAATGTTTGGTTTGGAACTCATTGTTGAGTGTCCTAGAAAACTTGGATGATGGTGTTGTTGTGCTGGGTGGAGATTTTAATGCAATTCTCTCCCCTATGGATAAGAAAGGTGGTAAAGGATGGAACAGTGTTAGTCAAAGGGATTTTTCTACCTTTGTAACTTCCTACGGCCTTGTAGAGATCCCCTTTAAAAAAGGTGATTTCACTTGGACTAACAAGCGTGCTGGCATCCTTAACATTGTTGAAAAGCTTGATCGATTTTTTGTTGGTGGTAATTGGGTTGCTATATCTTGGACTTGTGATGCTGAAATTCTCCCTTTTCGAGGTTCAGATCATTTCCCAATCACCTTAAGGATACAACATGAGGAGACCCTGGATAGATGTCCCTTCAAATTTGAATCGATGTGGTTTACTGCCCATGGTTTCTGTAACCTGATTAATGGCTGGTGGTCTCAAGCTCTGAAAAGATCAGGTAATAAAGCTTTTTTATTTGTCAAGAAACTTCAATTTATTAAAGAGCAGTTAAAAGTTTGGAATGGGCTGCACTTTAAAGATATTTTTGTTGAAAAACTCAAAGTAGAGGATAAACTAAGTGCCCTGAGCATGCATATTATTGAGAAAGGTTTTTTGGAGGATGATTTCATGGTAGAGAAGTGTTTACAATCACAATTGGAAGGTTGGTTGAAAAAAGAGGAGATTTTCTAGCGGCAGAAGTCTAGAGAGACTTGATTGAAGGAGGGGGATCAAAACACTAAGTTCTTCCACAATTCCCTGAAACAATGTTGAACTCATAATAAAATTTATAGTATTTAGAATGGTCATGGGGATGTGCTAAGAGACAGAGATGAGATCAATGTGGAAGCTGTAGCTTTCTTTTCTAAAAAGAAACTTGCGATGGAGAACCATAACCCTTTATTTGAGGATGTTCTTGGTGTCATTCTTTATTTGGTTTCAGATGTGCAGAATAGGGACCTTAATAAACCTATTTCTATGGAGGAAGTAAAAGCTACCCTTTTTGGTCTAGGAAGGGATAAGGCCCCAGGCCCTAATGTTTTTCCAGCTATTTTCTTTCAGAAGTTTTGGAATCTTATTGGGAAGGATCTTTGGGAGGTCGTGGAGGAATCTCGGCGTGGTGGTTTTATTATTAAAGATCTCAATAATACTTTTATTTCTCTTTTCCTAAAACAAGACACTCAGTCTTCATTTGAGGACTTCAGGCCTATTGCTTTATGTAACACTGTCTACAAGGTCATCTCCAAAGTGATAGCCAATAGGCTCAAACAGGTTCTCAACACTGTGATCTCTGCTGCTCAAAGTGGTTTTTCCCCTGGGAACTCTATTTTTGAGGGAGTGGTGATTTCCCATGAAGCAATTCATTCCATTCCCATAGCTAAAAGTAAGAAAATGCTAGTCAAGTTAGATATTAAGAAAGCCTACGATGAGGTGGAAAGAAGTTTTTTACTGGCAGTTTTAAGTAGATTTGGGTTTGAGGAAAGTTGGATAAGTTGGGATCATAGTTGTATAACTACTCCAAGGTTCTTTGTGCTTGTTAATGGAAGCCCTCAAGGTTTTTTTGAACAAGAAAAGGGGATTCGACAAGGGGATCCACTATCCCCCTTTCTTTTTATATTGATGGCAGAGGTTCTTGGCAAGATTATTTCTTGAAAATAGCAAGATGGTGTTTGGAAGGGCATCCTTATTACAGAAGGCATGGAGGTGCTCTCTCATCTTCAGTTTGTGGATGATACCTTTTTGGGTGGATATGCCTCTATTCAGGAAGCCAAAGTCATGAGGGACACCCTAGAGCTATATGGAAAAGTCTCGAGGCAGCTAATAAATTGGAGAAAGTCTGAGATTTTTTTCTTCAATACCCCTCTGAAGGAACAAGTGAAGATTGGAAAAATCTTGGGCATGAAGATGAGCCTTCTCCCCAGCAAATATCTTGGCATACCTCTTTTCACAGGTAGTAACAAGTATGAGCTATGGAAGGATTTAGTTAGTGAATGTCTTAAGCAGATGCATGGGTGGAAAGGGGAATGACTTTCCTCTGCAGGAAGGATTCTGATGCTGCAAATAGTGATCTCTGCTATCCTTGTTTATTCTATGATGTGTATGGATATCCCCAAAAAAATCCTGAAGGTGGTTGAAGCTAAGATGAGGAAGTTTTTTTGGTGTGGATCAAAGGAGGATAAGATCCCCTTGGTCTCATGGGAAAAAATTTGTAGGCCCAAAGCTAGCGGTGGGGTAGGTATAAGGAACTGGCAGATTATGAATAAAGCCTTAGGGGCCAAAATGGTTTGGAGTATGTATAGAAACCCTTCATTCTATTAGGTCAGATTACTCCAAGCCAAGTATTTGGATTCACCAGATAGGTCAAGGATCCTCACTATCAAAGACCCCCCTTGTGGATCGGCCATATGGAACTTTTTGTTATCTTGTAGACCTGTTATTTATGATCACATTTCATGGCAGACCTATAATGGTAGTGAGGCCCTATTTTGGGATGACCCATGGAATAATCTCCCAGCTCTGAAGGATGTTCAGGAATTTTCCCAGATGAAGGTCTTCTTTGAATCTAAATGGGGGTCAAAAGTTAGAGACTATTTGGAATTGGCAATTGGTGCTGAAGGGCAATATTGGAGATGGAAATAGTTAGATATTGTGGATCTTTCTATGCAATAGAAGGAGCTCATGAAAGTTATTTTCAATAGCAGATCAGTAGCTATTACTAGACAGTGTGATAGGATCAGGTGGTGTGGATCTCTCTCTAGAGACTACTCTATCAAGTTGGGATATGTTATGTTGGATTTAAATGATGCCACCTAGTTTCCTTCACAAGACCTATGTTGGAAAAAGGATTTACTACCTAAAGTTGGTGTCTTTGCATGGTTGGCATGCAAAGGTCAGATATTGACTGCAGAGAGAAGGAAATGATTAGATCTAAAAGGACCTACTAGGTGTGCCCTCTGTGAAAGTGAAGAGGAATCAACAGATCATTTGTTGATTCAATGTAGGTATGCAGATCATTGTTGGAATTTTGTACAACAAAAATTGAAGTGGCAAGGCCTGAGAGCAAACACTATATAACAGGTTTTTTATGGTTGGCCCCGGGTGACTAGGAAATCAACCTTACCAGGAATTTGGTCAATCATACCATCCCTGGTTGTGTGGGAATTGTGGAAAGAATGTAATAGGAAGATTTTTAGAGATGAAAAGGAATCTATACAAAGGTTCTTAATGAGATTGCAACATGCAATCGAGGAGGTGGTTAGCACATTAGCCACAAGAAGACAATTTTTTAAAATCCCTTACACAAAAGAGGACAGGGCTATTCAATTGCAATAGCCAAGCATTAGATTTTCCTCCCCTGCTAGTGCTCTAGTAACCAGGAAGAATCTGATGGGTAAAGATAAAAGTATTTGGAGTCCGCTAGAGGATGGCTGGATAAAGGTAAACTTTGATGGGGCTACAAAAAACAATCCTAGTAGAAGTGGAATTGGGGTAATTTTATGAAATAGTGATGGTAACACTATTCTAACCACGTCAAAAAGATGTGAGAATGGCACTAATAATATGGTTGAATGCAAAGCTGCACTTCTCATGGTAAGACTTGCAAAGAATCATGGTTTTAGCAAATTACATTTGGAAGGGGATTCTTTGTTAGTTGTGCAAGCTATTTCCAATTTATCCATTAAAGCTTGGCACTTAGAGAATGAGATTATGTTGATTAGAGAGGTGTTATCAACCTTGGAAAACTATAAGGTCACCCATATTAAAAGGGAGGGTAATGACGAAGCGAATTTTCTTTCAAAGCAAGCAGTGGAGTTTGTGGATATTGGGGACCTTAAGATAGATGATTTTAATTTATATCATGGATCGATGCATTGAGTGGTTGTGGTCTGATGATGTCATGAAAGCTTATGTCAGATTGCTATGACATATGATGGATTGCTTCAACCATCATGTTGTAGGCAAGTTGCTCCTTTCGGCAAGTACACATGAAGGAGAATAATGGTAGGAATTGGCGGCAGTCCCTGGGTGAATGTGTTTTGATGTTTGGCACGTTTGGTGTCCTATGATGGTGGCACTTTTAAATACTTTCTTGATGGGTTTTCCTTATTGTGGTGTCTCAATTTTTTGTTTGCGCTAGTGTGCTCTTTGCATTTGGTGTGATCTTCGGTGCTATAATGGAAGTGACATTTACTTTCCACACCAGGAGGCAACAGAAAGAGATTTATGGCCCGGTTGATGATCATAGGGTGAAGGTAATGGTAAAATGCCCCTCAAGGAAGGTCGTTCAAGCGTTCTAGCAGACATTGGGGCCTCTTTTCCATAATGGTGATTGAAAATGGAAATTGCAGGTAGATATAGCTGCCATGATTATGGCCTGGGGTTTGGAACTGGGTGAACATGAAAATCGTGTGGCTTGGGTCATGAGGGCGCTGTTTGATGATGAGTTAATTGCATGGTTGGACTTACTGCTTGAGTGGGCATATTTCGGTTGGGCATTTAATTATAGTGAATGCTTCTTAGATGAAGAAGAAGGTGTGGAGGTGGGCATCTTCCCCTTTTTTCATTGGCCGAAAAGGGTTGACAGAGATAGTTATTTGGCGGCAAGGAGAGCTGGTTGGGATGGCCTAACACAGGGCATTGAAAACTTTATGGCTGCAAGGAGGATGGTGAAGGTGTCAACCATCTTCCTAAAGAGGTGTCATTCTCTTCAGCACAGGGGTGACTTGGGAGATATGAGGGCAAATTAGTTTGGTGGTTGGCCATATTTTTTGTTGCTATTCCCACATGCTTTTGTGGGTTTTTGTCTTGCTTCAACAATAGCAAGATTTTGGAGGAATGGCGAGCATTCCCTCTGTGTTCTTTTGGCTAGTTACATATGGTTGATCCAAGGTTTCAGTTCTGGAAAATTTTTGCTCAGGGTGGCGTTGTTGTATCTGATGTGGAAGCTCATGTGTAATGGTCACATTCATTAGCCTACAGGAGGTTTTTTGTATGGATGTTTTGGTTTGGCCCTATCTCTTTATAAGGGTGTATTTGGGTCTTTATTGTATACATCTGGATTGTAAGGATCCTTTGGAAGTTATTTTGTATGCTTCTTCATTATGTAATTAATCTTATCTTAATAAAATACAACTTATTACCGATCAAAAAAAATAAAAAATACTATAGCCATTATATGAAAGAATGCAAAGGAAAATATATGCATGGGCTTATCATAATCTGGGGCTTTAAGAAAAGGAGAATCCTCAATTGCTTGTTTTATATTCTGGAAAGAAACATATGGCTCCTCATCTCATTTAACTTCAGATCCTTTCTTCAACATCTTTGAAATAGGTATGCTAATTTATGCAAAATTAGTGACAAACCTTCTTAAGAAATTTACCTGTCCAAAGAAAGACTGAATACCTTTTACATTTTTAGGCTGTTGGATTTTATCAATGGAAGCCACTCTCTCAGGGTCAATTCTAACACCTTCTTTAGAAACTAAATGACTCAATAATTTTCCTTCAGTCACACCAAAGAAGCATTTTCTTGGATTTAGAGACACACCATACTCCAAAGCTTTTGCAAATATCTTTTCCAAATGCAAGCAATGATCCTCTTCCTTCTTAGAATATGTTGTTAGATCATCCTGATACACAACCAATAAAATATTAATGAACTCTACAAATGCAACGTCCATAGCCCTTTGAAATGTTGCCCCTGCATTGGTAAGGCTTGTAGACACCTAAAAATTATTCATATTAATTAAATTTATTTAATTAATAATCCTTGTGACATCGCAATTAGTTTTAATTAATTAATTACTATTGTCATATTCCTCTACCCATTTAATTATAAATATTTAATTAAGTTGGGTTCATTACCTAAAGTATTTAAATCTAATTTGAATACCCCCTATCTAATGTATTAAACTTATTTTAATGCATGTCCCTCATAAATCCTTTTTTGAATAAATCTATATTTATTTAAATTCCTCCACATCCTAATGTTCTTCTAAGCTTGGATTAATCTAAAACCAATTTAAATTAATCTAAATCCCTACATAAATCCTAGCCTACACACATCACCTCACTTGCTAAACCTACTCTCCCACCTAATCATTCTTCTAACCTCACTTAAAAAGTTATTCCTAACCTTATTAGAGCTAATGGATTGCTCACACATGTGTGAGAAACTCTTTCCAAGGAATTTGTTGGATTACGGAGAGGGGGGATGAATTAGTAATCCCTGATCACAAATACCTTAAAAACATTTCTATGATTAACTTGGTAGCAGCTTGGTAACCACATAATTCACTATTTACCAACAGTAATTAAACTATATCAATCAATAAATCATTCACATAGATCCTTCACAATGTGTAACACCGATATTTAACATGGAAACCCAGCTTTCAGAAAAACCACTGTGGGAATTGTCACCCACTAAGAAAATACTCTTCTAAAGTACATCTGGTTAAGAGCCAATATGGTTAAAGATAACAAAACACACTATTAGGTGTGACCCGATTAAGGGATTTACCTCAAATCTATTAGGATCTTCACCCTGTTAGGAGTGGCCTTCTTAGATGGCTTTAAACACTCATTTAAAATGTCACCTTTGTCAAGGTTTTTACAATAATGTTAAGTCTACTCTATTAAGAGATTTCTCTATTACAAATGCTAGTAAGAAATAGTAATAAAATTGACCTATAGATTTGCAACTATCTTTTCTCAATCAGATCCTTGTGCGCTCTTCAATCTTCACTTCAATTCTTCATTATCCACTGGAATCAACACTTCTTCAAATCCTAATTTTCCCACTTGGAATCTCCTTGTTCCTTCTTCTCTAAACTAGTTGGTAACCCTTCAACTATTCAATTTGCCAATTATTTGTCCATATAAGATTATCCTTTATATAGACAAATTTTGCCTCTTAATCTCATCTATTACGTTTTCCTATAATCAATCTTGACTGTTCAATTCATTATACCATGAAATTGAATCACGGTAACATGTTTCATTTTCACCAAGGAACTTGAACTTTTCTAGAAACTTGTTCCATTTCTTTTTGCCACTTAGATCTTGTCGTGGATCTTCATCTTGAATTTTCCTATCCATAGATCTCTTGTAACTAACTCTCCTCATCATCATGATCATCTAGCTCATCATGGCTAATCATTAAATATTGATTCCATCCTTATTTAATATTTTCCTTGCTTGGTGTTCTTCATTATAATTTTGGTTACATCAGTCGGTGCCTAAACCTTTCTGATTTACCGAGTGACCTTTTTACCTTTACCTTATCGAGTGACTTTTCCATCTTAGTAGCAAAAAAAAATTAATTTACTAAATTGTCAAATCTTCATCACCATGCTTTATCGAATTAACATAATCATATGTTAGGTAGAAAAAAATTATATCAACATAACCTAATCTTTGTCTAATCTATATCAGTTGCCCAATTAAGTTCTACAACTTCTCAACTTCTCATTTCTTCTTCTCCTTAACTAATTCATCTTATATAAGTACCGAATGATATGGCAACATAGTATAAACCAAAAATAAATTTCTTGACATCAATGAAAAGACTATAACTTATCTAACCTTTCTACTATCATCATGTATACCTCTGATATTGGTTGGTCTTCATCATCAGCTCCATCAGATAATCAATCTTCAACATTGTTATCAATTATGGTAACAATATCCCTCTTTGGCATTGATGGCAACACTAACAAATTTAGTGTTCAGTGTTCAATTGATGATGGTATCCTTCATTGTCATTCATATAATGTACTCCCTCTGAGTAGTAACTCATTTGTAATCTGTCTCTCTCTTTCAGTAACACTTTCCATTCTGATTTCATCACCAACATTCTCCTTCTATGTATTCATCTTCATCATGATCTACCATTCTTCCTCTTTGAGTAAACATCTCCATTCATCTCATCTCCCTGTTGTACTCATCTCTCTCATATGTTCATCTGATTTGTCTCCCTCTTTGACATATACTAATTCATCTCCTTTCTATTGAATTTCACATTATTCTCTCTCTTTGAAAACAATGCCAAAGAACCATAAACTTCTTAGATATACCTCAAGTATAGATTTTTATTGCAGTCATAAACATCCTTTTTTCACAACTTTAGGCTTCACCTAAAGAGTGAACACTAGCATCAACACACAAGATAGATATTCTATTGATTCCTTGAATTGATGCAACGTGTATCTTTCCTTAATGAACATTAGATAGGGGAAGAACCCCTAGCTTACCTTAGAGATACTCAAAAGAATCCTTTGGTAATGGTTTTGTAAATATATCAGCTATCTATTCTTTAGAATTCACATACTCCAATGCCACATGCTTATCTTGTACTTTCTCTCTCAAGTAGTGATACTTAATAGATATATGCTTTGTCTTGGAATGCATCATAGGGTTATTTGATATGTTAATAGCATTGGTGTTATCATAATAAATTGTAGTAGGATCAGTAATCTCTTCATGTATACCTTCCAATAGTTGTTTGATCCATACAATGTCAGAACAATTTATAGCTACTACTGCATATTCAAATTCAATAGTATATTGTGAAATACAACTTTGTTTCTTGCTTAACCATGTCACTAGCCTTTCTCCCAAAAATAAATCTCCACCACTAGTACTTTTCATGTCATCAATATTTCCTGCCCAATTAGCATCATTATATACCTTAAGATCAAAATTTCCTCCTCTTGTGTATAACAGACCAAAATCTTCAGTCCCTTTCAAATATCTAAATATCCTCTTAACTACAGACAAATGTGTCTTCTTGGGATTTGTAGAAAACCTTGCAACAATGCCAGCTGAATGTGTTATATCAGGTCTTCTATGTACAACATATTGTAGCTTACCAATCATAGATCTATAAAGTGTCTCATTCACTTCCTTAGTGTCATCTTCCTTGGACAATTTACAACTAGTAGCCATCAGTATTCCAATTAGTTTTGAGTCTTCCATATTGAATGTTTTCAGGATCTCCTTGATATACTTAGATTGAGTGATGTAGATCCCATCCTTTACTTGTTGAATTTGAAGTCCAATAAAGAATTTATTCTCTCCTGTCATAGACATCTCAAATTTCTTTCTCATTTCCTTAGAAAATGACTTGGGCATTGTCTCATTACCACCAAATATAATATCATCAAAAAATATCTAAACAATCATAATTTCATCAAATTTATCACATTTCAAGTATAAATTATTGTTATCACTAGTCCTTTCAAATCCAATCTTAACTAAGTAAGAGTGCAGTCTTTCATACCATGCTCGAGGAGCCTACTTCAATCTATATAAAGCTTTATGTAGTTTGTATACCATATTCTTATTATTCTTGTCAACAAATCCATCAAACTATTTAAGTGAGACTTCTTCTTCAAGAATTCCATCCATAAATGCAGATTTAACATCCATTTGATAAACTTTGAATCCTTTATAAGTAGCATATGGAAGAAATATTCTTACACCTTCTAATCTAGCAACAAGGGAAAAATTTTCACCATAGTCAATACCTTCTTCTTGTACATACCCTTTGCAGACTAATCTTGCTTTATTTATGATGACATCTCCTTTCTCATTGAGTTTATTTATGAAAATCCATTTTGTTCCAATCACATTCTTATCCTTAGGTTTGGGTACCAGTGACCATGTGTTATTCTTTTCATCAATTTCTTCTTTCATAGCATTCATCCAATCTTCATTCTCTAGTACATATTTGACTAATCTAGGCTCAAATTCATAAATCAAACATGTGCTATCTTTTAACTTACTTCTTGTCATGAATCTTGCATTTTTGTCTCCAATTATTTTGCTTGGTGAGTGGTGTCTTCTCACATACTTTGCTAATGAAGGTTCAATGGTTTGTTCATCATTATTCTCATATCTCGATGGAGTCACATCTTGTTCATCAATTCCTTATAGTTTCTACTCGATTGTGTCAATCGAATTACCATCTTGTACATAAAAAAAATCTGTTATAATCTGCAAGTTCCTTTTTGCTATCCTCTTCATTCCTTTATAAAAATTCATCAACTCTTACATTTTCACTTTCAACTATTTTCTTAGAATCTTTGATTAAACATTTATATGCTTTTCTCTTTGATGAGTAACCAATAAATATTCCTTCATCTCCTCTAGAGTCAAAATTTCCATTTCTAGAATCTTTCAGTATATAACACCTACTTCAAAAAAAATTGAAATAACTTACATTCAGTGTGTGTCCAAACCACAATTCATAGGGTGTCTTGTTGGTACCTTTCTTCAACTATATTCAATTGAGAGTGTAAACTGCAATACTTATAACTTCTCTCTAGAATGTTTGTACAACCTTCTTATCAATCAACAAAGTTCTAGAATAGTCAACAATAGATATGCTTCTTCTCTCAACTATCCCATTTTGTTGTGGATTCCTCGATGTAGACACTTGTCTTTTAATTCCATGCTCATTACAGAAGATAGTAAATTCATCAAAGATAAATTCACCTCCTCTATTATATCTCAAACACTTGAGTTGTTTCCCTAATTCCTTCTCAACTCTAGCCTTATAATAGTTAAACAATATTTGAAATGCATCATATTTTTCTTTTAGAAACATAACTGACATCATTCTTGAATAATCATCAACAAACAAAATAAAGTATTCATCTCCATAATAGCTTTAAATTTTCATAGGACCACAAAGGTCAGTGTGAATCAGTTCCAAAATACATTTTGCAGAATAAGTTTTTCTTGAAACACTAGACTTGGTCATCTTACTAACTTGAAATTCTCTACACATTACTTTATCAGGTTTGTATAATCTCGGTAGTCCTCTGACTCTACTCTTCTTACTCACTTTGATCAAATTATCAAAATTCACATGACATAGTCTCTTATGTCATAACCATACACCTTTATTTTTAACAAACAAGAAACTCTCTGCATCAGTATCAAGATAAAATAAATTACCTCTTGATTATCCTCCAGTTCCAATTAGATCTCCATCAGCACCATAGATCTTAACTTTTATGTTCTAAAATTCCATTCGGTGGTCAGTATTGTTTAGTTGTACAAAAATCAATGGATTATAGTTCAGTCCTTTAACCCAATATGCATTTTTACATTTCATCCTCTCATTTAACACAATACATTACTTACCTTTCATGGGGCATGGCACATCATTGTCAAATCTGACAAATCCTCCATCTTATTCTTCTAGGTTCTCAAACTTATCAATATCACCAGTCATATGATGTGAACAACCACTATCAATAATCCAAGGGTCTTGTTTACTTACATGAGAAACAAGTTCTTTTTCATCTTCATACTTTTCCTCATCAAATTCTTTCTTAACATCAACATAGACAACTTCATATTCTTCTTTGGTATCATCAAATTTATCATCAGTTACACCTTCCTCAACTAGGTAGCAAGACTTCTTACCTTTGTCCTTAAAATATCTGAACCTTCGGTGTCAGTTGTCTCTTTTGTCATTCTTATCATTCATGTCATTGTCAGGACATCCAGATGCAATATGTCCAATATTATTACAATTGAAAATATCAATGGTATTTTTCCTTTATACTTTCCTTTGCCTCTAGGTATTCAGTTAGCCAGCAGTGCTTCAAATTCCTCTTGTTCTTTCTCTTCATTTAGAATACTACCATACTCATTTCCATATGAATTGTTGTGATTCTCTCTTTCTCTTCTTGATGATCCAATGCTTACATATGACTTGAAGGTAGTCTAAATGGTTGGTAGACTATTATCATAATTGCTAAGCTCAAATGTAGTCAACATACTGATTAGGTATTCAAGAGTAACAGTATTGTTCATTATAGATCTCAGTTCCTAAATTGTGGATACTTTAATCGCATACTTAGAAGAAAGAGTTCTCAGGATTTTACTTACCACTTCTTCATTGGTCAAGGTTCTACCAGCACCTCTGATGGCACTAACAAATTCCTTAATTCTGCTACTATATTGTGTGATGTTCTCTTCATCTTTCATCCTCATTTCACCATATTTTCCTCTCATACTATCAACCTTAGCTTTTTTTACATGTTGATCTCCTCCATAGATAAGTGTAAGCATGTCCCATGTTTCTTTTGAATCAACACAATCCTTAATATCATTAAATTTAGCATCGAAGAGGGAAGAAGCAATCTCTATCATAACCAAGTTGTGTTCCTTCTTTTCTCTCATCTGATCAACTGTCAAAGGTCCAGTAGGCAGTGGAGTGTATTCATTATCAATCAAGTTCAGTGCAGAGTCTCCAATCCTAGACATATACAATCTCATTCTTCTTTGCTATGTAGAGAAACTTTCCTTGTTCAACTTAGGTACTTCTCTCATATACATCTATAGATCTTTTACTCAAGTATTGTAAAATTATCTCTTCAAAGTACTTAGCTTCGATACCAATTTTTGGATTACAAAGAGGGGTCATGAATCAATAATCCCTTATCACAAATACCTTAAAAGAATTCTCTGATTAACTTGGTAGCAGCTCGGTAACAACATAGTTCACTATTTACGGACAACATTAAATAAACTATATCAATTAGTAAATCA
Source organism: Chamaecyparis obtusa (assembly GCA_027943335.1). Taxonomy (NCBI): domain Eukaryota; kingdom Viridiplantae; phylum Streptophyta; class Pinopsida; order Cupressales; family Cupressaceae; genus Chamaecyparis; species Chamaecyparis obtusa. Next base: position 803,376 of record BSBK01005632.1, read on the forward strand.
TTCACACAAATCATTCATACCATGTAACACCAATATTTAACATGGAAACCCAGCTTTGGGAAAAACCATTGTGGTAATTAACACCCACTAAGAAAATACTCTTCTGAAGTGCACCCGATTAAGAGCCAATCTGGTTAAAGATTACAAAACATACTGTTAGGTGTAACCCGATTAAGGGATTTACCTCATATCTATTAGGATCTTCACCCTATTAGGAGTGGCCTTATTATAGGGCTTTAAACACTCTTTTAGAATGTCACCTTTCTCAAGGTTTTTATAATAAGATAGTTAAGTCTACTCTGTTAAGAGATTTCTCTGTTACAAATGCTAGTAAGCAACAGTAATCAAATTGACCTATAGATTTGTAACTATCTTTTCTCAATCAAATCCTTGTGTGCTCTTCAATATTCACTTCAATTCTTGATTATCCACTAGCATCAACACTTCCTCAAATCCTTCTTTTCCCACTCAGAATCTCTCTGTTCCTTCTTCTCTACAATATTTGGTAACCCTTCAACTATTCAATTTTCCAATTGTTTGTCCATATAAGATCATTCTTTATATAGATAATTTTTGCCTCTTAATATCATCTATTACATTTTCCTTTAATCAATCTTGACTGTTCAGTTCATTATACCATGAAATTGAATCTCGATAACATGTTTTCTTTTCACTTGGGAACTTGAAATTTTCTAGAAACTTGTTCCATTTCTTTTTGCCACTTAGATCTTGTCATGGATCTTTGTCTTGAATTTTCTTATCCGTAGATCTCTTGTAACTAACTCTCCTCATCATCATGATCATCCATCTCATCATAGCTAATCATTAAATATCGATTCCATCCTTATTTAATATTTTCCTTGCTTGGTGTTCTTCATTATAATTTTGGTTACATTTCTTGGTGCCTAAACCTTTATGCTTTACCGAGTGACCTTGTTTTTACCTTTACCTTATCGAGTGACTTTTCCATCTCGGTAGCCAAAACAACTTAACTTACCAAATTTTCAAATCTTCATCGCCATGCTTTAGCAACTTAACATAATCATATGTTGGGTAGAAAAAATTTATATCAACATAACCTAATCATTGTCCGATCTATATCAGTTGCCTAATTAAGTTCTACAAATTGTCATTTCTTCTTCTCCTTAACTCATTCATCTTATATCATTACCGAATGATATGGCAACATAATATAAACCATAAATCAATTACTTGACATTAATGACAAGACTATAACTTATCTAACATTTCCACTATCATCATGTATACCTCTAATTTTGGTCAGTCTTCATCATCAACTCCATCAGATAATAAATCTTCAACATTGTTATCAATTATGGTAATAGAAGCCACCCAACTTCCTTAAATGCTCCAACCCCTTCTTAAAAATTTTTCCCCTTTACTCTTCCCCAAAGTTGCTCACACATGTGTGAGCAACCTTGATCCACTCAAACCTTTGTTACAATTAGTGGTTTCCATTGCACCAAAAGATTGACTTGTTAATGCCTGATACAACCAGTAGACTTATAGAAGACATAGGAGGCGGTTAAGCCATGTCACAAATCCCAAGGGGAGTGCTGACCATTTTTCCAACAATCTCCCCCTCAGCGTTACCCGAGGGGATTCAAACCTGTGACCAAGCTTTGATACCACTTGTTATAAGTAGTGGTTGTCATTGCACCAAAAGATCAACCTATTAATTCCCGATACAACCACTAGACTTATAGAAGACACAAGAGGCGGTTAATCCATGTCACGATCCCAAGGGAAGCGCTAACCATTTTTTCAACAACCTTAAATTCCCATCTTGTCTCAAATTGACCTTTCAAATTAGCCATCTCCTCTAGCCCATGTGTCTCATATGCGGTCCCACATCACCCAAGCCCTCTCTCCCTCCAAAAATCTATAAATAGATGCCTCTCCCTAAGAAATTCACCAATTCCTTTCATGCATTGTTATCATGTTAGTTTAGCTCAAGAATTTTACAACATTTTAGCATTGATAGTTTCTTGTTTCTTGCTTTCATCCTTAGATCACATAGCATAATATTAGTGGTGAATGAACATTAGTTTGCTTTTGCATTGTAATTTCCTTTCAATTTCAATAACATATCATGTTTAATGGTTAAAGAATCTGAAATCTTGCATTTCACATCATTTCTAACTTAAATCTCCATCATTCTCATCATTGGAATCCTTGTTGCAAGCTAGTTTTTCATACTGGTTTTGCACCATTTGGGAACTCCTTAGCTTGCATTTAGATTTTTAATCATCTTAATATTACATTGGCAATACTCTCATTGTGTTTGGAGATCACCTCCACATTCTCCAAAAATGATCAAATCAAAGGGGGTTGGGTGCTCCCATTTTGGCTAATCTGAGGTGGTGTGTGTGAATTTCTTGTTGTATGATTACATGCTAGATTAGGGATAAAATTTTCTTGTCTACACTTGTTCCTGATAGGTTAGGTTCACAATATCTACAAGGCCAAAGATAAATCTCACATACACATAAATTCCCCATGGTGTAGAGAATGTAGTCTTATATTACTCTTACTCCTAAACTATAACTTGATTATATCCTAAAAATCCACCCATCATGGACATTAGTTCAGAGCCAATTAACCTTTGTAGCATAGATTCCATGTTGGGAAAACAATAATTATCCTTGAGGGAAGATAAATTTAGGTTTCTAAAATCTACACATAGCCTAATATCACCATTCTTCTTCTTGATAGGGACCAGGTAAGAAACCTAAGATGAATGCCTAATAGGCTTGATTATTCTATCATCTCTAAGTTTCATCAATTCTTCTTGCATCTTGGGTACAATTGTTGGATTAATTTTCATTTGTTTCTACCTGAATGACTTTGCATCATCTTTAAGAGGAACAACATGTTGAAATAGGTCCTCCCTATAAGGTTTCAGATCATCATATGACCAAGAAAAAATATGTGTGTATTTTCTCAATAATTCAATCAAGGTTTTCTTCATAGGGGATGACATCCTCTTACCAACATAAACCTTCTTAGGGGATTCCTTTGTACTCAGATTTATCTCCTGAAGATCATCAAGATTTTTATCTCTTGTATCTATTTTAGCTCTATCTTGGTTATCAAAAATATTTTCTAAAACAACCAGTCCCTCGGGAACCTTATTTATTTTCAACTGGATTATCTCATTTCCAAGAATAGTGCATTTTCCATCAGTGTTTTCAACAAAGTACTATAGTTTAATTCTTGTCCATAATACTTGTCTTCATAATTCATAAATCAAAGAATATACATATCATCTTCAAAAACTTGACAATTCTCAACATTATTAGGCACATATGGCCTAGCTTGTACCTCAACCTTGGATATTCCTACAAATGTTATGTCATCTTGATTTATGGTAACATTTTCTAACAAATCTTCCATCTTATTATTACTCCTATCCATCCACACAATACCAAATGCATCAAATTATTCTATCATATCCCAAATAACACAAACAAGATGTAGGTATTTTATTCCATGTTTTGCTGCTAACCTCAGACCAAGCAATAGAGCCTCATAGTCCATAATATTTTTTGTACAAGTAAAGCTCAAAGTGAAGGAAAATTATATGTGTAAAACACCTACCCCTGAACCCTCCTTTGAATTGGAACCATCGAAATACATGGTCTATAAGTCCTCTTTATCAGATTTTTTTTTAACTTCAATATCCATACGGGCAAGTTCAGTTCCTTTTTCTAGGAAAACAACTTCAGCCCTAAAAGCATTTATATTAGTATCAACAAAATAAGTTGTGTCATTATCCACACTTTGTTCTATCATATGTGGGTCTCTAGGTTCTCTTTCTACCTTCACAAATTGATCATCACTATGGAAAGTAGCAAAAAATAAATCACATTGTAAACTCCCACTCATAGTTGCACTCCATTTTCTAGATAGTAACATTCCATAATGGTGTGGGATATCAATAACCAACACGCTCATGGTTAAATCCTTCCCAGGATATGTCACAAGCTTGTAAGGCAGAGCCTTAATAGTTCCAATGACAAGAACTTCTCTTGAATATAAGGCACGACATATTCCCTGAGTAGTGTCTACCTTAAGTCCTAATGATTCCATCACTTTAAAAGGCATCACAGTGTTAGATGCTCCTGAATCAATCATACAATTTTTAATAGTTTTACCATTCATTATAACACTGAGAAAGAAAGGGTCAATATTTTCCAAGCAGTTAGTAATAGAATTGTCTAAATAAAATTATGGAATCTGAGATGTGATTCCTTCTACCTCTTTCATTTTCTTTGTTTCTTCCACAGGCTTACCAAAAGTTAGATCATCAGGGTATTAGAACTATCTACACTCCCTGCCCATGCTAAGGTCTTGTTTTTGTGCTCTATTATCCTTAACATCTCTAGTAAGGGGAACTTAACAATTATTTGTGAAAATAAGGAAATTATATCTACTTGAGTATAAGAAGGTATTTCAATAGGCATACCTTTTTCTTTTGTGTTCTCCTCCATCTTGTTAGATACAAAACCCACATTGGGCTTGTCAGTCTTAACCATTACAATGATTGGTTTATTAGTCTTCACTTTATTCACAACATTTTGTGTCACATTTTCCTTTGTAATCTCATATTTCTTAGCTAGGTTCCCATTTCTTTCCTTTTATAGCCTTAATCTTCACAATGATATTATCCTTGGGATTACCCTCAACAAAAGTGTTATTGTTTTTCTTCTTGATAAACATGCTAGCAGGCTTCCCGGCATCTTCATTCACTATTCTATTTCTTAGTTTATAATTAATTTTAACTTGAGCAATCATATTTGTTGTGATTCTATCAATATCTTATTTTGAAGATCTCCTCAATTCTATGTGTTATGATCCAGATGCCACATTACACACTAAATCATCTCTTTTTTCTTCATTAGAAAAAACTTGCTGATGAAACATCTAATTTCTATGTCTTTGTGAACTTATGTCAGTTTCAGACTCCTCCTGGTCTGATATATCACTATACCCAAGGAAAGAATCAACCATGTTTCATCCAACACTATCGTCATGATTTACCTAGTGGGGTTCATCAGAATTATCATACTGAGATGCAGAAATAGACTGGGTTATTGCACAATATTCTGGTAAATGGGGAGATTGGAAAGCCATACACCAAGGTGTATCTTCAATAAAATTCACAACATTTCTTTGTAAGGGATCAGGGGTAAACTTATCAATATTATTTTTCACAAAAAGAGGCACAAGCTTTCCATCTTTCCATTGGGTATTGTAAGGAAAGTTTTGCAATCCATTCTTCCTATTAAAATTGTTGAACTGAGACTTGTTTGCTTTATAACATTTTTCATTTCTGACATTAGGTGCCTTCAAATATTTAAGGTCATTCAATACCATATCAAGCTTATCATCATCTGGTTTCTTATTTCCAACACCCTTATTATTTTCCCTCCTATTGTTAGTCTTACCAAAGAACAACTTTGGATCATCCCTTTTGCCTAAATTATCAGATGCTCTTCTATTATGTTCATTGTTCACATAAATCCTAAAAGCATCCCTAAGAGTCTTGGTATCCTTATCTCTCAATAAGTATTCCATTTTACCATCAAATGCATTAAAGTATGTAGTTAGGCATAAATTCTCATCCAACCTCATGGATTGCAATAATTTGTGCATACCCTTTTGAAATCTACTATTGAAATCAAAATTTGATTCATTATGATTCTTCTTAATATTGTTGAACTCATTCAATGTCAAACTAGCATTAGTCTTATCACCATATTGTTCCTTGAAGCATTTATCAAACTCATCCACAGAGTAAATACCATCATCAGGAAGTCTTCTAAACCAATCTCTAGCATCCTCAGTAAGAGATTGCATAAATAATTCATGACAACATCCTCATGCTCAACCTCATAATCATTGAGCATATCAATGAAGAATCTCATATGTTCTTCACAACTTATAACACTATTTACAGTGAACTTGTTGGTCTTATCCCTCAATTCACTTGGTACGGGATTAGGATATTCACGGATACCAGTAAAACAAATATGCCTACCTATATCTCTCAAGATGAATAGGTCTTCACTGAAGACTTAGGTTATTTTTTCCACTACGAATAGCTATATTACCAACATTTCCACCAATATTTATATTTCCATGTTGCCTAGATGTAGCATGGCTCATTCCAAAAGCAGGAAAGGAAATTTTACTGGAATAAATATCAACAGTATTTGTTACAACACCAAAAGTAACTCCAGAAGGCATACATTGTCCATAGTTAGATGGCCCAGCAACACCAGCAGAGGAAGATTTTAGAAAGTGGATCTTCCTTCTCATCTCTGTAGTTTCTGCTTCATCTTTCTTTAGTTCTTTAGCCATATCTTATATTTCCTTTCTTTCTTTCTCTAATTATATATCAATATTTGACACAAAAGGAACACCTTTTGAGACAAGGACAAATTCATTAATTTGGATCCCCACCACCTTTTTCTTTCTTTTGTCATTGTCATGTATCACAGGTTTAGCTGAGGTGGTTTTGGCTCTTTTCTCCTTAGAAACTTCATAAGGATGAATTGTTGGAGTTGATGAAAAATAACCCACAGCTCCCAAGAACACCTACACGCAAACACTTGTCACAAAAAGAGAGAGAAGCAAATAGCTATGGAGGCCTGAACGCATTGATCCAGGAGAGAGGAGAAATCCTTGATGTGCAAAAATAAAAGTTGCAATCAATAATGAAATGTGAAAAAAGGTTACAAAGTGTTATGAGATCAATCCTTATAAAAGGAGATCAGAAACCCTAAAAAGGTAAAACCCTAGGTTGCATAATAATAATTATTAAAGTAATTAATTATTATATGCCTAAAGTTTATCTTAAGTAGAAGAGGTAATAAGTGACTGAATAATTAAATCAATATGATTCAATTAATCAGTAAATACTTTATTACTCTAACACCCCCCCCTTAAGATAAACTTTGGGAGAAGCTAAAAACCTAGAAAGAACTACTGAAAGAAAATGGGTCCCAACAACAAAGGCCTGATCAGGTACCCAAGTACAAAAGAGAGTCTCTACAAAGTGAAGAAATAGAGAAAACCACATGGGAAAAGCTCTACTCCAAAAAGAAACAAAGACTAGTTTGAAGGACTGAAGAAGCCTCCAAAACTAGGAATGTTCCAAAAAATAGGAACAAGGATGAACATGTACAACATCACCAAAGCATAAAACTGCAAACTCTGTCAAGAAGAAACTGATGATCTGAAGATCCTCCATGGAAATATGACCAGGTAGAGAAGACTATAATCTGCAAGAGTGCCCTCAAATAACACTACTCAAATCAGAAGGAAAACAAAGGCAAACACCTGAACTCAAAGATACAGATGGCATAAACACCAAAAGCTTGAAGAGCTGATTAATCAAAGCTGGAAGAGTGCATCCAAAAAATAGGAAAGAAAAGAGTGTCCATATGGTAAATGATCCATCTCACTAAAATGCATAGGTACCCACCCACTGAAACCACCTAGTACATAGGATCAAATACTAAATACATAGCTCACACTATCAAACCAAGGAGGTAGTAGAACCAATAGTAGAAACCCCCCCATACTGCTGACAAGGGAGTAATGATAGGTACACTGAAAAGATCATCCAATATGAACTCCATGATGAAGATGAATCTGAAACATTGAATATGCAGAGAGAGTAAAAACACATATAGAGATACTTGAGGCTAATTTCGTTGGAGGAATGCTCACATGAAAAAAGATGGAAAACAAAGGCAAACATCAAAACCCCCCTGACACTTTATAATGAAGTGTGAGTACAAAGAGCACGAACATGTGCAAGATCCCATACATGCAATAGAATGGCACTTTATCTCAGCGTGTGTGCATAAAAGAATGCTACAAAAGTGAAGTATACACTACTCAAAGAAGATCAAAGGCTGCTGAAACAAAAGAACAACCTAAGATGAGCCATCCCTCAAAGGGAAGAGATTCCAGGACTTGAAACAACCAAGATATCCACCAAATTGCAAAAAAGAAAGAATCTAAATAAAATAAACCTAGAGCAGAATCTATAAAAATGACTCACGACACTGAAAATCTCTCTGAACAAGCTTTCCAATGATATATCATTTTCTGAAAATGGAGTCTGGATGTGCAAGATAGAGCTCTCGAAGTGCAAAAAAAAAGATCTAGATTTGACAAAGAAAAACACCATCATAAAAATAAAACCACAAAATATAACCTCTAGATCTAGAAAGAGCTCAAAATCAGCTTTTCAGTGATATCTCGTTTGCCAAATTTTGACACCGTATGCTCAAGATATGAGCAAAAAACCAACAGCTGCACTAGAGGGCCCAAAGAAGGTGTCTGCAAGGATCTGAGGATGGGTGATGTCAGAAAAAGGACAAAAAAACAACATGAAACCATCAGATCTGATAAAATCTCAGAAAGATCTTTCCGTAGATATCTCATTTGTCGAAAATAGAGCCCGAATGCAAGAGAAACGGATCCTGGAATGCAGGAGGTTTGAAACACAAAATCATAGAGAACATATGACTTTGACAGAAAAAAAGAGCATCAAAATGGAAAAATCAGAAAACCATACCAGCAAAAATGGATCGGGCTTGGAACCAGCTTTTCAATGATATATCGCACGCCTGATTACGATCCCAGATGCCCGAGTTATGGGAAAAAACCACAGGTACCTCCAAAAAGCTCAAAAAAGGGAAAATCTGTGTTGACATATGCTGACATCATCTGTCTATGGGATTAAATTTGATGACCAAATGGCCATCACCGCAAAAAAGCAATAGGACCTGGGGGCCAAAAAAACTGAAGCCCCAGTCACCCACGTGACCAAGGGTCTGGTGCTAAGCCCTAGCGGCTGGGGGCTGGACTCCAATATGACCAAGGGTCTGGCATGAGGGCTACAGAGTGGAGCGTAGGTGGGAGGCCACCCTATTTTTTTATTTTTTTTAAATCGTACGCCTCGATTCGCATGCTAAGTCGTATGACCTAGTAGGCAAATAAAATTTGCCTCAGAGGCTAACTTGTCCAAAATTGATAAGTTTTATATGAATTTTGACTGTCTCGAGCCTTCCGAATGCAATCATGAGGTTTGTTTGGGCTAGAAGTGCTCCAAAAATAGTGATCACCTCTAGATCCGTGTCGAGGCCGATTGCAAAAAAAAATTCTCACAGATTCCAATTTTGTCCAAATTGGACAAGTTTTATATGGATCTTAGGGTTCTTGGATGCTTTGAACGCAACTGTGAGGTCTGTTTGAAGCCAAGATTACCAGAAAAATAGGTCCCCCCAGATCTGACCGGAAACCCTCTCTGAAAATGTAGATTTGATGAACATAGGTGAATCTCTCAGGAAGAGGACAGGGGCAAGCATATCTAAAGCTCTGATACCATGTTGGAGTTGATGAAAAACAACCCACAGCTCCCAAGAACACCTACATGCAAAAACTTGTCACAGAAAGAGAGAGAAGAAAACAACAATGGAGGCCTGAACGCATTGATCCACGAGAGAGGAGAAATCCTTGATGTGAAAAAACAAAAGTTGCAATCAATAATGAAATGTCAAAAAATGTTACAAAGTGTTATGAGATCAATCCTTATAAAAGGAGATCAGAAACCCTAAAAAGGTAAAACCCTAGGTTGCATAATAATAATTAATAAAGTAATTAATTACTATATGCCTAAAGTTTAGCTTAAGTAGAAAGAGGTAATAAGTGACTGAATAATTAAATCAATATGATTCAATTAATCAGTAAACACTTTATTACTCTAACATGAATTTGTCTAATGACTGGACCCTCACCTTCAAACTCATCTTTCTTTTGTACCAAGTGTTCTTTCTCTTGGCATTCATTCCTTAGGTCTCCTAAGTCATCAAAGAGGTCAAAATGTAGAGATTTAGGATATGATTCTAACCTCTTAATCTTTTCTTTTGATAATCTAATTCTTCTAAGAAGAATATCTCTTTCAAGAAGAGCATTCATAGTATGCATCTTTTTCTCTTCTTCCAAACACCTTTGCCTAACATCTTGCTTTGTAGCTTCTCTAGTTCATCAAGTAAATCATCATGATCATGTGTAGTTGCATCTAGTTATGATGTGTCTCTCATATCTATAAGATTTATTTCATTGTAAGGGTCTTGGGTCTGTAGATGTATACTATGTTGCGTATTTGATGGGTTTCCACACTAGCTTATATTTCTTGAATGACTCGTACTACCTTTCCCAAAGGCAACATGTCCAACTGGTGAACCACCTTTGTCTTGATATAGACCATCTCCTTGGAGAGGAGTATCAAAGAATCCATCAAAATATATGGTATTCTTAGACTCAAAACTCTTAGAGGAGGATTTCATCTCTTCACTAATTGGGTGTAATGTTTTATTCACCATATCACCCTTAGATTACCATACAGGGGCATTACTTGACTCTTCGCTCTTCTTGATCCAACTTCTCTTATTTCCCTAAGGTAACTCAGTATGTAGACTAACCTCTGGATGTGCCTTGGTATAGGACCTAGTATTTTTTCTTTTGTCATTCATCTTTAGAATATATTTTAAAATCACTTGTTCTGAAACCTCTTTTGAATCGCCACCCACTAGAGAAAGGAATGTATCTTGTAGAAAAACCTTGAGAATCTAAAAGAAATGAGGCTGGAAAAAAAGAAAACTAAATGCAAGTCCCTAGTAGAGTCACCATTTTGTTGGCTTCTGATTTAACAAAATTTAAACTATCTTTAAAGTGAAGCAATGTACCTAGGGGTTAGCTAAATCCCATGATTAATACACTCAAACAGGAACAATGGCCAACTAACAAAGCAATTAAGCTTTCTACACTATGAACTCTACAAAATTCAGGCGGGCAAACCTAGGATTAAAATCATTCAGTTCTTAACATCACTTTCACTAATCCTTAACAAAGAAGATAAATGCCCATAAATCTTTTCTTTCTTATGAAACTAAAATAGAACTGTGAGAGATAATCACACTATCAAATCACTCACAAGTTAAGAAGGGGCTAACATTTCAGATCTACAACTTGAATTTAAAAGACTTGTTTTAATTTTGATATTTGAACTATGAAGAGAAATGAATATCAACTTGATTGTATTTTCTTTGATTAGTGCCTTATTCATTGGGCATATTTCAAACCAATCCACACTATGGTTTATGATCTATTCATTCACCTTGCAAATGAAAATCAATTGATGCTTTAAATCCTATACTTATCATAATTCCTCTCCAATACCTTGTAATTCTATCAAAATTATACTAAACATCTACTTAAATCCTTGAATCAAAATCATAGCATAATATAAAACACAAATTTAAACAAATTACAACTGTGATCTTGAACTCTTTGTTCACAAGACGCAAAAAATTACAAACTATCACAGAAGGAGGCAAGATTTAGAGCAACAAATTTTTGTTGAATCCTTGTATTGACTTCCTTGAAATTAATACATCATAGTATCTAACCAGATTCAAAACAACACAATGAATAGAACACCACAAATATTTTGTTAAGATTCAGTGCAAGCCCAATATACAAAATGACTCTTACACAGTCCTAACTGACAACAGAGACTTTTATTCTCAGAGAGACCAACTGATTTAAAATTTTTGGTTCTTGATCTATCCACTCATCCCTTTCCCAGTCTTGGAAATCCATATATAGATGGATTGCAACAAGCTTCAAACATGGGACAAAGAATTTGTCAACATCAAAATAACTTCTCAACTATCTAGAAGTAATTACAAAAGTGAGAGTACCCAACAACTTGTCCCTATTTTCTCATTGTAAATGGCTCAAGCTATTTCAAAACTTAAGTTGGCCTAGTTTTGATGTTACATCGATAGTCACTTTATCATCTTCGCAAGGGTAGAACTGTGTAATAAAAACTTAGATATAACCTTGCAAAGTCTAACACAAAGCCTTTCGTAACCTTAGAACATCCTCTTGTTATAGCCTCTTAACCTTTCTGAAGTTACGCTTAACCGCCAGATGCCTCATCGCAACTTCATAACTGCCAACACTAATGGTCAAGAAACCCTTGCGAAGCCCCACAAACCTCTTTTCTCTTCACTTTCATAGCTTTAGAACCTTTCCTGACAACATTGATCCAACCCTTGATATATTTCATCATTCTTTGGTACTTTCCATGTGGCAAGCAACCTGCTTTGTCTCCAACACTTTCCAAAGTTATGCACGTTGTTAGTTGGGACCTCAAAACCCATCACCAATACAATCACTTAACTATTAAGAAGTTACACAATAGCCCGACATAACTCCGTAACTCATCAACGGTCAAAACTTTACCCTCTTGCGAAGTCCCGCAAACCATTAGGCATAACTTCAGGACTTTGATACTAAACAAGACTTGACATTGCGAAGTTACACAAACCTCCTTGAGAGATTGGGGTTGTTTATCTAAGTAGGGAAACCAACCTTGAGATGTTACACACACGTCTTGTGTGACTTTGGAACTCTTAGGACAACAAAGACAAAATAAAACACGAAGTCACACATGACAAAGACTATTAAGGCCAAACATTTTTAACACCGTGGGGAAAATAAATATAAAGGAAAGGATAATAACAATGGCCTCATGACATGATCTAAGACCCTTTGCTTAAATGACCTAAAAAGTAACAAATAAATAGACTGGATGCAGGGCTTTAAACCTAGGAAAATCATTTTGAAACCCTATCAACATATTAAACCCTATTTCCTCACTTCTAAGGCAGAAAAGACAATTTCTTCAAAAAAATTGCACTTATTGAAAATTTGACCACTAGTGGCTCTATCTAGCGATGGTGAATAGCTTGCATTTGTTCAAGGATTGAAAACTTCTAGGAGAGAAGACCACAAACTTGACAACAAGACCATAGAGAGCACCACAAAAACTGACCAAACCTATATACAAGGAAAATAGGAAGGGAAACATATAGGAACATCAAAAGGAATATGTATGAACTTTACAAACCTAGATAATGCTCATGGAAAAGAAGGTACCATCACGGGAAGTGCCTTTTCAGAAATTGTCCATGAACAGACAATTCATGAATGTCACCGGAGAATTCTCTAATAAAATATTAATTTTCTCCCCACTTCTCATGAGTTAAGTAGGGGCCTAACCAGATAGGATCAAATTTTCCATGCTTTCCTTTATCTCCAATCTGGCATTCCAAAAAAGAGCTAGGTCATCAATGTCAAAGCATCTCTCTATAGTTCTTTTGTCATACAAGTTCTTCACTTGCATATATAACTTAGTATTCCTTGATACAAATCCTCTTCTGGTTTTATCCAATTCCAGGATATCATCCATCCTGGCCTACATCTCATCAATCACATCTTCATCATACAATTGCATGAATTTGTACATTCCAATCAAGTTATTCTAAGGAAATGTGGCCTAGATCCCATATACTAGATCAAATGGAGCACATCCAATTGACTTTTTATAGTCACCCCGTCAGCCCATACTGCCAGAGGTAGCTTAGCATTCCATGCTTTCTTGTTAGTGTCAAGGATCCTTTTGATGATCTTCAACAAATTCTTGTTGTTTGATTCAGTCTGGCCATTACCTTGTGGGTGGTAAGGGGATGAAGTAGATCTATTTATACTATAAATTTTACAAAATTCAATATAGTCATCAAACCTGAAGCACATTGCATTATCTATCACAATTCTCTTTGGACATCCAAATCTAATAATAATATTGTTTAAAATAAATTCCATTACAACCCTACTAGTGGATTTCCTACTAGGGACAACGTCTACCCACTTAGTGAAATAGTTAGTGGCCACCAAAATCCATGAATGACCACCACTCGACTTATTCAAGACTTCTCGAATAAAATCTATGCCCCATTGTTGGAAAGGAGCTTAAACTTAAACAGGTTTTAAGGGAAAATTACTTGAAAACTTTAACTTACCAAAGAATCTCTGGCATGCATCACATCTATTCACAAGCTCAAAAGTATCCTTGAATAATGAATGCCACCATAAACCTTCCCTCACAACCTTGTGTGTTTTTTTCTTAGCCATATAATGACCACCACGAATTCCACTATGCATATCATTCAAAACTTTATTTGCTTGATCCTTGTCAACCCATTTCAACAATACACCATCAGTAATTCTCCACGTTAGCTTACCAATTATAATTGCATACTTGATGGCATGAAGTTTCAAAGCCCTTTTAACACTTTCATTTAAACGAGAAGGGCACTTCATTTTCTGCAAATAATAAATGATGTCAATATACCAATCACATAGATCCATATCACATGTATATGCTCTACTCTTCCTCAACCTAATTTATATAGTTGGCATCTAGGTTTGATTGGGTCATCATCTTTGGAAGCCCTTGACCGCTAACCATTTTGGTAATTTGAACATCAATGTGGAACTCTTGGATCTTGTTGATCCATCTACACCTCATGCTTGATACTTCTTGTTGTGTGAAAATATCCTTCATTGCAGCACTAGGTACATAGGAAACCACAATAGCTCCCATTAGGTAGCATCTAAAATATTTTACTACCTTCACCAGTTCATAAGCTTGTTTCTCATTTATTTCATATTTCAACTCAGCAGCTTGAAGGCTACTCAAATCCTTCTAAATTTTTTTGTAACAATACTACAACCACTATATGAAAGGATGCAAAGGAAAATATATGCATGCGATTATCATAATCTGGAGCTTTAAGCACATGATCATCCTTGATTTCTTATTTTATATTCTAGAAAGCAATAGATGGCTCCTCATCCCATATAACTTCAGATCCTTTCTTCAACATCTTTGAAATAGGTATGCTAATTTCTAGAAAATTAGTGACAAACCTTCTTAAGAAATTTACCTATCAAAAGAAAGACTGTATACCTTTCAAATTTTTAGGTTGCTGGATTTTATCAATGACATCCACTCTCTCAGGGTCAATTCTAACACCTTATTTGGAAACTAAATGACCCAATAATTTTCCTTCAGTCACACCAAAGAAGCATTTTCTTGTATTTAGAGACACACCATACTCCAAAGCTTTTGCAAATGTCTTTTCCAAATGAAAACAATAATCCTCTTCCTTCTTAGAATATGTTGTTAGATCATCTTGATACATAACCAAGAAAATATTAATGAATTCTTCAAATGAAATGTCCATGGCCCTTTGAAATGTTGCCCCTGCATTGATAAGGCCAAAGGGAATTTTTACATACACATAAGTTCCCCATGGTGTAGTGAATGTAGTCTTATATTGCTCTGACTCCTAAACTACAACTTGATTATATCCTAAATATTCATCCATCATGGGCATTATCTCAGAGCTAGTTACCCTTTGTAGTATATCTCTATGTTGGGCAAACAATAATTATCCTTGAGGGAAGACAATTTTAGGTTTCTGAAATCCACACATAGCTTGATATCACCATTCTTCTTCTTGAAAGGGACCAAGTTAGAAACCCATGATGAATGCCTAATAGGCTTGATTATTCCAGGATCTCTGAGTTTCATCAATTCTTCTTGCATGCTAGGTGCAAGTGTTGGGTTAATTGGCCTTTGTTTCTACCTGAAAGGCTTTACATCATCTTGAATAAGATGAAATAGGATTCACCCTAAAATATATGGGGGAAATATGAGATCTAATTCTAAATTCAAATTTCCAAAGGAGAGATCCAAATTGATCAACCAAAAGGTTAATACACAATCGAATCAATCTATAGAGAATATGAAAGAGGAAGAAAACCTTATATTTTCCTATAATGGAATTGTGCTTGAAATCTAAAATAATTGAAAAGGAAATACTAACCTCAAAATAGGGCAAATCTGGAAAATGCCAATTTTTTATGTCTGTGTGCAGTTTCGGGCAATTTTGCAACTTGTTCTGGGCTGGAAATTTTGAGACGAAAAAAACCTAGAAATCTTTTCTTTCTGACAACAAGTAGTCTTTGACCCTCATAAAAGGTCAAAGGCTACATTTTTATTATGAAGGTCGACTTTGATTTTGTTCACAGATCTCGAAAGTTCACCAAAAAGGGTATCCAAATCCAAGCTTAGATCAGCAATTCCACACCTGTACCTACAAGAAAAAGAGGATTTTTTGTTGTTTGTTTGAGGGGTTTGCCTTGGTCAAACCCTGGTTTGGAATCAACCTTAATATTGAAATTGAAATTGAGAATGCTAGCAAGTAGTAGAAATATATCTAACAATGAAGCTATGCAATTCAATAGATATGCAATTGTATTTGAAATGTAATCAAGTATGTTAGTATGAAAGCTTTAAACATAACAGATCAATAAATGTAAATCAAATCTCCATGATTATATGCTTGGAATCCACCTTAAGAGAAGAATGAATGGATCTTGAAGATGAACAAAAAGATCTTGAAGGAAGATCACACCATCATGATGGCTAGATCTAGGGTTTGAATGATGAATCTTGCATGCTTGAGCCAAATCCCTTCAAAGGCTTGAATGCTTGAATCCTTGATCTTCAATGGAGAACTTGAATGGAGAAGAGGACTTGAATGGATGATTGCTTGAATGGAATGCTTGATCTTTCTTGAGAGAGAACTTGATGGCTTGTGAATATCTCCTTGAGAGCTCCTTGATCATGAAATTTCTTGGTGAATAATGGATTGCAAAACTTGATGGAGAAAATGAGAGAGGAAAGCCTCCTTTTATAGTGATCTAGGGCACAAACCTCTAGAGAAGGCCGACATTGGAGAATTAAGTCCCAATTAACCTTAACCCCTAGAAATGGGCCCATATTAAATGCAATTAAAGGATTTACCATTCTGAAACCCGAAATGGCTGACCCAAAAGTAGGAAAACAAATATCTCTGAAACCCGACACCCAAAAATTATGGGAGCTTGAAATTTGAAATGTGGGTCAAGGACGAGGTTGACTCTGCCCTAGGTTAGAGTCAAGGTTGACCCTGACCTAGGTCAGAGTCAAGGTCAACTTTGACCCTCAAGGTCAACTTTGACCTTGAGGTCAAAAACCCCAGGACCTCAGTCCATAATGCCAGGAAATGCAGAAATAAAGTGAAATCAGGTGGAGAGAGAAGCAGAACGGGGGGAGAAAGCCAAGTCAAGAAAAGACCTGATCAAGGAGCTTGACATGACCCCAGACCACTCACTCAAAGGGATAAATGCTCTTAACATGGAAGTGCTTCCATTTTAAGACGATACATTAAGCCCCCACTTTAGCAAGAGTATGAACTCGATGCAAACTCTTGGTAAAAGATAAGAAAAAAGAGATCCAAGTGGATTCATAACAAGATAAAATAACACTTAGCTAAGGGCACAAGCCCCCAGACTAAGGATTCTAACTCAATATACATGCACGAGGGTGCCAAAAGAACAAGGGTTAGTACAAACAACCCAAATCAATTAGCATAAGAAACCTTGCTAAGAAATATTTCTCATACTAATATGATATTTGGAAAGCTATCATAAAAGCATAAATGATTACATAAGAAAGACAAGAGCAACACTATAAATAACATAGCTTCATGATCCTATCCTACTAGCATGAAATCGAAAAGAGAGAGAGGGAAAAGACTGATTACCTTGTCTAGTAAGATGCCCACCTTACCATGAATCACCCTGGAGGGAGAGTCCAACAGGTTCACCCATAAACTGTGCTTGCAATTGTAATGCGTCTTTTGACAGCTTCTAGAATACTCATGGATCCACCTTCTTGTATCACTATGAATATGAAATGTGTGTCTCCTCAGGATTTAGCAACTTATGTGTGTTACCTTCAGAAGATTTAGCATATAGATGTGTGTCTTTTCAGGTTTTAGCAACTTATGTGTGTTACCTTCCAAGATTTAGCATATTGAAAATTTTGAAAAATGTGTGTCTCCTCAGGATTTAACAATTTATGTGTGTTACCTTCTGAAGATTTAGCATATAAATGCATGTCTTTTTAGGATTTAGCAACTTATGTGCATTACCTTCCAAGATTTAACATGTTTGAAATTGAAAATGTGTGTCTCTTCAGGAGATTTAACAACTTATGTGCAACTTATGTGCGTTACCTTCCAAGATTTAGCATATAAATAAATAAATAAACTATAGTACAAGGGAGACCCTATATATGCCCCCTCCTTAATATGGCAAAAACATACTATTTTGTCATGTTAAGGAAAGGAAAGAACAAGGATAAAGCCTTCTTCAACATCAAGACAATATCCACAAACAACACCCAGTCCAAGCCAAGAAGTTCATAGCTCCTATGAGGCCATGGAAGGGACGCATGCAAAGAGATATCATACAAAAAATGAAAAAGTAACCCTTGTGAGGGATAGCACACTATTCAATTTCCAAGGTGAGAGATATATCAACCATGGAAACCCAATGTCGAACAACAAAAGAGGTTGTTATCAAGGACATAGATCCTTAATGCAAACCAAAATTTTCATGTATGATTGGATATCACATAATAGATAGATATTTATTAACCAAGAAAAGAGGTGAATCCTAGAAAGACAGAAAAGAAGGAGATGGCATCCTTGCCCCCCAAGTGTAGGAAAAAAGATGGAAGAGGATACCTACTTCACAATTCAAAGAGATATCCTGTTTAGCAACAATGTATAGCATATTCTTAGCAAGGGATATTGGCCCCTACATCCAAGAGTATAGATAATCATGAAAAGGATATGTCACTCATGGAAAAGGATCCTCAAATGAAAGAGATCTTATCAACAAGACCCCCAACAAAGAGGAGTGCTTTAGATAAAATATCATCTTTCAAAAGCAGGAACAAAGATTCAATCATCAAGTCCCATGCAAAGAAGAGGAAGAGGAATCTTTGGAATGAAGGAAAAAAACTCTATCACCAAAGTAAGGGTAAGAGTTTATAAAGAACATAATTTGCAACATAGAGAAGAGGTGATGACCTAGGCCAACAACCTCTTATAAAAAGATTATCCATAGTCAAAACATCTATCAATATGATGAAATAATATTGCAATATAAACAAATACCACTAGGCTAAGGAAAGAAGTTCCCTAGACAAAGAGAAATAAGGGAGAACCTTGCCCCCTAGGGATGAAAGGCAAGGGATACCTTTGTAAAACACATGTCCTAGAAAAAATATCTTAAATAATAGAAGAGAGCAATGGATGAAAAGAAATCATAATACAAACCATGAAAACATAACCAATTAAGCTCAAGGCAAGAACATAGTGGATTCTAGATGACCGGAAGAAATATACCTCTTGCCCCCCAGTCTAGAGGATAAAAGATCTATGTTATATCAGAGTGAGGGGTAAAATTATGAAGAAATCTCAAAGGGGAAGTTTCTTTTCTTTTATCTTTATGGATCGGATAATAAGGAGAAGGTACTTTGAAGAATCTTTGCACATCTACATCATGAACCATAGTTTGAACCTCAACATAAGCATGGGAACAACTAAGAATAGAAGATGAAGAATTAGGAATCGGATTAGGATTAGGAAGTTTAGGAACACTAGTCAAAGTGTAGGAAGTGATATGAATAGAAGACACCACCAGAGGAATACTTTGAACCATAGTTGGAAAAGGATTTGAATAGATATAAGTAATATTATTGTAAGAAGGTTGTAAGGTGGGATCTTGATTTCCCATAAGATCACCACTAAGAGGAAGAGCATTAAGGGAATTCATATCTTTCTTCACTAATGCCTCATCACTAGTTGGAATCCCAAATGGAAGTGAAGGATTTATAATGTCATATTCTTTCACATAAGGGAAGTGTGTTTTAGAGAATATGTCATCTTCTTGTATAAAAAATTCTTTACAAGGAGGGGATAAATCAATGTAATTATCCAAGGGTTCATCCCAAGAAGTAGAATTATCCACAATGGTTTCATGAGGAAGAGAGTAATCAACATCCAAATCCAAAGGTTAATCCCAAATAGGAGGATTATCATCCCTGTCCATTAAGCGCATTGTAGGAGTGTCATAAGTCATTAAAGCTTGATCCCTAGAGGGGGAAGAAGGACATCTATTAGGATAAGAATCAACATCAATCCTCAACTCATCTCCAGAAAGAGAAATATGATGGAGATATAGATTAAGGTCATCTTCTTTCTCTAATATATCTTTATAAGGTAATTCAAAAGAGGACAAAGCAACATCACATGCACTAGATGAAGTCTTGCTAGGTGTAATGCCATGCAATGGTAAGGTAAGAGGAGGATGTTGTGTAATCCCAAAAGTTTTGGAAAACATTTGAAACAACTTGTACAGTATGATAACAAATAGATCTAGATATATCCAAATGTATTCAAATGAAATTTATAAACATGAAAAGGAAATCAAGCACAATAGAGCATCTAATTCCACAAAGCAATGTAAATGTTTTTGTATTTTTGAAGAAATTTTGTAATTTTTTTGGATTTTTGAAATATAAATGCAAGGGCATAAATAAACCTAATCTTAATGCAAGAAAAGATTAACCACAAATCTATCACAATAGGGCATCTAAATCCACAAAAGAAAAGGGGTAAGTATGTCGGGTTCACCAAAATGATTAAGATGAAATAGGATTCACCCTAAAATATATGGGGGAAATATGAGATCTAATTTTAAATTTAAATTCCCAAAGGAGAGATCCAAATTGATCAACCAAAAGGTTAATACACTATCGAATCAATCTATGGAGAATATGAAAGAGGAAGAAAACCTTATATTTCCCTATAATAGAATTGTGCTTGAAATCTGAAATAATTGAAAAGGAAATACTAACCTCAAAATAGGGCAAATTTGGAAAATGCCAATTTCTAATGTCTGTGTGTAGTTTCAAGCAATTTTGCAACTTGTTTCGGGCTGGAAATGTCGAGACAAAGAAAACCCAGAAATCTTTTATCTTTCTGACAGCAGGTAGTCTTTGACCCTCATAAAAGGTCAAAGGCTACATTTTTATTCTAAAGGTCGACTTTGATTTTGTTCGCAGATCTCAGAAGTTCTCCAAAAAGGGTATCCAAATCCAAGCTCAGATCTGCAGTTCCACACCTGTAGCTACAAGAAAAAGAGGGTTTTTTGTTGTTTGTTTGAGGGGTTTGCCTTGGTCGAACCCCGGTTTGGAATCAACCTTGATATTAAAATTGAAATTGAGAATGCTAGCAAGTAGTAGAAATAGATCTAACAATGAAGCTATGCAATTTGATATATATGCAATTGTATTTGAAATGTAATCAAGTATGTTAATATGAAAGCTTGGAATCAACACTAACAAATGTGAATCAAAACCTCCATGCTTGTATGTTGGGAATCCACCTTGAGGGAAGAATGAATGGATCTTGAAGATGAACAAAAAGAATATTGAAGGAAGATCACACCATCATGATGGCTAGATCTAGGGTTTGAATGATGAATCTTGCATGCTTGAGCCAAATCCCTTCAAAGGGTTGAATGCTTGAATGCTTGAATCCTTGATCTTCAATAGAGAACTTGAATGGATGATTGCTTCAATGGAATCCTTGATCTTGCTTGAGAGATAACTTGATGGCTTGTGAATATCTCCTTGAGAGCTCCTTGATCATGAAATTACTTGGTGAATAATGGATTGCAAAACTTGATGGAGAAAATGAGAGAGGAAAGCCTCATTTTATAGTGATCTAGGGCACAAACCTCTAGAGAAGGTTGACATTGGAGAATTAAATCCCAATTAATCTTAACCCCTATAAATGGGCCCATATTAAATGCAATTTAAGGATTTACCGTTCCAAAACCCAAAATGGCCGACCCGGAAGCGGGAAAACAAATATCTCCGAACCCGACACCCGAAAATCATGGGAACTTGAAATTTGAAATGTGGGTCAAGGATGAGGTCAAATCTACCCTAGGTTAGAGTCAAGGTTGACCCTAACCTAGGTCAGAGTCAAGGTCAACTTTGACCTTGAGGTCAAAAACCCCAGGACCTCAATCCATAATGCCAGGAAATGCATAAATAAAGTGAAATCAGGTGGAGAGAGAAGTAGAACGGGGGGAGAAAGCCAGATTCAAGAAAAGACCTGATCAAGGCACTTGAAATGACCCCAGACCACTCACTTGGAGGGCTAAACACTCTTAACATGGAAGTGCTTCCATTTTAAGATGATACACATCTTTAAGAGGAACAACATGTTGAAATAGGTCCTCCCTATAAGCTTTTAGATCATCATATGACGAGGCAAAAACATGATTTTATTTTTCTCAATAATTCATTAAAGGTTTTCTTCATAGGGGATGACATCCTCTTACCAACATAAACCTTCTTAGGGGCTTCCTTTGTACCCTAATTTATCTCCTCAAGCTGATCAAGGTTTTTATCTCTTTTATCTATTTTAACTCTATCTTGCTTATCAAAAATATTTTCTAAAACAACCAGTCCCTTTGGAACCTTATTTTTTTCAACTGGATTATCTCATTTCCAAGAATAGTGCATTTTCCATCAACATTTTCAAAAAAAGCACTACAGCCTAATTCTTGTCCATAATACTTGTCTTCACAATTCATAAATCGAAGAATATCCATATCATATTTAAAAACTTGTCAATTCCCAACATTATCAGGCACAAATCACCTATCATGTACCTCAACCTTGGATATTCCTACAAATGTTATGTCATCTAGCTTTATTTCAAAATTTTCTAACAAATCTTCCATCTTATTATTATTCCTATCCATCCACACAATACCAAATGCATCAAATTCTTCTATCATATCCCAAACAACATTCATGTATTATTTCAACCTTTTATTTTTGGATGCATAGGAGGACCTTACCTGGGACACAACTAGCTCAGAATCACCAACAACATGGAGGAATTTTATTCCATATTTTGTTGCTAACCTCAAACCAAGCAACAGAGCCTCATATTCTGCATTATTGTTTGTACAAGTAAATCTCAAAGTGAAGCTAAATTTATATGTATTTCCCTCTCGTGATATCAGTAAAACACCTTCCCCCAAACCCTCCTTTAAATTGACAACATCAAAATACATGGTCCATAAGTCCTCTTTATCAAAAAATTTTTTACCTTCAATATCCATAGGGGTAGGTTCAATTCCTTTTTCTAGGACAACTTCAACCCTATAAGCATATATCAGTATTAACAAAACAAGTTGTGTTATTATCCACACTCTGTTATATCATATGTGGGACTCTAGGTTCTCTTTCTACCCTCACAAATTGACCATCAATATGGAAAGTAGAAAAAGATAAATAAAATTTTAAACTACCACTCATAGCTACACTCCATTTTCTAGATAGTAACATTCCATAATGGGGTGGAATGTCAACAACCAACACACTCATGCTTAGATCCTTCTCAGGATATGTTGCAAGCCTATAAGGCAGAGCCTTAATAGTTCCAATGACAAGAAATTCTCTTGAATCTAAGGTACAATATCTTCCCTGAGTAGTGTCTACCTTAAGTCCAAATGATTCCATCACTTTAAAAGGCATCACAGTGTTAGATGCTCATGAATCAATCATACAGTTTTTAATAGTTTTACCATTCACTACGACACTGAGAAAAAAAGGGTTAATATATTCCAAGTAGGCAATAGCAGGATTATCTAAATAAAACTTTGGAATCTAAGATGTGATTTTTTCTACCTCTTTCATTTTCTTTGTTTATTCCATAGGCTTACCAAAAAATTTATCATTGGGGGAATTAGAACTATCTACACTCCCTACCCATTCTAGGGTCTTGTTTTTGTGCTATTCTATCCTTAACATTTCTAGTAAGGGGACCTTAACAGTGATTTGTGACAACAAGGAAATCATATCTACTACAGTATAATAAGGTATTTTAGTAGGCATACCTTTTATTCTGTGTTCTCCTCCAGCTTGTCAGATACAACACCCACCTTGGACTTGTCATTCTTAACCATTAGAATGATTGGTTTATCAGTCTTCACTTCTTCTCAACATTCCATGTCACATTTGCCTTTGTAATCTCACCTTTCTTAGGTTCCCATTTCTTTTCTTTTAGATTCTTAATCTTCACAATGAGATTATCCTTGGGTTTACCCTCAAGAGAAGTATTATTGTTTGTTTTCTTGATAAACATGCTAGCATGCTTCCTAGAATATTCATTCACTATCCTATTTCTCAGTTGATAATTGATTTTAACCTGAGAAGTCATATTTTTTGTGATTCTATCAATCTCTTCTTTTGAAGGTATCCCTTGTTCTATATGTTTTGATCCAGATACCACATTACACACTTAATCATCTCTATTTTCTTCATCAGAAAAAACTTGTTGATGAAACATCTCATTTCTATGTCTTTATGAACCTATGTTAGTATCAGACTCCTCCTGGTCTAATATATCACTATACTCAAGGAAAGAATCAGCCATGTTGCATCCAACACTATTGTCATGATTTTCCTAGTGGGGTTCATCAAAATTTTCATCATGGGATGCAAAAATAGACTGGGCTATTGCATAATTTTATGGTAAATGGGGAGATTGGAAAGCCATACACCAAGGTGTATCTTCAATAAAAGTCATAGCATTTATTTGTAATGGATCAAGGGTAGACTTATCATTATTGTTTTTCACAAGAAGAGGCATAGGCTTTCCACTGGATATTGTAAGGAAAGTTTTGCAATCTATTCTGCCTATTAAAATTGTTGAACTAATACTTATTTTCTTTATAACCTTTTTCATTTTTAACATTAGGTGCCTTCAAATATTTAATAGCATTCAATATCTTATCAAGCTTATCATCGTGTGGTTTTCTATTTCCAACACCCTTATCAATTTCCTTCCTATTATTAGTCTTACCAGCAAACAACTTTGGCTCATCCCTTTTGCCTAACTTTTCAGATGCTCTTCTATTACTTTCAATGTTCACAAAAAATCTAAAAGCATCCCTAAAAGTCATGGGATCTTTATCTCTCAATAGGTATTCCATTTTACCATCGAATGCATTGAATTATGTAGTTAGGCAGACATTCTCATCCAACCTCATGTATTGAAATAATTTGTGCATACCCTTTTGGAATCTACTATTGAAATTAAAAGTTGATTCATTTTGATTCTTCTTAATATTTTTGAGCTCATTCAACATGAAACTATCATTAATCTTATCACCATATTTCTCCTTGAAGCATTTCTCAAAATCATCCCAAGAGAAAATACCATCATCAGGAAGTCTTCTAAACCAATCTCTAGCATCCTGAACAAGGGATTGCACAAATAATTTCATGACAACATCCTCATGCTCAACCTCATAATCATTGAGCATATCAATTAAGGATCTCAAATGTTCTTCACAACTTATAGCATTGTTTCCAGTGCACTTGTTGTTCTTATCCCTCAATTCATTTGGTATGGGATTAGGTTATCTAGGGATTCCAGTAAAACAAATTTTTCTATATCTCTCAAGATGAATAGGTCTTCTCTGAAAACTTAGGTTAGTTTGTCCACTAGGGCCAGCTAGATTACCAACATTTTTACCCATATTTATATTTCCCTGCTACCCAAATGCAACATGGTTGATTCTAAAAGAAGGAAAAGCAATTTTAATTGAAGAAATATCAGCAGTATTTGTTACAACACCAGAAGTAACTCTAGAAGCCATACCTTGTCCAGAGTTAGATGGCCTAGCAACACCAACAGATGAATCTTTTAGAAAGTGGATCTTCCTTCTCATCTTTGCAATTTCTACTTCATTTTCAACTTTCTTCAGTTCTTTGGCCATATCTTCTCTTTCCTTTCTTTATTTCTCTAATTCTATATCAAGCTTTGACACAAGAGGGGCACCTTTTGAGACAGTAGTAGATTCATTAATTTGGATCCCCACCACCTTTCTCTTTCCTTTGTCATTGTCATGTATAACAGGTTTATCTGAGGTGTTTTCAGCTCTTTTCTCCTTAAAAACTTCATAAGGATGAATTTGTCTAATGACTGGACCCTCACCTTCAAACTCATCTTGCTTTTGTACCAAGAATTTTTTCTCTTGGCATTTGGTCCTTAGGGCTCCTAAGTCATCAAAGAGGTTAGACTGTAGATATTTAGGAGTTGATTCTAACCTCTTAATCTTTTCTTTTGACAATGCAATTCTTTTGAGCAACCTATCTCTTTCAAGAAGAGCATTCATAGTATGCATACTTTTCTCTTCCTCTAAACGCCTTTGCCTAACATCTTTCTTTGTAGCTTCCCTTCTGAGAGCATCAAGTTCATCAAGTAAATCATCATGATCATGTGTAGTTACATCTGATTTCAATGTGTCTCTCATATCTATAAGATTTATTTCATTGTAAGGGTTATGGGTCTGCAGATGTATGCTATGTTGTACTATGTTTGATGGGTTTCTACACTGGCTTATATTTCTTGAATGACTCATACTACCTTGCCCAAAGGAAACATGTCCAACTGGTGAAACACCTTTGTCTTGATATAGACCATCTCCTTAGAGAGGAGTATCAAAGAATCCATTAAAATATCTAGTATTCTCAAACTCATAACTCTTAGAGGAGGATTTTGTCTCTTCACTAACTGGGTGCAATGGGTTATTCACCCTATCACCCTTAGATTTCCATACAGGAGAATTGCTTGACTCTCCACTCTTCTTCAACCAACTTCTCTTATTTCCCTGAGGTAACTCAGTATGTAGACTAACCTTTGGATGTGCCTTGGTATAGGACCTAGTTTTTTTTTCTTTTGTAAGCCATTTTTAGAATATATTGTAAAATCACTGGTTCTGAAACCTCTTTTGAGTCACCACCCACTAGGGGAAAGGAATGTATCTTGTAGAAAAACCTTGAGAATCTAAAAGAAATGATATTGGACAAACTTAAAACTAAATGCAAGACCCCAGCAGAGTCACCATTTTGTTGGCTTCTGATTTGACATAATTTAAACTACCTTGAGAGTGAAGAAATGTACCTAGGGGTTATATAAATCTCATGATTAATACACTTAAATAGGAATAAGGGCCAACTAACAAAGTAATTAAGCTTTCTACACTTTGAACTCTGCAAAATTCAGGTGGGTAAACCTAGGATTAGACTCATTCAATTCTTAACATCACTTTTCACTAATCCTTAACAAAGCAGATAAATGCTCATAAATCTTCTCTTTCTTATGAAAATAAACTTGCACTGTGAGAGATAATCACACTATCAACTCACTCACAAGCTAAGCAAGGGCTAAAATTTCAGATCTACAACTTGAATTTAAAATATTTGTTTTAATTTTGAGATTTGAACTATGAAGAGAAATGAATATCATCTTGACTACATTTTCTTTGATCAGTGCCTTATTCATTGGGCATATTTCAAACCAGTCCACACTATGGTTTGTGATCTATTCATTCACCTTGCAAATGAAAACCAATTGATTCTTTAAATCCTATATTTATCACAAATCCTCTCCAATACCTTATAATTCTATCAAAATTATACTAAGCATTTACTTAATTCCTTGAATCTAAAGCAAATCATAATATGAAACATAATTTTAAACAAATTGCAAATATGATCTTGAGCTCTTTGTTCAAAAGACATAGAAAATTACAAACTATCATAGAAGGAGACAAGATTTAGTAAAAAATTTCTTCTGAATCCTTGTATTAACTTCCTTGAACTTAATACATCATTGTATCTGACTAGATTCAAAAAAACACAATGACCATAACACTACACATATTTTATTAAGCTTTAGTGCAAGCCCACTCTACAAAATGACTCTTACACAGTACTGACTGACTATAAAGACTTATGTTCTCACAGAGACCAATTGATTTATAATTTTTGGTTCTCGATCGATCCACCTATCCCTTTCCTAGTCTTGGAAATCCATATATAGATGGATTGCAACAAGCTTTATACATGGGACAAAGAAGTTGTCAACATCAAAACAACTTCTCAAATACCTGGAAGTAATTACAAAAGCAAGAGATCACAATTTGATTCTTCATAATCAAATTTGGTTTGCACTGTAGGTGTATCCACAGCAGGTGAAACACAAATATAATATACACCTTTTGAATTAACTAATCTCCATCTACTATCTCTTCATTTAATACCATAATTGTCTCAACTACTTCCATGCGACATGGCCTGAATCACTCCAATGATTTCCTTCTTTAATGGCCAAGTTTTTGCACCAACTACATTCAAGATTTGGTTGAAAGAAACAACCTACTTCTTCCAGTCCTTTAAGTGTCCCTTTGTTCAAAAAAATTGGTGGTGATCCGAGATCAAATCACACCAGCATGACATTTTTTATCCATCAAGACCCAACAACTTGTCCCTATTTTCTCATTGCAAATGACTCAAGCTATTTCAAAACTTAAGATGGTCTGGTTCCAAAGTTACACCGACAGTCACTTTATCATCTTGGAAAGGGTGGAACCGTGTAATAAAAAATTTGATATAACCTTACAAATTCTCGCACAAATCCTTTTATAACCTTAGTTGATCCTCTTGGTGTAGCCTCTTAACCTTTTTGAAGTTACGCCTAACCGCCAGATGCCTCATCACAACTTCATAACCACCAACACTAACGGTTGAGAAACCCTTAAAATCCCCACAAACCTCTTTTCTCTTTACTATCATAGCTTCAAAACCTTTCCTGATAACATTAATCTGATCATTGATACATTTCATCATTCTTCAGTGCTTTCCACGTGGCAAGCAACCTGCTATGTCTCCAACACCTTCTAAATTTATGCACGTCACTAGTTGGGACCTCAGAACCCATCACCAATACAATCACTTAACTATTGAGAAGTTACACAATAGGCAAGCATAAATTTGCAACATGTCGATGGTCAAAACTTTACCCTCTTACGAAGTCCCACAAACCATTAGGTGTAATTTTAGGACTTTGATAATGAACAAGACTTGACATTGCAAAGTTACACAAACCTCGTTGGGAGATTGGGGTTGGTTAACTGACCAGGGAAACTAACCTTTGGATGTTACACACATGACTTGGCGTGACTTCGGAACTCTTAAGACAAAAAAGATAAAACAAAATGTGAAGTCACACACAACAAAGACTGTTAAGGCCTAACATTTTTAACACCGCAAGACACATAAAGATAAAGGACTAGGATAATAATAATGGCCCTATGACATGACCTAAGACCCTTTTCTTAAGTGACCCAAAAAGTAACAAAGAAATAGACTGAATGTAGGGTTTTGAACCTAGGAAAATAATTTTGAAACCCTATCAACATATTAAACCCTATTTCCTCACTTCTAAGGCAGAAAAAAAAAATTATTTGATTTTTTTGCACTTACTAGAAATTTGACCACCACATCCAAAAGATAATTTTGACAAAGGAAATTCATGGAGGGCTTCAGAAGCTCTTCAACTAGTTAACAATGATGTAGCAAACCCATTTCCAATACCATCATTCAATAAGGCTTACTATGCCCTCACTTTCATTGATGACTTCTCTCGCTTCACATGGGTCTACTTTATTGTTCACATGGATCTAATTTATTGTTCAAAAGAGTGAAGTGTTTGAAAGATTCCTAGCCTTAAAGGCTCATGTTGAGAAGCAATCAAGGAACCAAGTTAAGATTCTTTGCACAAACAATGGAAGGGAATATGTGAACAATATACTTGAGGAATTTTTCACACTTGAGGAAATTGATCTTCAGAACTCAGTTGCATACACTCCATGAAGGTATGGTGTTGGAGAGTGAAAAAATCAAACTTTTTGGGCATAAGCTATAAGTTGTGCCACACACATTCAAATTTGGTTTCCTCTTAAAGCTTTGAAGGGCATCACTCCTTTTGAGGCTTGGTGTGGTAGAAAATCAATTGTGAGACACTTTAGAGTCTTTAGTTGTCCAACATGGACACAAATATCTCCACAGGAATGCAAGGTATTGTTACCTTAAAGTAGGTCTTGCATATTTGTTGGATATCTTGTAGGTGTTAAGGCATATAGACTTGTGGATCTTGAGACTCATGATATATTCATCGAGAGGAGTGTACGCTTTGAGGATAGATCTCCTATATTAGCCTCTACTCCACCTCTTCCTTCCCCCATTATTGAAAGTGATGATAGTGGCTCAAATAATGATTCTACCTCATCTCTGCCTCACAAGATTACACCTTCGTAGGGTAAACTTATAGTTGAGGATACTCCCTCTACATATTCTACTAGACCTCATTAGGCTCACCAAACTCTTGATTCAATAGGTTCACTTTTGGGAGATCTTTTAAATACTCGAAAGACATGATCACAACATCAACCACTTCTACATGCCTAAAATTTTATAGCTTTGACTCCTTATGATTCAATGCAACAAGAGATACCTCATCTTCCTTCTATGACTTCATGGGAAGACTACTTTAAAGATATTGCAGGTTTGTTTGTGGAGTCCTACATCATAGATTGAGAGACATTATTGATGACATTCATCTTCTCTTTGATGAAGATGACCCTTCTTTACTTGTTATGAGGGAACTGACCCTCTTTTCCATTCTCCAAATCATCATTCTTTTGATTTTTATGTAACTGAAGATCATTATGTACAACATTTGGAGGAGGTCTCTTTATCTTCAAAGGAGACAATTGGGTAGGTCTCTTCATCTTTAGAGGAGACATTTGGGTCTTTAGATCATGTTCTATATTCATCCTCCTTAGATCCAGACTTGTCATTTTTAATAGTTTTGGAAGGGGTAGCCTTCAACATTGACATGAGGACATAAGCTTTTAGATTGGATAATCATTCATTGGTGTCTCCTCTAAAGATTGTGGCATCTCTTGATCAAAGATTGGATAATCATTCATTGGTGTCTCCATGTTTGAAGGAGATGAAGACATGTGGATATCATCCTTAAAGAGAAAAGGACATATTGATTGTAAGGAATACTTTCCTGATGGGGTCTCCTTTTCTTTCTTCATTTCCCAAATTTTTGATTGCAAAGCTTGACATTGCTCAATGAGGGTAAAGATAGATTGATCATCCATGTTGTGATTGTATTGATTTGCTAGATTATATGATGGATGAGAAGACTTAATGTCTTGTTTCATTATGTGATCAGACCAAAGGGGATGGAATAGAAGAAAAATTAAAATCCAAAATTTTCATATTTTTTTGATATTTTTTTATGTTTTAGTAATTTGGATTTTTAGAGGTCTTCTACTCATTTATAGGGGTTGAGACTGTCATTGGTCTCAAAAATTGGGTTGACTATTTTTGAGATTGAAACTAAATTTTTTTATTATCTTTCCAACGATGAAAATAGTTTGTAATTTCGAGCACTGAGTCAAAAGTTATGCCTTCTCCAAGTTGGGGTAAATTTTTTACAATTTTTTTTCAGAATTTTTGAATGTTTTTTGAATCTGATGGACTAACTATAATGACTAAACTTGACAAAGAAGCCAAAAGGGTATCCAAAAATGAAAAAATTCAAGTTCTAACGTGTGCAGAACTGCTCTCTATCCTATATGTGATCCTCTAAATGCGAGCATACAAGGTATTTTTACCAAATGCAACCTAGGAATACGAGATGCGACACATGATACCAAATGTGACCTAGGATTGATCAAATGCGACACTTCCCAAATGCGACCCAAGATTTACCAGATGCAAGCATATTTTTACCAAATGCAACCCGTAATACGGGATGTGACCTTGAAATTACCAAATGTGATCCGAGATACGGGGTATGACACAAGATACCAAATGTGATTGTCTAATGTTTTGGTCCGAGGAAAAACTTGTCGAGTTTGTAAAAAAATGTCTTCTTTGTCTAATTCCAAGGAGTTGTACATGCCTGAAAATGCTTGTGATTTGTTCATTCAAGGGATTTATCTGAGATTTGTACTTCAAACACATCAAGCAATCATTTTTAGGAGCAAACACACCTATCATTTCCTAGACTAGGTAGAGATTGGAAATATTTGTTCACTGACTTAGGAACACACTAAATGACTCCTTAGAATATGATAGTCCAACAACACACAATGGATGTTGGAGGCCATATTAGCTGAGTAGTAACATCAAAGAGGGCTCAATATGGTGAATTTCTTGGGGCAATTACTATTTGCCTTGCACAAGCATTACCAACCTTTCAGAGGTAGTCCGAGTAGCATCTAACTTAAGGTTTTTAATGAAGGCATTCGTTCACAATTGTCTCCCATAGTCCCACAAGTAGAATTGAGGCCTATATCCCTATGAGTACTCAAATCTATGTAGTCTCACAAGAAATATTCAAGCGGCTCCGCTCTACACAAGATCCAAGCATGTTCATGGAAAAGATCAACTCAAGGTTCCATGAACAAGATCAATCATGTCTTCTGATATTTTCATCTCAAGGAAGCGTCAAATTTTATAATGGGGTGGAAGATTTGGCTTAAAACTTGTCACCACTTGTGTCATTCCTGGGAGCTTTTTTTCTCAACCGACAGACCCTCTACTAGGTATGCAATAAAAGAAATTAGGATGGTTTAAAGGTCTAGATTTATGATTCTCCATAAAGGAGAAGAGCACAATATCCTATCTCAAACCATCTTTCCAAGACACATCATGCAAAATTTAACCAAATTACTCCAATTTGACCCCAAATTGCAAGCTAATTTTTTGAGTTTCTGATTTTCCCAAAGGGAAAAGAGCATAATTCTCTGATTAGTTTGCAAATTGACCTCAAATTGTTATTAAGTTCCTAGAAAATAAGCATGAAGTTTAGTTGATTTCCTTTAGGCAACCTGTAAAAGCACCATTATTAGTCTTAATTTGTTGATGTCTTTGACAATTCGACCTGCATATCATTGTTAGGCTGTAATAAACTAGAAAAATCACAAAATTAACCCATTAGACATCAGAAAAAATAAATTTATAATAAATATCCCCAGATGCGATCCATAATTTGACTAAATACAATCCCCTTTCCTGAATATGATTAAGGATCCTAGATGCGATCCAAAATTAACAAAATACAATACCTTATGGGATGCGATCTAGGAAACCCCAAATCCAAAAAATCCTGGGTGCAACTCTATTTCCCAGATACGATTCAATTTCATGGATGCGATCTTCCGTTGACAAGAACACGACAAAAAATTAATTTAAAATGTAGAAATCTAGGGCTTGGCCCCATGATGGGTGCCATAAATGTGTGTATTTTGTGGACAATGTAATTTTGCGACACAACACTTCAATAACTCATTATATCAATTGTTAGTGCATGAGAAGTAATCAAAATCATAACAATTGAAATCAAATTATTGCTTCCTAATCATAAAGAGTTTAATCTATGTTAGTATACTCTCAGAATTGTGCATAGATCAGTGACATTACAACTATGAAATGGAATATTCAAGTGAAATAGACATATTCATTTAATATGAAAGCAATTAAGATGAATTAATAAGCTACAACTAGAATGAAGAAATGATGCAAGGAATAGAAGAATTGATCTAGATTTTAGAATTCAAAATAGCAGAGTTTCCTTATGCAAATGATCTAGATATGAAATGAATTAAATGATCTTGGTTTTATAGATTCCCTCTTGGAGGGAAAGATTGAATTTAAATTTGATGGTTGAGATTCATCCTTGATGGATGGTTGATATTGATTCTCACTTGATCCATGTAAGTGATCCTTGTGATTAGCTCCCATTGGTTGGAATTAACTTCTTTGTCCTTTTGTGGGTTGAAGGATAATAAGACAACTAATTAGTATCACTAGCCATGGGTATTTTCTAGTTTGATTTGATTAAATGACTAGGATGATTAATTAAGGAATTATTCTTGATGATTGATCATTGCTGCTTGATAATTGATAAATTATGTAATTAAATCGATCTAATTTAATTACACAATTATGCTTGAGATTAGCTTGATTTGGTATTGATTTGATCACTTGATTTGAGATTTAGGGCATATAGTTTAGCTAGACCATTTTTAGGTGATTACAGATACAAGTACTAAAATTGAAAGAGCAAGATAAAGACGTGCAAAAGGAACTCGATGCTGATATCATTGAATCACATCTTGAACTTGTACATTAGTATCCAATAATGGCTTCTCAAGCCTCCCAACCATGTGGTACTAGTAGGTCCACCCCACTATGCTCATGGAGATAGTCATGTCACCCAAACAAGGAAACAAGCATACAAGGAGATATAGGCTGCTCACAGCAATTAGTGCATAAACAATGCAAGAATGTCAAAGAATCACATAAGAGGAAACATGGAGCAACACTCAATGTGAAGAAGAATATAGCCACAATGCAATAATTGAACAAACTCAATAAACCATATAACAAGGTGCTACTTAGACTAAAACCAAGAGGAAGGGAACTTGGTGGGTTGGGCCTAAACCATATCACCAATATATTTCTCCAATAATTGAAGATGCTTCCAACATGGAAGATGTTCTTGTGATGACTAAGCCTCTCAATGGTCTGGCTACAAAATATTCAGGAAAAGTTTCTTCCTCATTAACTTCTTGTAAATCTACACTCAATAAGGTCTCATGTACCATGATAGATCCTCCACAACTATCTCATCCTTAGTGGTCAAGTATTCTTTAGAATCTATTATAATTCTTTTTGGGGTAGATGATGTTATAGTTTTTTTATCAATGCTTCATATCACACTCTCTGATCCATCATCAAGATGATAAGAGAACATAAGGAGAGAAAAAAATGATGAAATTGTAGATCTGCCATCAACATAAAAGGAGAGGGAAAGGGGGACACAAAACTCACAGAAGGAAGAAATAAAAGACAACTGCTAAAAATAGGTCAAAATAAGAGAGCAAATTTTAGAAACCAAAAATGAGAGAGAGAGAGAGAGAGAGAGAGAGAGAGAGAGAGAGAGAGAGAGAGATCATTGATCCTTTAGAATCTTCAACATTAAATATGGGTTCTCATTCTCTTAGGGCAGTCAACACTTCTACTCAAGCTTCACCTCATGCCTCAAAGGAATCTATTGATGGAGGTGGAGCTATTATATAACATACATTCTGGAACAAAAAGAAAAAGAACTGCAACAAAGGTGCAAATGTCCGCAATAGAATGCTTCTCCTATCTCACACTAAAACTAGGGTTTTGCCATTAAGCAATTATTTTAATTTCTTGTAACCCACTATCTTTTGTAGTAGACTAGATTTTGTTTCTGACACATGCATCAAAAACTAGTAGGCTATGTGGCTAATGGAATGGACTTGGAAGGTCCTTTATATCAGAGCAATACATAGTTTGTATAATAGGTTATGCACCCCTCATCGAGGCGTGAACTTCTAATATTTTTTTTCAAATTATACTATTTTTCACAACTTTGTTGCACATTACCAATCAAAATAATTTTTAAAAATGCCTTCAACATACATAATAATATATTTAATTAATTATTTTTGTAATTTATCACCTTTCATATTCTATAATAATATCTATTCTTGTAATTAATTTAATATTGACCTCATTCGATAATTCTTCTCATCTTAATTTATTAGTCTTGATTTAAAATTAATTAATTAAACTTCATCAACTACAACTATTATCTCCTCCGATTATGAAATTTCCAAACTTTCCATCATTTGACAAGTGTTAACTCCCCCTTCAATGTTCATACATTTGTGAGCATGCAAAGGTTCACTCTCACGCCTCCACCTCATCTTTCATCTTATTCAACCTAGGTTGCTCATACATGTGTCAGTATATCCCTCACATATGTAGCTACCCTACTCAATCCACTTGTCCCTTTTATAAGCTACCCTATTCTTGCACATAGTGTGCTCATAAGAGCACATCTAGCTCCTACATTTGTGAGGCATGTCATTCTCATGATTGAACTAAGGAGAAGGCAATCTCCACTCACTCTTCATTTTGATCATCAATAAACTTAACCTTAACAATGGATTAAGACTTCATTTTATTTTCTACTTTAATACTTTTGATTGTAAAATGCACTCTATGATCCTAAACCATGCTTTGAAAGAAGACTTAAAACTAAAAAGTATTGACAAATGACTATAAGCTCCATTTGTTGTTATTGCTTGAAATTGTGCTTCTAGAACTAATCTACTCACTTATGAAAATGAACGTGTTTTACGAATTTGATCTGTGTCAATATAAATGAATTACATATACTTAGATGCCTAAATAAGCTATTCAACTCACTATTTGGACTAATACAAAGAGTACGTAAAATTGACAAATGCTATTATGAGTTTCCCCAGTGAGGATTTTATCCTTTTATCAAATCCCTAAATCTAAATCATGAGTTTGGAAACAAAGATTGAAGTTTATAATTAATATGACAAATGTTGATGTATAATGCAATATCATGCCATGGTCTACTTCACATAAATCTATTAAACTAGCTTTTATATATATATATATATATATATATATATATATATATATATATATATATATATATATATATATATATATATATATATATATATATATATATATATATATATATATATATATATATATATATATATAAAATAAGTCGAGAGATATCCTTCTCGAGGTGCCTATTGCACTGAGAGCAATTATAAAAAGAGGCACCTCGAGAAGGATATCTCTCAGCTTATTATATATATATAAAGTATATATAAGCTAGTAGCAGTTGCGATGCATAATGAAACATTTTATTATTATTATTATAGTTAATCTACAATAGTAAATTATATAGTTAGGGTTAAGAAGGAATTATATCTAAGATTGATTAACACATTAAATTAATTAATTTGATTAGGGTTAGTATTTAGTGTTAGTATTAGGGTAAGAGTTTGCTTTAGATTTACAATTATGGCTTTGATTATAATCATTGTTACGAAGAGAATTAGGGTTAGGTTTACGAAGAGAAT
Source organism: Chamaecyparis obtusa (assembly GCA_027943335.1). Classification (NCBI taxonomy): domain Eukaryota; kingdom Viridiplantae; phylum Streptophyta; class Pinopsida; order Cupressales; family Cupressaceae; genus Chamaecyparis; species Chamaecyparis obtusa. Next base: position 840,201 of record BSBK01005632.1, read on the forward strand.
TACGGTTAGGATTAGGATTAGGATATTGATTATAATTACAATATATAGAATAAGGGTGTACTTTGGGAAAAGGGTCTAATTTGCAATTAGGATTTAATGATAAATTGTTTAGATTTATTATTATGATTAGGGTTAGGGCTTTGATTATAATCATCATTACGAATAGAATTAGGGTGAGAATTAAGTACGATTTATACTAAGGGTTAGGGTTAGGGATAGGGTGAGATTTGGGATTAGTAGAATATTTTACATTATGAGTTAGGGTTCGGGTATGACTTACAATTAGGGTTAGGGTCAAGGATAGGGTGAGAGTTAGAGTTAGAGTTACAATTAGGGTTAGGGTTAGGGATAGGGTGAGAGTTGGGGTTGGGATTGGGTGATAGTTAGGGTTAGTAGGATATTTTAGCTAAAATATAATTAGGGTTTAGGTACAATTTATACTAAGGGTTAGGGTTCTAGGAATAGGGTGAGATTTAGGGTGAGTAAAATATTTTACATATATGAGTTAGGGTTTAGATAAGACTTACAGTTAGGGTTAGCAGGATATTTTACCTTATGAGTTAGGGTTCAAGTAAGAGTTACAGTTAGGGTTAGGGTTAGGGATAGGGTGAGAGTTAGGATTAGTAGGATATTATACATTATGAGTTAGGGTCCGAGTAAGAGTTATAATTAAGGTTAGGGTTAGGGATAGGGTGAGAGTTAGGGTTAGTAGGATATTTTACGTTATGATTAGAGTTCATGTAAGAGTTACAGTTAGGATTATGATTAGGAATAGGGTGAGAGTTAGGGTTAGTAGATATTTTACATTATGAGTTAGGGTTCAAGTAAGAATTATAATTAGGGTTAGGGTTAGGTATAGGGTGAGAGTTAGGGTTAGTAGGACATTTTAGCTTATGAGTTAGGGTTCAGGTAAGAGTTAATGTTATAGTTATGCTAAGGGATAGGGTGAGAGTTAGGGTTAGTAGGATATTTTATGTTATGAGTTAGTGTTCGAGTAAGAGTTACAGTTAGGGTTAGGGTTAGGGTTAGGGATAGGGTGAGAGTTAGGTTTAGTAGGATATTTTAGCTAAAATATAATTAGGGTTTGGGTAAGAGTTACACTAAGGATTAGGGATAGGGATAGGGTGAGATTTAGGGTTAATAGAAAATTTTACATTATGAGTTAGGATTTAGGTAAGACTTACAGTTAGAGTTAGGGTTAGGGATAGGGTGAGAGTTAGGGTTAGGGAAAGGTTGAGAGTTATGGTTAGCAGGATATTTTACCTTATGAGTTAGGGTTCGAGTAAGAGTTATAGTTAGGGTTAGGGTTAGGGATAGGGTGAGAGTTAGGGTTGGTAGGATATTTTACCTTATGAGTTAGGGTTTGAGTAAGTGTTACAGTTAAGTTTACAGTTAGAGATAGGGTGAGAGTTAGGGTTAGTAGGATACTTTACCTTATGATTTAGGGTTCAGCTAAGAGTTATAGTTAGGGTTAGGGTTAGGGATAGGGTGAGATTAAGGATGTGGTTAGGGATATGATGTTAGGTTTACAATTAGGATTAGTATCATATTTAGTGTAACATTAAGGTTTAAGATTAGGGTATGGGGTTAGGGTTAGGGTTACTAATACGGTGAGGCTTAATTGTGGGTTAATGATGACATGGAGAGTGTTGAGTTTGGATTAGTATTAGGGTTAAAAGATTGGTTAAGGTTAGTATGACAAATAGGGCTAGTTTAAGGTTATGTGGAGTGTTATAATGTATGGTTTATAGTCAGGGTTAAATCATATGTAGTGTTGGGTATAGGGTTAGTATTAGGTTTTTTGTGAGGGTAAGATTATGGACGTAGTTAGCGATGGGATCTAGGTTTTAAAGTTAGGATTAAAGTATCATACTTGGTAATACATTTTTGGATGTTGTTTATAGTTTAACATGATAATTATCATTAGTATCTTATTTAACATTACCATTTAACATATTGTAAATGGTAGGGATATGGTAACAACTAACTTGAACGGTTACCATATATAAGTAATTATAATATGGTAGGGATATGGTAACAACTAACTAAAATATATCTATTAATACAATATACATACAAAATATTTTATTATTAAGAATAAATATGTAATTAATAAATAAATATTCACCACCTCAATAATAATGCATTACATATTTTATCAATAAAAAAGGTATAAATAAATACAACTATTGGTGAGAATACTTTCCTTTTAAAAAAGTAATAAATGGTAATACAACTATTGGTGAGAATACTTTCCTTTTATAATTATTATATATCTAGAATTTAATAGTTTTATTGTAAATCTAAAGCAAACTCTTATGCCAACTTTATTGTAACCAAACCATAGCCCTCAGTGCAATATTATTTTATTTTTTATTATTCTATCGATGTTTTGTCAGTAGAATAATATCCTATAAGACATTAAAGTTTCTTTTAATTCTTTTCCACATTCCTTTACATGCGAAGATTTTAAAAGGTAAAATATTGTCTAAATTAGTTTTTAACTTAAATGTAATTTTAAAGCAATTTATGTATTTTGCATTTTGTTATAAAATTAAAAATATAGTTTGCACAGGAGGTCCCATGTTTTCCATTCAACATTGAAATTGATCAAACATTAAAGTTGTCCCAAACATTTCTGAGCAGCTACTTTGTCAGAATGAAGTTTTAGCCTGCTGTGCATTTGGCGGCATTTAACCTTATATAAGGTTTTACACAATTAAAAGCAAATATATTCTTATATTTTTTATAAATGTTCCAGTAGCTTAAATATTGAAGTAGGCATGCAACTATTTTATTTTCATGGAACCATTTTCTACAGCATGCTCAATTCTTCGGAAACACCCACTTAAAAAAAATGTCTTGCCCCTCCTCCATTGGACCACTGTAATGAAGTGTTATTTGTATGCACCCAAAAATGGTCGCCTAGACTTTGGGCCCCATTTATCTAATTTATCAACCCTGAATCATTTTTATCAATAATCAATATTTTCAACATTATCAATTCCTTGATCAAATCTTAGTTTCGATCATATATTGGATTTTTATCCTTGGATTAACCATTTTATCCTAAGCTTTTATTTACTTAAAAGGAATATTTTCTCTCCTTTTATTAAATAAAAAGCCCCACCTTTTCCTCTTATCCTAAGTTGCACAAATAAAGCACTATTCTTATTTTATAAAAAAGGAAAAAAAGCACCTTTTGTCTCATGTGGACATAAAGTCAACTCCTATTTTCCTATCGGAGGATACTTGTGCACACGAATTGCTCTCCTTTCAAGCTCCACCGTTGATTGAGACTTTTGCCTCTTAATCTCCATGGTCCATTCCTTTACATTTCTTATAAAAGGAGAGCTCTCTCCTTCATTTGCATATCTATCTCTTTCATGCTATTGTTATGCTGCAAGTTTTCTAGGTGTATTTGGAGCTTTTGGAGATCATTGCTACATCAAGCTCTTCCTGGATTTCCTCATTGCTTCATAGTTTAGACTTCATTTCTTGCATTATCATAGCATCCATAGCTTCATTTCATAGCTTAGTTTCCTTTTATGCAATAGATTAGCTTCACATAGCTTAATTAGGGGAATTGTAATCCATTGCTATTTCCCTTTCATAGCTTAGTTTGTACTTCCATTTTCATAGCATAGCTTGCACATTTGCATTCTCATTCTTAGCTTGCATTGCATTGCATTTCCATTTGATTCTTTGGAGATATTGGCACTCTTGCCCTTGTCCTCATTCGAATCTCTCATTGTATGGTTGACTAGCAAGGTCACAAGCTCAATAGCTCTAACTAAGAGCAAATTCATAATCTTGCAACTCCATGCATAGAGAGCTATGGATCGATTTGTGAGGGCTCATTCTTGAGTTTCCTTGCATGTAAGGATTCATAGAAGTGCACTACTTTTGTGTGTACATTTTTGGCGCCCACCGTGGGGCAGAGTAGATTAACTTTGTCTTTTATTTTTTGCATTTTCATAAAAAATTTCATCAATTTTCAGCTTTATTTTCGGTCTCTGGTTTTTCTGTCTTAGAGTGTCGCGCGACACTTTGCCAGTGTCGTGTGACAGTTCTCTATATAGTGGCGTGACACTTTACCAGTTAAAAGTGTTGCCCCCTTTGACAGGAAGTGTCGCACTATTTGAGAAGTTTTGTCGCCCGTGTATAGCGCGAATTGTCGCCCAGAAATAAAGTGTCGCACCCATATACAGAAAAGTGTCACGCAACATTTTTGGTGACTGTACTATCACCTGTACCCAAAAGTAAGTTTTTTTAGCCCCTTTTAGTTGAATTTAGATTGATTTGTTTGATTTGCTGTGGCTAAATAGATTGCATTTCCAGATTTCAGTTGGTTTACTTGCTTTCATAGGCACATCTCTTTTGGGTTAATAAAAGGACATAGATTTGTTGTTGATAGTTTGTAAATGCTCTTTGGTTTCCAATATCAAACATCTCATTTGAGTGATTGAGGGCATGGATTCATTCCTTGTTTACATAGGGAGTTAAATGCACCACTTTGTGGACTCACTCTATGTTTACTTGGAAAGTTAAATATTCCATTGTTCAACCCCTTTTTCATTTGTGAGTAGTATTGATTAGCAGTCTTAGATTGCTTGTGATTGATCTAGATTGCTATCTTGGGTTATTGGACTCACTAATCTGCCAGCCCCTCATTTCCACCCCGTGGTTGCAAGATCAGCGCCACATTAAAGGGGAGGGGTCTACAAGAAAGAAGTGTTAATTGCTCCACTAGGCAACCCTTTTGTGCTTTTTGGAAGTCACTTGTTTTCTAAGGTGTGGACTCACTTTGAGTTGATGTGAGGAGTTAAATGCTCCACTTTTGGGCTCACTTTGAGTTGATGTGAGGAGTTAAATGTTCCACCTTTGGACTCACTTTGAGTTGATGTGAGGAGTTAAATGTTCCACCTTTGGACTCACTTTGAGTTGGTATGAAGAGTTAAATGTTCCACTTTTGGACTCACTTTGAGTTGGTGTGAAGAGTTAAATGTTCCACTTTTGGAATCACTTTGAGTTTGTGTGAAGGGTTAAGTGTTCCACTTTTTGGACTCAGTTCACATTTTCTTGAAGGGTTAAATGTTCCACTTTGGGACTCGCTTCACATTCTCTTGAAGGGTTAAATGTTCCACTTTTGGACTCACTTCATATTTTCTTGAAGGGTTAAATGTTCCACTTTTGGACTCACTTCACATTATCTTAAAGGGTTAAATGTTCCACTCTTGGACTCACTTCGCATTCACTTGAAGGGTTAAGTGTCCCACTTTGGGACTTGCTTCACGTTTACTTGAAGAGTTAAGTGTTCCACCTTTAGTGCTTTAAATACTTGTTGATAGTGGATTGCTTGGAGCTAATTGGATTTTAGGATTGTTCTAACCATTGTGAAGCTAACAAATTGTGCTTGTAGGTGATCTCATTGCTTGAAAATTTACAAAAAAAAAATAAAAAATGCATGTTAAAGAGGGCTACTAATGGTTTTTGTAGGGCTGCCCTAAGCATAAAAACTAAACCAAATACTTGTTTAATTGCTTTCTTTATTGAGTGTGGCATATACCACTTGTTTCATTTCATAGGCACTTAATACCTTGTCGTAGGAATTTTGAGGTGGTAGGAGAGTATGCTCTTCACCCTTGTGGTGAAACAGAAATCTCGACCCATCTTGGGATTTTGAAAGCAAGGGGGTAATTGAATTTGCTTGGTGTGTTTGGGAGAAGTTTTGAGATAGGGGATTATGCTCTTCACCCTTGTGGTGAACCAAAAACCTTGAATCTCAAAAATTATCCACTCTTTGTTTAGTACAAGAATCCTTTCGCGGGCCTGCCCTTGAGCAATCAAGGGGAACAACCTAAGTGGGGACAAGCCTTTTGCCGGCTATTCTGACCCACTATAATCTCAAGGCTATCAAGGACACAAAACCTTGGTAGACATAACACTTGTCTTCGCTTGATGTGAGTAACTCATGGGATTGTGACCATGGGGAAAGCATTGAGCAAGAATGCTTAAGGTACTCTTGAGGCCGCGAGGTCCTAGTCCTTTACGAGGAGCAAAAGGGGTGTTATGAATGGAAGCCCTTACTAAGAATCATAGGTTAGAAACCACCTTTATTTAGCCGCTTATCTTCTTAGTGCAAAGATTGATCCAAGTGGACTAACTCGGATCACCCCAAGATACTCACTATATGTGTCCCTTTGGTTGTGTTGTTTAACACTTCCATGACAAAGCCAATATCTCTTGTGGGCAACCACTTGGTGTGAGGCAAGGGGGCATCAAGTTGTGGGCTAAGTTGATAAGTATTGAGCCTTGTCTTGTAGGTAGATATTGCTTGAAGTGTCCTCGATTGTGTGATACCAGTGTAAATGTTCTCAACATACAAACAATCGGTAGCGTGCATAGGGTACTTTTTCAATTTTGATATCACAATCATTTGTCTTGGCAAGGTTGCTTTTGCCCTTGTTCCAAGTGTTTGAAGACACGTTTGATCCCGTACTATTTGCAAACCTGTCAATTTGCTGCTATCATTGTGATTACATTCAAAAAATTAACCCTCAGATTGAAAATATCGAATGAACAAGTTTTAAAACTGAGATTTTGACACTCACTGGTCATAAAGTCGTACGACACTAAACAAGTGGCATGCCCTGTTGTGAGAATTGTCACGCGCCAGTTCACCCCTGAAAGACTGTTGCCCTGTTTGACGAGAAGTGGCGCAGATAGCCTGTCAACTGTCACTTGGATTAAGGCGAAGTGTCGCCTAAACATAAACTGTCGCCCTCCTTGCCTGGAAAGTGTCACCTGGGCAATTTTTGCTAGTTTTTTTAGTTTCAGTCAGTTTTAGTTGCTGCTAGTCAAATTGAGTCTTGGAGTGGGTTTCTTGCTCTATTATTGGAGACCTATTTTGACTTTAAATCTCTATTTTTTGCCCTCTAGGAATAACATCAATTGGTTTACAAGGCCACTTTGGAAATAGTTGTCAAGTTAGAAGGTATTCTTGGTGAGAAAGTTTATCTTTAGGGTTGTTAGCTACATTCTTGGAGAATTTTAGTGCTCTTATTGTCCAAATCACTTTCATTTAATCAATTTTAGTTATATTTCAGCCTAGTCCAACCTCCTAGTTCAAAAGTGCAAGGGTAGTCACCCTTTGATTTGAAGCACCTCTTTGACAGTGTTGGTAAAGCCCCTTTTTTCTATCTTTTCATTCCACTTTGGACAAAAGAGAACTTTGATTATCCTGGTCTAGTGTTGACATTTCGGGAGGTCATCCTATCATTAAAAATCCTTTTCTTTCATGTCAATTACAACAAGGCACCAATTCAATCAAGGGAAGTGACCCCCTATTATCTTTAGCCAGTTACCACCAGTTAAGACTCGTCAACAACACAAGGGAAAAGAACCTCTTTTTGACCAATCTCCTAAAAGTGAATCTGAGGTTTGTTTTGATCCAAAAGGTAATCCTAGTGAAGTGAGCACCTCTTTAGCACCACTTTCATCAAGTATGGACATGAGTTACACTTTCACTCGACAACAAAGAGAAGTCATGAATCAAACTCTTGAGGATATCTTCCAACGACATAGGAGAGAGTACGGTGGTTCTTCTCATGCTAGTCCACTTGGGTCACCTCCCAACAACACAAGATATTTTGATCCTCACCAACGAGCTGAGAGACATTATAAGCAAACTCACTCAGATTTAGGGTCACAACACGAGGACCAGAACAATGAATCTAGTGACCATCACATCAACACAGCCAACGCAATAAGACATTCAAGACAATCTTCTCCACTTAAAGATACCTCTCGATATGCAAATACAAGGTTGAAAAGCATTGAAAGGGAGAAGCAAGCCTATCTAGATGAACAAGCTGCCAAAAAGGAGAAATTCAGACAACTAGAAGAAGAGGAATGTGCATTATTGGACATAAGAAAAATAGTCACCCAAGAAGAAGAAGATAGGCTCTATGCACAACAACTCCAAAATCAATTTAATGGGAGGGGTACCAATAGTGGGACCAACTCACCCCCATCTACACCTTCACCAAGTCCTAAAAAAAGGTCAAGGATGCCCTCAAGATCCCCAAGTCCTAGAGGTAGAAGGACTTGAAGATATGATCACCATAGGAGACAATCGTCTCCTAAACTTTCAAAGCAACCCTCTCAATGAGCACCTCATGGCTCACAACATGGAGGAAGTTATGCCGACTTCAATCATATAGATTTTATGACTATGCAACAAGAACCATCCTTTCAAGCATATGTAGAAAGGTATGTGGAACAAAACAAGGATCAATTCCTAGAAAGTCTCATCAACAAAGGTGCTAAGGTCCCATACAATTTTGATGTGGACCGGAAGGTAAAGAAGCAAGATCCATCAACTAATGAGGTGATCAAACAACTTCAAAGGGATATAGAAAGGATGAGGGCTCCTAAGAACACCTTTAATTTGGATTCCATATGTCCCAACCCAATCGACAAGAGTGTGGTGTTGGTTGAGTTTCCTAAGAAAATTGAGTTTCCAACCTACGACAAATATGATGGCATTGGTGATCCTCATGACCATGTTAGACAATTTTATATAATGAGTTTTTCTTTTCACCATGAAGACTCCTATTTGATGAGATTATTTCCAAGGAGCCTCAAGGGTCAAGCCATGGAGTGGTTTACTAACCTTACTCCTCCAGTTAAGACATTTAAAGAGCTTGTGGAAATATTTGTCCAACATTTTGCTTACAACTTATCAAGGTCGGTCACCATGCTTGATTTGTGCAAACTCAAGTAGAACCAAGGGGAATCCTTTGTTACCTTTCTACAAAGATGGAGACATTTGTGCTTGAAATATCCAAGGACAATTCCTGAGGAGGAAAGAATAGACATCATTGTGAGCAATTTAATACCAGAGCTAAGGTATGAGGTCAGGAAGATCCCATTTAATTCTTTTGATACCATGGTGGAAGTGGCATGTCGCATAAAGGATGTCCTAAAAGAACAAGGAATTTTGGCTAAACCAACTAATAACAACAATGGCCAAAACAACAACAATAATGGTAATAAGGATAAAAATAACCCTTATTGGAACAAGAATAAGCAAGTGGTCAATGACGGAGTTGTTGACTCATCTCAACCTAAGAATGAAGGAGTTCTTAATCTCTCCAATGCAGTCCAAGCCATGAAGCTACAAACATCTTCAACACAACAAGAGAATAAACCCAAGTATCAAGCGAGACCTAAAATAGAAAAGAGGCAATTTACCAAACTTGGGGACTCCTATGTAGACATTTTCAAGATGTTAATTGCTCATAATTTGGCACACCCCCAAGATCCTGCAAAGCACCGCATACCAGATCCTAAGCCTCATTGGTGGGATGAGAAGGCCTTTTGTGTCTTTCACAATGGAATTGGACATAATATAGAAAATTGTTTTAAACTTAAACATCTTGTCCAAGATCTCATTGAAAGTGGATGATTACAAGTTGATGGTTTAACCACTAATGTGGATCATAAAGCTTTTAAAGAACCCTTGCCCAAATATGAGAAAGGAGAGAATTCTAACAATAAGAATGGCAAGGCTGCTATCAACTACACCTACACAAATGCTGAAAATGTTATTAATATGCTTGAAGTTGTTGGTGACAATGTCAACATGATGAGAGGGAAAGACCCTTATGGATATGATGTGGATTCGAATCCTATGCTTGATGAAGGACCCGTTGTGGTCCTAAGAGGTCCTCACTCACGAAGGATATCTCAACCCCTCAATGCTGTCACTAGAAGCCAGTCTCAAGCTCCCATTGTTATTAGAGGTCCTAACTCTAGTAAGTCTAAGCAGCCAGTGTCAAAGGGTGTTCTTCCAAAATCTATTGTTGGTCCTGAGTTGAATTATAATCTTGTTGACCAATTACAACGTACACCAGCGTAGATTTTAATCTTTGAGCTTTTGGAACTGTCCCCTAAGCATAAGCGTGTCCTTGAGGATGCCTTGCGAGTGGCTAATGTCCCTAATGATATAGATGTAGATCAATTCCAGAATATGGTCAACCACTTGGCTAGCCCTCACTACCTTACATTCTCAGAGGAAGATGACAAGTCATTAAGCCACCCACATAATTTGGCCCTTCATATAGAGGTTATGATCCACAAGACCCGTGTCAGGCGTGTGTTGATAGATGGGGGTGTTGGGCTTAATATTTGTTCTTTGAGCTTATTGAAGGCCTTGGGTTATTCAAAAGAAGTCATTGACACAAGGAATAAAATAACTATCAAGGCTTATGATGAAGCAGAACGTAGTTCTAAAGGATTGGTCGTTCTTCCTATCCGAATTGGTCCTGTAGAGAAAGATATTTTGTTCCAGATTGTTGATGTTGGTCCTTTGGCTCACAATATTTTTTTAGGTAGACCATGGATACATGAGATGCAAGCGGTCCTATCTACCTATCATCAGTGTGTAAAATTCCCTTACAATGGAATAGAAGTCTGCATACCTGGAGACAGCACACTGTCAGTCAACACAATTTCAGCAGGGTCTCACATTCCTTTGAATAGGGAGGCTAACACTTTTGATACTACATTTGAATAATGCAAGAATAAATTCAAGACCATAGATCTTGGTATGGGGGATTACAAATTGGATTCATTCACAAAATTGCCAATTTCCCCTAGGTCTTATGGCAAACCTTCTCAAGAAATGAAGCCCTCATCTTCGGCCATGACATTGTTCGATAAGTTTGTGAAATCCTCAGTTGTAATTGAAGAAGAAAAAGAAGAGGTTGCCGTTAGGGACTGGATTTACTAAGAAGAGAAATACCTACATAATGAGAATTTTGCACCTTCCCCTAGAACTTATGGGAGAGGGTATAAATTGGTCAAGAATATGGGTTATCCAGGACAGGGTCCCCTTAGTCATAGGATGGATGCTAGGGCTAAACCTCTTAACCATGCCCTTTTTGGATGAAAGAATAAGTCAACAATTGGCTTAGGTTTTGAAAATAAGAAACAAAAAAGTGTCCTTGTCTTAGCTACGATGGACAGTGACAATGACTCAGACTACACACCTAATCTCTCTAATCAACAAGACATGTCTGATGATTGGGTGCCTTCAACAAATCTCCTTTGGGGAGATTCACAAGATTTGACAACTGACAATATGAATGCTAGATTGACAATGGAAAGTGTTGCTATCCTAGCTATGACGGATAGTAACAATGCTAGTGTTAGAGAAGGGGAAACTCTTCCCAATCTTGAGGCTTCTACATCGCAAGGCCCAAATAATGATTCAGAAACAGACTCACATGAGTTAAAATGGGACTCACTTTCAGATGCAACATTTGATTTGGACATGGATGTTGTCCATACTTATAATACTCAACCCGATGTGACCAACAAGCCTAGTGTAGGACTGGAGGATTGGAATCCTCGAATTGCCTTAGTGGATGACGCTTCGTTTGATAGGATAAATCCTGACTCGGGTATCTCAGGAGGGGACCGGATGAATCCTGATTGTATGATCACCAGAGATAACACCTTCCACATACACAATGTTGAACAAGTTATTGACCTACCCCTTGTTCATTTCCACCTAATTGACTGGTCTCAGCGACATCAAGAGCCTAAACTTCTCACTTTTCAGAATGACTATGAAATTGCCTGTTATCTAAATGCTCTTGAACCTGCAGTCTCTTCCACCAGCGAATCGACAACAAGTATGATGGAGCCTGATATTAAGTACCTCAGTCTAAAAATAAAAGAAAAAGAAAAAAAGAAAAAAAGGTCTGATGGCGAAAACCACTTTGTGGCAGTGTCAGAACCCAAAATAGTAAAAATAAATGACGTATCCGAGGGTGAAAACCTTTTTGAGGCACCTAAGGATGGGGTACTTAATAACTTGCCAAGTTACTTCCAAGACAGGTCATCAATTCTCATTGAGCCCACACAACCAGTCAATTTGAATACAGAAGAGGCTCCCCAAATAGTGCACCTAGCTCAGTCTCTATCAGTTGGAGAAAAAAAGGCATATACAAAATTTTTGCAAAAGAAGAAAATCAACTTTGCTTGGACATATTCTAATATGCCAGGGCTTGACACTGATCTTATTATGCATCATCTATCTATAGCTCCAGGAATAAAACCGGTTAAACAAAAGTTGAGGAAAATGCACCCTCACATAGCTCTTCTTGTTAAAGCTGAATTAGAAAAGCTCTTACATGCAAGATTCATTCGAGCTATCGACTATGCTGAGTGGATCTCCAATATTGTTCTAGTTTCAAAACATGATCGGTCCATTCGCATTTGCACAGACTTTAGAGACCTCAACAAAGTGTGCCCAAAGGATGACTTTCCACTCCCTAACATAGACATGATAGTGGATATGACCGCGGGCTATGAGATATACTCTTTAATGGATGGTTTTTCCGGATATAACCAAATAAAAATAGCTCCCGAAGATCAAGAGAAAACAACTTTCACATGTGCATGGAGAACCTATTGTTGGAACGTCATGCCATTTGGCCTAAAGAATGCAGGAGCAATATACCAGCGAGCTATGACCACAATTTTTCATGATATGATGCATAAGAACATGGAATATTATGTGGATGATACCTTGGCTAAATCTAGGAAACGAGATACACACCTCGATGATTTGGAAGTGATTCTAGATCGCATGGAACAGTTTCAACTTAGATTGAATCCAAAAAAGTGTGCATTTGGAGTTACCTCAGGTAAACTTCTAGGATTCATAATTTCAACAAAAGGAATAGAGGTTGATCCTGAAAAGGTCCAAGCTATCTTAGATATGCCACCTCCAAAGAACATAAGTCAAATGAGAAGTCTTCAAGGATGACTCCAATCTATACGGAGGTTTATTTCACAACTTGCAGATAGAGCACAACCTTTCAATAAAACATTGCATAAGGGAGTCACATGTGTGTGGAATGAGGATTGCCAAAAGAGCCTTGATCAAATAAAATAGTATTTGGCTAATCCTCCAATTTTGATGCCTCCTATTCTAGGGAAACTATTGATTTTGTACATTTCAGCAACAGAGTCTTCCTTGGGGAATTGTTGGCTCAATTAGATGACACTGGGAAAGAAAGCGCCATATACTACATCAATCGTACTCTAGTATCTTATGAGATCAATTATAATAACATTGAGAAGTCTTGTCTTGCAGTAGTGTTTGCTTCCCAAAAGTTGCGACACTATATGCTTGCTCATACTATACATTTGGTTGCAAAAATTGATCCCCTTAAGTACTTGCTTAGTAAGGCTACCCTAACAGGTAGACTTGCTAAGTGGATGATGGTTTTATTTGAGTTTGATATAGAGTACATTGAGAGAAAGGCCATAAAAGGGCAAGCTATTGCTGATCAGTTAGTTGATTTTCCAGTTAAGGATACTGTGCCTATTCAGGTAGAATTCCCAGATGAACACATTCTATACATGACCACTCGCACTTGGAAGATGTTCTTTGATGGTTCCAACATGCAAAATGGATCAGGTGCGGGAGTATTGTTTGTTTCTCCTCATGGGTATAATATACCAAAATCCTACAAACTTTTATTCCCATGTACAAACAATATTGCAGAATATGAAGCATTAACCAATGGATTGAAACTAGCTATAGAATGGAACATAACAAAGTTGCATGTCTTTGGGGATTCATAGCTAATTATCAACCAAGTCAATGAGGAGTATCAAACCAAGGATGATAAATTGGTACCTTACAAAAAGATGGTTGAATCATTGAGATGTTACTTTACATTTGTGACATTTCAATAGATCCCTAAGACAGAGAACAAAGCTGCAGATGCTATGGCCACATTAGCTTCACTCCTTCAGTTGGAACAACATGAATCAAGATTTGAATTCCTGGTGGAAGAGCTACACCATCCCATATTTGACTCATCTGAAAGCAATGTCATTTGTACCCTTGTCACACATGAGTCTTCCCGCTATGGTGCTATCTATTCATATCTACACGATGGCATCATCCCTGACACTTTCAACTATTCTGAACGTCGAAACCTCATCTGTAACGCCTCTCACCACACCCTTATCTCTAGTGATTTATATAGGAGGGGTTTAGATGGGACACTTCTTAGGTGCTTGGAACAGGAGGAATCCAACCAAGCGATAGCAGACATCCACGAGGGCATTTGTGGTGGACATTCTAATGGTCTTTCCATGGCCCAAAGGTTGCTTAGGGCGGGGTATTACTGGCCCACAATGCAGACAGATGCAGTAGCTTTCACTAAGTCTTGTGAGAAATGTCAAAAACATGGAAACCTGATTCATGCGCCAGGAAGGGAGCTAATTCCTTCCATTTCTCATTGGCCATTTCAGCGCTGGGCCTTTGACCTTGTTGGACAAATTCACCCCAACTCATCAGATGGACATAAGTTTATCATCACAACTACTGATTATTTCACAAAATGGGTAGAGGCAGTCCCTCTTTCTGTTGCCTCGGGAAAAATAGTTTCACTCTTTATCCTGAATCATATTATTTGCCGATTTAGAGTACCTTCTGAGATTATTACTGATAATGGAGGTCAATTCAAGAACAAGGACCTAAAACATTTATGCAAGAAGTTTAAAATTAAGCAACATTGTTCCTCCATCTATTTTCCATAGGGAAACGGATAGGCAGAAGCCTCTAATAAAACAATTCTTAAGATTTTTCATAGAACAGTGCACAAAATTGGTAGGGATTGGCACTTGCAAATCAATCCAGCATTATGGGCTTACAGAACAAGCATTCACACACCTACAGGAGCCACTCCTTTTGCCCTTACCTATGGCAATGAAGCGATATTACCTTTAGAAGTAGAGATACCTGCACTTAGAGTCTCTCTCAAAGGTTTGATTACAGATGAGGATTACCGTGCCATGAGGTTACAAGAACTAGAGCTTTTAGATGAGAAGCGTAAGGCTTCCTTTGATCACATAAGAGTATATCAGAAGCGTATGTCCAAGGCATTTAACAAGAAGGTTCACCCTAGAGAGTTTCAAATAGGTGATCTTATTTTGCGAGAGAATCCTAAAAATCAACAGAACAGAGAACAAAAGGGCAAGTTCGAATCCAATTGGCTTGGACTATACATTATCACAACGGCTTTTGGTATAGGTGCATATTTATTGTCAGATGAAGATGGAGAATAGCTCCCTGAGCCCATCAACATTGTGCACCTCAAGAAGTTCTATCCTTGATGCCCGTTCTGTCTAGGGGCATCCTTTGTACATATCTTATATGATCCTGAAAAAATACCAAAAAAATTCATATATGATGCTGAAAAAATCCTAAAAAGCATAAAAAAATCCTAAAAAAATACAAAAAAAAAATATAAATATAAAAAAATCAAAAAATAGCAAAAAAAATTCAAAAAAATAGAAAAAGTGTCTTAGTGAAAACTTGGAAACAGGCGCCTTGGTAGCAAAAAAATCAAAAAATGAAAAAAGAGAAAAATTGCAATAAAAATCCAAGTGGTGAAAACTTGGAAACGGGTGCTACTTGAGGCCTTTGCACTCCTATTTGTTAGCATGCGTCCTTGACACTGAACCTTTCTCCATCATATCTTGACCTTATTTGGCATAGTTTAGAATTGGTCTTTACCTTTGTCTAGGGGGCATAACTGTCAACATTGGTCTTTTAAGTGTGTTTGTCTCTTGGAGCAGTTCACAACAGGTGTTTTTCAACACCACCCCAAATAGTGTTTTTCAACACTACCCTTGCGTCGAGTGTTCCTTAACACTTATCAGATGTCTTTCCCAACAGTCTAAGTTTGATGCGATATTTCTCATTTGCAGATGCGATGATCAGAGTCTGACTCTATGACTAACACACACGCACTTAGACAATCAACTTGCTTGAGATATGTTGACTTTATTTTCTTTGTGTGCTGTCTATGAGGATTTCTTTGATGAGTGGTCTCTCCCTGAGAAGTTTTCGATGATGAATAGCTAGAAGACTGAGGGTATGAGAACATGTTTTATTTCTTTATCTGCTTCTAGGTATATTTTGTTGATCCTAACTGTCATGAGCATCTTTGCTGGTCCTACTTGACACTAGGGATTGACAATGTATTATCCTTGATTGTTTTATACGAGTGCATGCTTCTAGTTATCCTGACTTTCATGTGTCTTGATACAAGCATAATCTCGCCATATCAAACTTAAGTAATCTCACTGCACTAGTCATCTTGACCTATATGTCTTTGGTGCCTATGTGGGATTCCCACATTTAATCTGATAAAGATCATATTCATATCCACATAGTCACGCTAGTGTGCATTGTATGATCTTATGACACTACCCATAACGCTCGATGATGATAATTAGATGTCTATAGGCGTTGTGACCTTGCAAGTCAACCACTTTTTATAGTAGCTTGCATTTTTTAGGTTCATGTTAGTTTCATTTTTGCATCCTGCATATGGAGAGAGCTCTTCTTTTCATCTCACATGGACCTGTTAGTCGACTGCGCTCACTTTTCCTTTTTCCACTCATGTCTTTTGCTCCTTGTCTTTCACATCACATCCTTTTCTATTCCTATAACATTTTGACTTTTTGACCAATTTTCAAAACACCTCAGAATTGCGCAAAAATCGCACCCCTAGCTAATTTGGACATCCTAGATCCATTTTCAGACTCGAAATCAAAATCTGAGGTTATCTTGATTGTCAAAATCACGTTTCAAATTTTCTCCTTCTTCTGAGCAGTTGACTGACTTTTTGAGACATAATCCAATTTTTGATGGACTTTCTTCCTTTCCATGTCTCTCCATTTTCTAGTCTTTCATCCGCTCTATTTCTAGTCTTCTATTTCTATTCTTCTACTTTTTCACTGGGGCATGTTTCATCACCTAATGGTTAATCTATTGACCTTTATCTTCAATTATGATTTCATTTCGATTTGATCATCTTTTATCGATTTGCTATTCTCCTCTATCTAATTTTGATTTCGATTCTGAGGGGGCAGTACCTATGGGATTCTCATCCCTGATTCCTTGATTTTCCTAATTCAGACATCTTTTGTGAGCTTTCACTCAAATTTGAGATTCTTATCTCTTACTTTGAATGTGATCCCGAATCGACCTCATGTTCAAAAGCTTTTGTTTATGTTTGTCTGGGTGTGATCCCGAATCGACCTCACATCTGAGTTGTTTTGTGATCCCAGATCGATCTCACATTTCAACTTCATTCTTTGACTACATGTGTTCCCAAATCAATCACACATTAGTCAAAGAAGGGCAAATGTATGCACCAAAAAATGGTCACCTAGACTTTGGGCCCCATTTATTTGATTTATCAACCCTGAATCATTTTTATCAATAATCAATATTTTCAACATTATCAATTCCTTGATCAAATCTTAGTTTCAATCATATATTGGATTTTTATCCTTGGATTAACCATTTTATCCTAAGCTTTTATTTACTTAAAAGGAATATTTTCTCTCCTTTTATTAAATAAAAAGCCCCACCTTTTCCTCTTATCCTAAGTTGCACAAATAAAGCACTATTCTTATTTTATAAAAAAGGAAAAAAAACACCTTTTGTCTCATATGGACATAAAGTCAACTCCTATTTTCCTATTGGAGGATACTTGTGCACACTGATTGCTCCTCTTTCAAGCTCCACCGTTGATTGAGACTTTTGCCTCTTAATCTCCATGGTCCATTCCTTTGCATTTCTTATAAAAGGAGAGCTTTCTCCTTCATTTGCATATCCATCTCTTTCATGCTATTGTTATGCTGCAAGTTTTCTAGGTGCATTTGGAGCTTTTGGAGATCATTGCTACATCAAGCTCTTCTTGGATTTCCTCATTGCTTCATAGTTTAGATTTCATTTCTTGCATTATCATAGCATCCATAGCTTTATTTCATAGCTTAGTTTCCTTTTATGCAATAGATTAGCTTCACATAGCTTAATTAGGGGAATTGTAATCCATTGCTATTTTCATTTCATAGCTTAGTTTGTACTTCCATTTTCATAGCATAGCTTGCATATTTGCATTCTCATTCTTAACTTGCATTGCATTGCATTTCCATTTGATTCTTTGGAGATATTGACACTCTTGCCCTTGTCCTCATTCGAATCTCTCATTGTATGATTGACTAGCAAGGTCACAAGCTCAATAGCTCTAGCTGAGAGCAAATTCATAATCTTGCAACTCCATGCATAAAGAGCTATGGATCGATTTGTGAGAGCTCATTCTTAAGTTTCCTTGCATGTAAGGATTCATAGAAGTGCACTACTTTTGTGTGTACATTATTTACCCTAAATAGAAACTTTTGATATTGTCTTTGATCAAGCTCAATTTAAGTTATGTATTACATGCACAAGTGCATATAGAGACATACATGTACTTCAGGATATTTTGATAGTCTATAAAATCTATAAAGTAGTGGATTTCAATTTTTTGTGACTTTGTGTTCAAACTCAAGTAAATCAAAGCTAAAAATGCAACTTCTTTAAATGAAAACTTAAAAGAAATTATATATTATAGAGTATTGATGCACATATTCTTTGGGACACAATGTTTCACAACATGGTGGCAAAGAGCTCATGCATCTAACGCTGACATTCTATGAGTAATATTAGACTCACCACCCACTCACGTTTATGTGGCTCACTTTTGACAAATTACTTGCTAATAAAATCACTTTGATGGTTTGATCAGCTTCAGCAATATGCCAGATGCAAACGTAAGTGGGTCAACTATGAAGGTGGAAAATTGAGAGCATGGAATACAGGAGAGCTGCCTTTGCATGCAGGGGTCAAGCATCCTTTCATCTATGAAAAATACTTTCACAATGAATGGCTACTAAATGAGGCTTTGACTTCATATTTCAGACTTGTATTTGATACAAGTGAAACAATATCAATCTTTAACGCCAAAATTGGCATGAAAATCAATGGGCATTAGTAGGAAATGTAGATAATACATACAAAGCAGGAAGGCTGTGGGAAGTTGAAGGTAATACACATCTGGCAACGCTGTATAGTCTATTTTATTTCTAACTAGCTAATTTCTCAAACAATCCAATGACACTAGTTGAATGTGATGGGATTTATAGCTTTATAAACCCTTCAGACTAACCAAAATCCGGGGAGGCTACAAATTTACAACTATCTCCTCCCAAGACCAATTCTGAGAAGGAAATTTTGGAACACCAAATAAAGAATGGAAAGCTTATGACATGCATTAAAAAATACATCAGAGAAATGTGGAAGAATGTTTAACTTACCTTCACGCACAATATTGTCTGTTCTCTGCGATGAAGACCAACTCTCCTACTTCAAAAGACCAGCTCTCCTGCTCCAAACACAAAATCGTCTCCTTATCTCTGCGAGCATCAATACCAGAAATGTACAATATAATGCGGTGGAAATTATTATAACACAATTGTCGAGGGATCGCGGAACGGGTGAAAACGATTACAATGTAATCTTATATAAACACATTCTGAAACGCGTCGAATTTTCAAGGAAAGCGTTTAATTATTCGCAGATTTTGTTCTTAGTGGAGTTCAGTCGTAACTGAAGACTTTTCGTCTCACACGCAAGATGTAACTCCTGTTGATGTTTGTGCAGACGGAGTGAATGACCAGGATGCCACCTCCGCTAAAATTGGCAGAACATAACATAAATTATATCATAAATTGCTAACGCGTCATTACATTATATCAATATAATGAATGAATCTATACGATTATTTACTAAATTTATCTAGAGAAGATTTCTATCTAGAGATGAAACTATTAAGTATTTTGCGTCGAATTAATTAGGTGGCATCCTGGTCATTCAATATAATGAGCAACAGAACAATCGGTTATTCCTCCACGTCAATATGGAAATTGAACAATAACGTTTGATTTCTTCTCTGCAATCGGAGCAGAATACTTCTCCCCCATTACTTATTTGATTTCAGTTACGTTGCTTAAAATCCACAAAAAAGGTCAGTTACGTTCGTTTGCTGGCGCCACGTTATTGAAATAGCTGGAAGCATATAATGACATTCAAACAAACGTCAATTTTTTTTAAAATGCCAAATTGTTTACGTAGATGAATGCTCCCACTATAGGAAGCCTCTCGGCTTAATGATCTAAAAGTGAGTAGCTCTTTGTCTTTTTAAATAACACCCAAACACATTTTACATTCAAGTCATCAACTAGATTTAATTTGAATTGATTTCCATACTCATGAATTCAATGGAAAAGAAGAAAAGATAAATAAGAAGTCAAAACCAATTCTTCAAAGTGTATGAAAATGTGATCAAATCAAAATTAAATTAATTATCAAAATTGATATTGAAATATACAACTTGTATACAAATCATTGTAATAAAAACAAGTGCCACGTAGTGGCTAGTACTTGCCTAATCAATTGTAATTATATTGTGAAATATAATTACAATTATAATAAATTTATTATATTTTATTAAATATAATTCTATTTAATATAAATTTATATAATTATATTTATAATAACAAAGAAATTTCATTAAAACTATTATAAATAATATTAAATATTAATTTAATATAGTTTAATTTAAATATTAATAATTTGTAAAGAAAAAAAATTATAAGCAAATAAAATCACATTATTTTTTTACATAAATAGTTGTTAATGCATAATTAATATATAATAAAAATAAAAATTAAATTTTTTTTAAAAAATATGAATAAAAATAAAAATATATTATAATATCATAGATTTTTATTTAAATTATAATATATTGTAAAAATTAATAGTATAAACTAGAATAAATTCAAATAACATAATTTTTAAATTAAAAATATATTAATAAAAAATAAAAAAAACTTTATGAGAACTTAACAAAATAATTTAAAAAAAACAAATCCTAAAAAAACTCTTATAAATTCTAAAAAACTTCTATAAAATTTATTCATGCCTAAAAATAGGTCTATAAGACCTTAAATGTTTTAGCCAATCATTTCATTAAAAAATATTTTTTACAATTTATAAACTTAAAAAATTTACATATAGACTACAGAAAATATTTTATTTTTAACAAAATAAAATAAAATAAAATTGTAATTGGTGGAAAAAATCAGTTTTAATCACTAGTAAGAAATCCAAAAATGAATGCAATAGTACTTGCTTAGCCTATTGGCAAGTACTAATAATCTAATTAAAATAAATTTTTAAAATTGAAATAAAATCCACTATTCACTATTTTTCATATTAAATCAAACAACAAATTATTATAGTAACAATAAAAATAACAATATAAAATTCTATTAGATCCAAGATAAGGATTGAAACAAAAAGATACAAAAGAAAATCAAACTAACACTATATCATTTTTAGTTCCTGCCAAAGGCCTAGAACTATAGGCATCGACTGAACTTTAACTCATTATTAATATTCAAAATCGTTATGAAATCTCATAGTAATAATTTTTTTTCATTAATTTTTTTTTTATTAATCTTATTATTTTGAATTGAGCATAAGGGCAAATTTTTAGGAAATTTTTGGCTCTATTTATAAAGTTCTTTCAACTTTTTTTTACTTTTCTTTGTAATTAGCCTCTTCTACACTTATATTCAAAATCGTTATGAAATCTCATAGTAATAATTTTTTTCATTAATCTTTTTTTTTATTAATCGTTACCAATACTAATTATTTATCCCATGTTAGATTATTATTAATGATTATTTAAATAAGGAGTATATTATTATTATTATTATTATTATTTACAACATGACATCACTTTAGTGTATAAGATTTCATGTTTGTAAATGTTTTGCTTACTATTTTTCATCTATCTTATATTATTTTTGGATATATAGTTTCATTTCTTCAAAATTTGAATATAATGAACATATCTTCCAATGAAAAGCTTTTTAAGAATATTTTATAGGTGAGCTCCCAAATTTAAGGAAGATGGAGGTTGTGTCTTCTATACTCTCTAGACTAATAAAAGAAGTTAAAAAAAATCATTTTCCTTCTAAATTTATTTTGTAAGGAACACCCCATGTGACTCCAACTTAGAAAAAATTAATAGTGATTTTCATATTTTTCTATATTTTTCAAATAGCTTTTTTTTCCAAAATAAATTAGTTAATGTAAATAATGCTTTTAATTATTAAAATATACACTATGAACACACATACATATATTCTAAAATAAAAACAATTCAACAAAATTTAAAATAAGATATGTATATCAATATAATAATTAATGAAATAATTTTTTATTTTGTTATTTATGGTATTATATCAGATTATATTAATAATGTACTTTAATTCTAATAATACTACTTTGTATATTATATTATTTTATCAAAAAATTAATAAATTATTTTTCTATTAATATTAAATTATAAACATATGATTAATTATTAAATTATATGCATATTTATTCTAACTAAATTATATTATATTATTTAATATAATAAAATTTAATTAAATTTTAATAATTTTATATTATATTTTTTTATTAATATATGAATAATTATTATATTATATTATATTAAACAATTTTAAATTCTATCATAGCTATGTATTTGCATGTTTATTAATGTATATGACCTCAAACTGGCTAAGGCATATTTAGCTTTAGAGTCTGTATTTTCCTTTTCTTTTTAATTTTTTTTTTCCTGGCATGAAGAAGGGTTTGAGCATGAAAAAAATCATATCTATAATATTTATTATAAAGTTCCATTTCATTCAACTATTTGGGCTTTATTTTCAGGAAGCAACTCTAGTTTGGGATATGACTATTTTAAATTTTTCCACTTCTTTTATTGCAATATCTCTGTGATGGTAAGGAACAATAAGAGTAGCTAAATAAATTTCAAACTTTTGAATTCTAGGTTTGTGAAAGTAAATTGGTTTAATTAACAATTTTCCTTTTCATATTTTTGTTTCCTTCTTGATGGGGTCTTTATAGCCTTATTTACAAAAGCACTTTGAATCTAGAAGATTTTTCTTTGTGCTATTGGATACACTTCCAGATTTAGAAGATGGTTCATTAGGTTAAATTATTGTTAGTTCCTGCCATAGGCCCTAGAACTATAGGCATCGACATATTTTAACTAGTGATTAAACTAGTAAATGTCAACCAATCAAAATTCACCATTTTTCAAATAATATTATATCTTAATATTTGATAAAGTAAATTACAAGATATTTAACTTTTCTAATTTGTAGAAGTATTTTTCATTCATTCTATTGGCTGAAAATTTTGAGCGATAAGGGCGAATTTCTCGAAAATATTTGTTTAGATTGCAAAGTTCAATATGGACGAGAATAATATTATTAGTTCCTATTAAAATATGCAATTTCAACCAATCAAATTTCATCAAAATGTTGAATAAAATCTAATAGACTATATTTACCAAACAAAAGAAGACAAAATATTTAATGTCTTTTATTTAAGTATGGAATTTTTTTTTATGAAAACCTCACATATTTATATTATTTTGTTTATTTATTATTTATTATTTTATATATTTTTTAATAATTAATCAACCAAAACTAATATTTTATATTTTAATGCTTATTATTAAAATATTGATTTTAAAATTTTAGTGTAAATTAATAATTGATTGAAATCATATATATACACTAATATAATTTTAATAATTATATTTAGTAATTATATATATACACTAATATTATTTTAGTAATTATATTGTAAAACTAATATTATTTTGGTTGAAAGTATATATATATATATATACACTATGAAATTAAAATTATAATTATAAAGCATATTGGTTGAAAGCATAATTATATTTTTATATTTTAAAATTATTAATATTGTATATTTTTTGGTTGATTAAAACATATAGTATAAAAGCATTGTAAACAGTGAAATCATGAAAGCATAATTGAAAGCATTACTTATCAAATATAAAATTATATTTTAAATTTTGGTACACTATTTTGTACTCTATTTTATTTAATAGTAAAATCATGATTTTAATTTAACAATTAATTTTTTTTTATATTTTTTTCATATTTTGTATTAAAGTAATTATGATATATTACATTCCATATATTTATATTATATTTTTTATAAAATATAAATATTTTATGCTATGAAAGATTAATATAATATTAAAAATATTAAATAATAAAATTATAAATAATAAAATAATAAAATGATAAAATAAGAACTTTTATTTTTTTAATAAAATTATTAATTAATAATATTATCACCGTCACATATTAGAAATGTGCATATATAACTTCTAAATCCTTTTCTAAATTTTAAGCAATACTAATTTTGGCAGGAACTTTGTTGCTATGCAACCTTGTCTTAAAATGGCATTGCATTGTTTACTTTTGAATAGAAAATCTCTTAATGAGACAGGTCCACTTTACATCCTCTACTTTTACTACCCTAATTTTCCATAGGGTTTGCTAAATGTGTTCCCCACCCTAAAGTTTTTGCTGACAATCTGAGAACAAAGATGTAGGGACTTATATCCTTTCTTTAAATATTTAGAAGAATATAGACATAATTCTGCCATTGTAACTCCATATGGGGGCGTCATAGTTTTTATACACGGCATACATTTGAAAGTTCAATGAAATTGATTATTAATATTCTGTTGTTGTAAATACAAGAGTTCTAATGTTTGTGAATTATAATTTTAATATGTAGGTTAAGGTTGAGTGAACATCTTATGGTAATTTACTTGATCAAGTAATTATTATCTGAATATTGATGGGGATTGAAACTTATT
This sequence comes from Chamaecyparis obtusa, assembly GCA_027943335.1. Classification (NCBI taxonomy): domain Eukaryota; kingdom Viridiplantae; phylum Streptophyta; class Pinopsida; order Cupressales; family Cupressaceae; genus Chamaecyparis; species Chamaecyparis obtusa. Next base: position 864,923 of record BSBK01005632.1, read on the forward strand.
GAACTTGATTGTGAAATATAATCAATTGACTAAAATGTACATAGTAAGAATTAAATTGAAAACTTTAAATTCATGACCATGTGATATTTTTGAGTATTTAAATTTTGCAAGTATTGTAAACTTATATTATACATCAATGGTGTAAGTGTACATTGCAATTCTTAAAAAAAAACATTCTTAGTACTCATGCATTGCAAACTGTCTTTCTTTGCCACATTTCAAACACTAAACACTCTTGTTAACATTTTGGCAACTAATTTAATAGGAACTTAACTGCACTGCAACCTTGTTATTATTGAATTAAACTGACATTCATATAATTACTAGTCTTTAAAAAGAATAACTTAAAATTAAACCACTATTACTTAAAATTAAAAGCAACAACCTTTGGAACTATTACCCCATAAACCCACAATTTATAGCCCCAACTTGACGACACTTCGAAAATAACAGCAATAGCATCTGGCTAGGGTTATGGAAAAAATAATAATTAGGGTTAGGGTTAGTAGGGTGGGAAATAACGTAATAGGGTTAGGGTTAAATGGATCCGGGACATTTTGATTTGTTTATATCTGCGACAATCCTCAATGCTGATTCTCATCTCGTTGTAATTGCGGGCTCCGTGTATGCCGAGTGTTCTACGGCCATTTCTAGAGCGATACTGTGTTGGGAAAGTAACGCTCCATTATGCAGGTCAAATCATTATGGAGTGCTGTCTTTCCCATCACAATCTCGTTCTAAAAATGGAGATTGAAGATTTGGCTGGTGTTGCAGTCGCTTCAACGCCGAGTGTGCAAGGGCCATTTATAGAGCGTCATTGTGGAAGGAGAGTAACGCTTCATTATGCAGTCCAAACCATAATAGAGTGCAGTCCTCCCTTCACAGTCACGTTCTAATAATAGGAATTGAAGATTTAGTAGGCTCGCTGTTCATTTCATTGTGCGAAGGGCATCTTTAGGGTTTGAAGATTGTAACAGGTGCGCAGAGACATTTTTGTAGGAGTAAGCTCACTGCTTTATTACTTTTGGTCTTTTGGGGTCGCGTTAATTATATTCTTAGTGGGAAATACAAGGTCCACAAGTAAATATACGTATAATTGGTTTAGTGCATAACTACAGGAGGGCTTGACGGAAAATGAATCAATTTTATTTTACATTCGTATTTTGATGCAATCCATACTAAACATACGATTCACTTGTGGGTTTCTATTTTTAGATTGCTTTAGCAGGTGTGATTTACAATAGATTTTTGTAGCTGATTTGTCTGTTACTTATAGATTATTGATTTGCGGGTATCGTTTATTTGGGGATTCTTTTATTTTTATTTTTACAATACTATAGAAGTCATTTTCTATATTGATCTGTTCGTTTTTCTTCATAACATTAGCTGCTTTGGTTTCATATAGTATTTCTAGCTGTATACCTTCTCCTTAAACTACTCGTCTCTATTTATCTGGTGTTCGGACATTCGTTTCGTCTGGTTGATCGATTTCTCGTTACTTTTTTGAGAACTTTGTGGGCTGTTACTTAATCTCACACCGTGAAATGGTGAAAAATGCTATTTTTGTGCATTTTGATTAGAGTTTTTTTTGTGTGATTACGACTTAAAAGTTGAGTCTTTTTAATCAATTTCATGATATTGTCTTATTCCACTTTTTGTATCTTCTATATATTATCGTAGATTTTAACTGCATTTTTAATTCTAAATTTAGATGTAGAATTGCTCAAGTTATTATTAATATTTAGGGGTTTTACTTTGGATCAACTGCAATTGCCTTTCTGAACTTGTGAATAATCGATCTGTCTATTTTGTAGTACAGAGTTGGTCTGGGTTGACTCTTTTTATGACAGTTGCAATTTACAGATCTGAACCTGGTTTTAGAATTGATCAATGCACATAGTTGATCTGGGTTGACTTTTCTTATGACAGTTGCAATTTACAGATCTGAACCTGGTTACAGAATTTATCTATGTTTTCTATGTGTGAAATTGCTCTAGACGCTGCTAAACCTCACTGTGCAAGTGGCAGATCTGAAACTTGACGTGCACATATCTAAACCTCACTATGCAAGTGGCAGATCTGAAACTTGACGTGCACATATCTAAACCTCACTATGCAAGTGGCAGATCTGAAACTTGACGTGCACATGTCTAAAAGATCTGAAACCTGGATGTTAAGAAATGAGTGCCTTTTTTAATATTTTAAAATAATTAATAAAGCTAGAGGTTATATCATATGAGTATCAATTTCCCAACCAGTAGCCAAAATACCATCCCACCAAAAATTATAGCTAGCAGCTAGCCGAGTACAAAATTTACAAAATTACTGTTCTGAACAAGTTTCTGAGTTCATGTGAGTATCAGGAGAGTATATGAAACACTTGAAACAGAGTATAATAAAGTTTATAAACGGTAAAAGTGACTAGTCTCATTGACCAACAATGATGTTGCATTCAGCTTTGTCACCCTCAAAGGCTTCAATGGGCGGGTTTCCAACAGGAGGAATATTGGAAGCATTTTCCCAGCTCGACCCTTGGAGCTCCTGTTCTTTTCTGATCCTTTCATTCTCCGAAGTAGTGGGCTGAGAAGATATCTTCTTTGTAAATAATCATAGCTGCCTCCTGTACCAGCTCGACCCTTGGAGCTCCTGTTCTTTTCTGATCCTTTCATTCTCCGAAGTAGTGGGCTCAGAAGATATCTTCTTTGTAAATAATCATAGCTGCCTCCCGTACCAGGACTATAAATCTATCTTTAGGAATCTCTAATACTGCAGAAAACTGAGACATAATAAAAAAATGTGTGAGTTTATAATTAATCTCAATAAGCATCCTATTCTTGTGTTGGAACACCTCCTCATTTCTCCTCCTCTAGAGAAACCAAAGAATCTCAGCAGTAAGAGCAAACCAAAACTTATTAAGGGATAGACCAAAAGACTTTGCAGAACCCACAAGAATCTAATGCTATGACAACCCAGGCTGCCTAAGAATCTCAATAGTAAGAGCAAACCAAAACTTATTAAGAGATAGACCAAAAGACTCAGCAAACCCCACAAGAATCTCATGCAATGACAACCCAGGCCGACTATTCCACATGACCGGATTACCAAGGAAAATAGACTAGACTTTGCAAGCTCAAAGGATTTTGGGCAATCATAGATAGAACAAATAACTTCCAAACTAACAAACGCAAGACTAGAACCAACAACCAATTCTTTAAGCAGCAAAATCCACGTAAAGCGCACCTTCTTAGGTTCAACCCGTGACTGCTAGAACAAATCAAACAGAAGGTGCCATCTAGAGACTGACTAATTTAAACCCCAACTATGATTAATTCTATAAAAAATTGAAGTGCCTTCTTTCAAGACTAGAACCAACAACCAATTTTTTAAGCAGCAAAATCCACTTAAAGCACACCTTCTTAGGTTCAACCTGTGAGTGCTAGAACAAATCAAACAGAGGGTGCCATCTAGAGACTGACGAATTAAAACCCCAACTATGATTAATTCCTAGGTTACCAATTCGGGTGCAGATGTGGATGTGTTTCTTACATATATATATATATATATATCTGTGTTCCACGTGGACGCGGGGAAAGGAAATGTACCGGAAACAGTGTTTCACCCAAAATAGGAGACTTGGGGACACCGTTAGGTATCAGGGACTGCCTAGCTGTCCCTGGTACCTAGCAGTCCCCAATACCTAACAAAAAAAAAACATCCGCTGTAGCTGTCCCTGGTACCAAACGGCATCCCCTTTTTTCCAGCAAAAAAAAATATCCGCTGTTTTGCAAAAAGTCAGTTTTTTAAAAATTTTAATTGTTGGGCAGCCCCACGTGGGTAGAAATAGCAATTAAAAACTATGCCTATTTGGAGGCTAAAAAGCTAAAATCTTCTTCATTTCTTCATTTCAACCATTCTTGGCAAGAAAAAAAAGAGAGCAGCAGCAAGAAAGTTTTCATTTTTGAGTTGCAAGAGGGTTTTCAATTTTGTTGATGTGCTATGTATTCAACTTCTAAAATGTCTATGGAGAATGATTTATCAATGTCATGATATGCATATTGGAATTCTCTCTATATACAAAAATTCCCCTAAAACATCCCCGTCCCGTCCTGGAACATAGCATATTATGTTTGTAATGTTTCAATATATTATATTAAAACATTAGAAACATAATATTTATTAACATATTATGTTTGTAATGTTTTAATATATTATATTAAAACATTGCAAATATAATATGTTAATATTTATTAATTGATATATTAAAACATTACAAACATCAAATATTATTTTAACATTAATTAACACATAAATATTAAAACATTAAGATTATATTAATTAAATGTCGGTCACATTGTATTGGTGATTTTAGTGAAATGTTAAAGAGTTGCTTACTAACCCAAAGAATATTATACAGCGTAGGAACTCCAATGGTATTTGTTTGGGTTTTATCAATGGCAAAAACAGAACAACGACGCATCTTGTGCACACCACTCCCGCATCCTAGGGCTAGGTGGATGCATTGGTAATTGAGATTAATTCTATAAAAAATAGAAGTGCCTTTTTTGAGCATATTGTAAATGGATTTAGTAGAGGCATTAAATAAAGAATCTCCGTCGGCCCACTTAATGGAGGAAAAAAGAGCCCAAAGTTTTAACTAACATTAGTAGAATTAAACACATTAGAACCTAAGCATTTAATATCAAATTGCCCCAACACAATGTCAACCATTGGTATATCCTTCCACATCTTTCCTTTCTTAATGGTGGATTTTTGAATCTTGTTTCTAATCAAAAATTTCCATGGTTCATCTCCAAAGAGACTACTAATAATCCATTTAGAAGCCAAGGCTGCCCCATGTGCTTGCAAGTCTTTAAGTCCCAGTCCTCCTAGACTTCTAGGAGTACAACACCACTCTCATTTAACACAATGTCTTTTCTTGTTTCCCATTCCATCAGACCATAGGAAGTCCTTAAGAATCATATCCAGTTTGTTGTTCTGATACTTAGAAAACAGCTAGGAGGAAGCATAATAAATGGCATGTGAGGCTAAAACTTTCTGAACAACTTGTGCTATGAGCAACCTTGTCTGATTGATCTCTGGAGTGGAATGGGCTCAAAAATCTCACCATTAACTTCAATAATTGTGGAAGAGTCTTTAAATAGGATAGATATCCACTTGTAGTAGTATGGGGGAAAACTAAAAGCTTGCAACATGTTGACCACAAATGGCCACTCTATCTTGTCATAGGCTTTTTCAAAATCATTGATCAAAAAGAACCATAGCAACATCTTGATCTTCCTTTTGAGCCCAGTTCATAGCCTCCCAACTGGTGATCAGATTCTCTAGAATATATCTACTTTTAATGAAGCCAGTTTGAGTTACTGAGATGATTCTGCATAATATATTAGCTATTCTTTTGGCAAGCACTTTAGCAATAATTTTATATGAAAGATCCATTTTTAGGGAGCAATTTAATAATGCCTCTGTTAAATATTTCCCAGTGTATGCCTATCATAAGCTTCCACATAGACATTCAACAACTCCTGACAAGTCCATTCACTAAACTCCTTGTAAAACTCAAAGGGGAGGCCATCTAGCCCATGAGACTTGCCATTAGCCATAGACCCAATGGCCTCCTCAATCTCCTTGAGGCTAATGTTATGTTCCAACATCTTATATTCTTCCTTGTTAATCTTCTTGGGAATGAGTTTCATACAATCTTGTAATGCTTTGCTACTTCTTTCACTACATTCAGATGTGAATAGTCCCTTATAGAATTGGAAGAAAGCTTCCAAAATGTCTTTGTTATCCTTTGACAGGCCTGTGTTAGTCTGGATCTCCTCAATGAGTTCTCTCCTTTGTTTAGCACTGATTATGTTGAAGAAATATTTGGTGCCTGTGTCTCCTTCCTTAAGCCAGTTCATTTTAGCTCCAATTTTCTACTGTTTGATCTCATAATTTTGACATTTTTTCAACTCAGATTTAATGCTAGTTAATTCCTTCTCCAATTGTCTATTTTGACCCTCTTTTTGAAGCTCTTCTTCAATTACATTAAGTTTATTCTGATAGATAACCTCTTTTTGTCTTCTGTCCAAAGCATATTTCTTCCTGCCTCGACTAGGTGGTCCCATTGTTCACCAGGGGAAGAAGATCCACATCTAAACTTAGACAAACGAGTAACCATTTTGATAGCATTGTTAGTATCTTGGTTTTGCGAGAGGGAGACATTAAGCTTAAACAGATTAAGCCTTTCTGAAGACAACCTTGCTATTCTAATGGATATCAATAATGATATCACAAGAGATGGGAGAGTGATCTGAAATGCTTGAAGGAGAAACTAGGACAGGATATGAGTTAGAATCATGGGAAACACCAAGAAAGGCTGAGTCAAAATATATTCTGCCAAGCCTGCAGTACACCCTCTACTTCCCTGTCTGGTTATCACACCAAGTGAACTAGATGCCTTTTCTATAAGTTCTCTTTCTCTCCATAGGGTCAACCAATTGAAATCTCCTTTTAAAACTAGTCCAAAAAAAGTATTCATTCCTTTTCCAACTATGGCCATTGCCTCCATGCTTATCTTCCTTAGTTTCTATCATATTGAAGTCTCCCACAAAAACCTAGTGAGCCCCAGGCAGGTTGTTAAAAATCCAATCCCAAAATATGGCCCGATCTCTATATTCACTGGCAGCATAAATATTACAGATTCCTACAATCTTGTCATCAAAATTGAAAAGGATCCAGTGAGCTCTTTGACATGGAGAGCAACCTTCACTCACAAACTTCTCTGTCCAATTGGGATTAATCAGGAATGCGGTACCCCCTATGCCCTTCTCATGGTTTGTATACCAACACATGATATCCTACAACTTTAATCTCTTGCAAACAGATGATATCTTTATTCTTTAAACCGTTACACCATTTTTTGACAACATACTTTCTATCAGGCATCTCTAACCCTTGGACATTCCAAGTATGAATATGTATCATCATAGAAAACATTATTGGGTGGTATTCTTCTTACTGTTACAAAGTCTGTTAAAACATTCTGGTATCTCTGACTTGTTTTCTTTTTTTCTTTGTGCTTTTGCTTAGAACCTTAGTAAATTGTTCACTTGAATCAATCACCATGTCCTGGGGAGATTTATATGTTATAATCTGTTAGCTGTTGGGCTCTTCCAAAGTTTCCATGATCTCAAGTGAGGGAGGACTTTGCACTACAAATGCTTCTTGGGATTCCTTGTGAGTTTTTTCTTTCTCTTTAATGCTTTTTAAAGCAATTTTTTGTGCGTTTTTCTTATTGCTTATGTCTTGCTTATTAGATTTCTCCAAATTATCATTGTAATTGTTATATTCTGGCTGATAATCAGCTTTAAGACTACCACCCACATTTTTCACCCATTTAGCAGGAATGATTACCACCCACATTTTTCACACATTTAGCAGGAATAATTTCAAGATCGTCCTCAATATTACCTGAGTTGCCTCTCAAAACGTTCTTGTTATTACAGCTAACAGCTGCTTTATCAGGGAGAATTCTTGAATTATTACCAGGTGTGCTATCGCATTTGTGCTATCCGCAGCCCTACTATCATCCTTATTATTGATGACAACCTCAAAAGTTTCCTGGATATTCTTCAAAGAAAGACATTCTTTCCTAGTATGGCCATTAAGTTTGCAATGAAAACAAGCACCCAAGTCACCAAGGAAAGAAATCTCCCATTCAAAGAATCTACCTTCAAGTTCGAGAGCAATCAACTCAGGGAAGTCAACTTCAAGGTGCAGAGCAATAAGTGCCCTAGCAGTAAGGTGGGGGAGAGTGACTCTGGAGTGTTCCACTTGCAGGACTGACCCCTTGGGCTTAAGAATCTGAGGGATAAACAGCCAGAATTCTATTTGGACATTATGAATTTCAATCCATTGTGGGGAAGATCTTGCAACAACATTATCCAGGCTACCATTGGGTGACCACGGGAAAGCCCTAAACAGGGATTGTCCTACATTCCAAAACCCCTTTTTGAAGACTCTTTCCTGCATAGTATTATTTTTTAGAAAAATCACAAACAATCCTCTTCGAATCATTTTGGTAAAGTCAACATAAATTTCAAGTTTTTTGCCCCACACATTATTAAACCAATCATCAAGAAATTTCCTTGCTGGTAAAATTTTATTATCCATGCAAATAAAAAAAAAGCAACATTTTTTAACTGATTTTATTCAGTTTTGATTGTTCTTTCTATGTCTTCATTCGGAGTCAAAGAGAGTTTTTCAACTCAGGACGAGGGAGTTTACCCTTCTCTCCTCTTCCGGGGTCTCTGAATCCTTGATGACGCTATTGTCTCCCATTCTATATCCATTGGCTCTGGTATTTATTCCTCCATCAGGTAGGTCGGTAACATCCCTGCAAAATTGTCTGTTAAATCACGCAGATTCAGGGCACTTAGAAACTGAATTATCTACCACAATATCTTTAAACGAGGGTTTGCAATTTTCTTGCACTGGGACTTGTTTATCACCCTTGACACGATTTGAATTATTATAAATGCTCTTGCCACCCTCATCATTCTGACGTACACCATTCGCACTCTCCATGTAGCGAAGAAATCACTTAAATGACGTCAAGAGATCAGCCCTAGATAGCACCAGTGGGAGAAAGCTCACACACACAGGCAAGCATAAATGCACGAAGAGGCAAATAATCACAAAACAAACAGCAATAATACGAAAGGACAAGACAGAACATGCTGACGCCACAGATACTCTGCAAGTACAGGCAAGGATCGCCACTTGCCCAAACTTGCAGAGCCTATAAGTCCAAATATTCCAAATGAGTGCCTTTTGAATTTCATGGGTGGGTAAATATGAATGTGGGGAATTGGTCGAAATTATTAGATTTCATTAATAAAACATCCATTAAAATATTATTGAGCATACGTCAAACATGTATGAGCAGTTGTTGTAGTAGACCAATGCTCCAATATCAGAGAACATGAACTTCACAATATTTTAAATCCCTTAGAGCTTCCCTAAATATTACCTATTGTAGAGCTATTTACAAATTCAGGGACAATTGGCATTCTTGATATGGCTCTCTTGCAAGAACAAGCGGTAGGGCCTTTGCATGCTCAATGTTATCCATCCTGACCAGTAATTCTGACAAAACTACTCATTCGCATAAACTTTAAGGAATTAATAGTAGCCAGTCTCAAGTCTTCTAATATGGATGTAGTCGGAGCTCTCAAAGATGAAAAACGGGATTTAATGGCAACAGCTTTATGAGTGATCCAATCACAATTAAAATTACCAAATTTCAAATAAGAAATACCCGTAGGGTTTGTTGGGTTTCCATTATTATCTTAATAGAACTTTTTCCCGATTCTTGTAAAATTTTCTTTTGCCAAGCCAAAGTAATTGGCTTAGTTTAAATAGAAGTTTGCCTTATCTTTATTTTCAATTATTGTTAACAAATCAACAATACCTAACTAAAGGCGCTCCCAGCATTTTAAAGAATTAATCTAGAACTATCCCACAGTTTACCAAGAAGACTCGGGCAATGTCTCACTAAACGTAAGGTGTTATGTGCCTTCATTAAACCTTTCAATGGTCCAGTTAGCATTTATGTGGAATTAATAGAAATTTAGGTTGATGTTGTGATTATTAGTAATAGTTATATTATTTTATAGCTAGGTTCTATCTAGTTTACCGGCATTGCCTTGTTATGCTAACCTGTGGAAAGAGGGAGGTTGTCTAATTCTTGCTGCATCATATTCTTTCCCTTTCAGACGATCCAGACACTAGTTCTTTTTCACCCCACTTTAATTCTAGTTCCTTTTCAGACCACTTTAATTCTAAATGGAATTGCAAGTTAATTTGTTCAAGATGAAAATCCATAGCAGATGCTAAAGCGAAACTACCTATTACAATTGTTTAACTTCCAAATTTGGGAATTTAAAGTAGATGACCATTTCCAACTTATTGCATGGGAGATCTTTCAGGTCATACTCCCTATTGCATTTGTATCAAATTCATTCACCTCCCTCCGGCCTTTTTGTCCATTTGTGCTAAAGCAGAATCTATAAAACATGCTTTCTAGTTCTGTACTCCTCCACACAACTTGTGACTCCCTTTTTTAAACTAACCAACGCAATCGTTTAGCACCCAAAACTGGAAATTCAAAGCAGATGCCTAATTCCAAATTTCAAACTTTGTATCAAATTCATTCAAGTCCCCCCATTGTTTTTTCTCTTAATGGACTTGTTAACGTCAATTCCTTGGTTGTTTAGGCTCCATATTGTTTTATTATAATAATGACGACGGCCTTGTTTATGTTGCAATGCTTCATCCTTTGAATTCTCTGCATGTTAAAGCTGTCTACAGTTATTGTTATGCTTTTCAGGCTGCACGCTCCCATTTAATGGCCTTCCTAATTACTTTCTCTAATCATGCTTATATGTCCTATTCTGCCATCTCGTGTTATGTTGTGTGCTCTCAGAATTTTGGTAGGGTGGTTGTGGCTTCTCTTGTAGCCATTGGAACTGAGTTATGCTTAATTCTTTATAGACATGTTGGACTACAATGTGTTAAAACTGTTGTTATTCAACTTCAGACTAATGTTATGTGTAAAGTAGATAAAGTAGATGCATTTCCCCACGACAAATATGCAAATCAGGGCCTATAAAATCTGGACGACTTAGGTCTATGGATTCAATCTCCACAAGTTTGCTTACGAATTTCTCTGAGTTGATCTTTTCATTCATTTGGGCTATTGAATTGTGTGTTCTTTATAGGCGTAGCGTTCAAGTGTTGGAGAGTGTGCAGGTAAGAATATATGCTGACCATGTCTGTCTTAAGTGGCCTCTGAAAAGCATTAAGCCCGTAAAGATTATCAAGATTCAAAACATTGGCATAAGCAGTAAGTACCAAGTATTGAGATTTAGGTTTTTTAAATGTTTGTAGCCCATTCTTGTATCTTTCATATATCCATTTCTATAAGAGGACAGCATACTAATTTAAGTAAGTTGTTTTTATGGGGAAGGAGATCTGTGTTGGTGAATTAACTATGAAATATATATGCTAATTATAGACTAATAAGCTTGAAACATGTGTGTTCAACAATCATTAGTGAGTTGAATATTGCTTTCAAGCTAGGGGAAAAGATCCCATTACTACAGGCAGTCCGATAACCGTTATAGTCTTTGCTATAGATACCCCCCTCAAAACCTACTTTTTGATAGCCATTTCCGGTTATTGGTACAATTATGTTTTATTTACTTTTATGTTTTGTACATCAAATTGCACCAAAAAGGTTACATTGTTATTAAAAAAATATTTTATTTTTGCACACATTTGCAAAAATAAATTACTCTTGCTCACATTTGCAAACATTTACAAAGTCAATGGACTCGTCCAAGAATATAAATGTAATATATTATTGTACATTTCATATTCAATGTATGTACATACATGCACAGCTATTGGTGCATTCCATATTTAGTTAATTACATACATGCTTAACTATATTGATAGCCATTTCGGGTTATTCGTACACTTATGTTTTATTTACTTTTATGTTTTGTACATCAAATTGCACCAAAAAGGTTACATTGTTATTAAAAAAATGAATTATTCTTGCACACATTTGCAAAAATAAATTACTCTTCCTCACAGTTGCAAAAATAAATTACTCTTGCTCACATTTGCAAACATTTACAATGTCAATGGACTGGTCCAAGAATATAAATGTAATATATTAATGTACATTTCATATTCAATGTCTGTACATACATGCACTGCTATTGGTGTATTCCATATTTAGTTAGTTACATACATGCACAACTTTTTATTAAACTCTTATTTGCACATTTATCCAAAAAGGTATGACACCTTCAAGCATTTAATTCAATTGCAAATTGTACCATTCATGAACAATGAATGGTGTATGAAAATGAAAGGCTCACAACTTACCACTATGTTGTGAGGTGTTCCCCACTAAAAAATTTAATGCAATTGCTTGTGCATGAATTGACCGAATCTTTCCCATCACAATTTAAAATTCAAATTGACTACCCACTTCTTCAATGACCAAATTCCTTTAAGAAGAATATAGTGCCACGTAAAATCCATTGAAAATTCCTTGTATGACCACTGGTGGTTTATTCTTTGCTCTTGTTTAGGTTGGTAGTTATTTCTTGTTTATTCCTTGTTTTGGTATGCTTACTAATTGCTTATTCCTTTTTTTAATGCTTACTCTAGGTTTTTATTACAAATTTATTGTTACTAGTGCTTACTATTGGTTCAAATCTATTGCAAAATTAAGTCAACATAGTGCAGTCTTAGTTTTGTATTGTATTCAATGAATAAATGTATGGCTCATTATAGTTACATGTCTTTAAATTATAAGTTGTTTTTGTAGGTTTATTGTATATTTGTTTTACAAATATTTTTTTTGGTCGGTAATAATTATATTTTATTAAATTTATAAAAAAGATTTACATCACTAGATAAAAAGTCCTTTCATAGCTCATAACATCTTCCTATCCAAACTATCAACAATTACAACCAAAAGAGTCTAAGATCATGTTTCTTACCTAACACCTATCCATTACATACTCATCAACTTTGCATCACCCCTATGCAAACACAATAATTTTCATCAACCCCTATACATGACTTTATTTGGGCAGGCTCGTTGATTAGTTATAACATTTTTAATACAAAACATAACCAATTTGCCTTATGTCATCATCTTGGTTCACTTTTTGTCTTTGTACTGTAACCCAACCCACCCATAAACTCAAAATGTCATTAATCCACCATCATCAAAATTGTGACAAAGGCCAAAATTGTGAAAATTTCACCACATTGCAGATTTTTTAATGTTGGTGAAATAGATGTACCAACATCCTCCTTCGACGTTGGTTTGTCGTCATTCGCCTGTGAGGGTGTGACACCGGAAAACAAACAACCTTTCTGGCTTCTGCATCTTGAACACTCCTTATTTCCTCCATTCCTAAGCTATATGTGCTTTATAGGCTTGTTGGTTTACCATCTTTGGCCACCACAAGAAGAAGAAATGCCCAACCTCATTCCCTTTCTATTCATCCTCAAAACACTCACTGAAATTAAAACTATAACCTAGAAACACCCACTCCAATTTAGACTCCAAGCCCACCATTAAATCACTTGGAAATGAGTTCATTACCCACCTCACCACTGGAATCTCCTCCCCTAATTCCAAACCCCACACCATAATCATCGCAACAATATCTACATTAATCTTTCAACGGTGAGTCGCTTCTTGGAAGATGTTTCCTAAGGTCTTCTACACAACTTTCACCGCACTTGGGGAAGGACAATTTAAAAACATTTTCAATATATGGTCCATCATCGGCCCAAACATAGCCTTTTGTTGGCACTTTGTAAAACTTTACCCCTTCTTAAAAAGGTCGCTCATCTACGAATTGTGAATTCGCACACTTGTCTAGTTAAAACAATCAATCTCATAAATATTTGCCTCCGTCATCTGTCACCTTCTTCGGCATGAAACACCCACGACTTTTAATGATGATTATTAAAACTTTACTTTTTCATCATTTTATTCACTAAAAAATTATTTAAAACTTACCATCAAACCAACATTCCTCACTCCAAGGTCACACCGTTCAAATTGCAAATCCACTACCTTTTTAAATCTGATAGCCCATTTTGATAAAATATATGCCTCCTTGTTACCTTCTCTCCTAATTGGCCAACTGTAAAGTCTTCCAATCCTTCCAAAGCCTCTTGAACTTTGATTAAGTAGTTCTCCAAATGTTAGGCCTTGATCCTTTGTTGTTTAATAGCTTCAATAACCACTAACAAATCTCCTTCTACATGTAATTTTCGAACTCCCAATTTACTAGCAACCTCTATTGCCAACAATGTTGCCTTAGCTTCTGCTATGTTATTGGTGTCATCAGTTGATTTTTGAGCCCCAAATACAATGGTCATTGCCTCATGATTCTGCGCTATAACACCAGCTCCTGAAGGGCCTGAGTTACCCTTTGCTGCGCCATCAAAATTTATTTTGATCCACCTTCCTCTGGAGCTATCCATCTAACCTCTTCATCCCTTTTACTTTGTGTTTTTCTCTGTTGAAAACAACTTGCATTTCTGATCTTCACTCCCGACCATTGCTTTTGTATCCAACTATCTTCTGTAAAGTAGATTTTGGATGAACAAAATTTAAAAGTTGTTGCACTCAAAACTTCCTCAATTGTGTGATCAATTTTCCATAACAACCTTTCTATGGATTCCATCTTTCCCAAAAAAATATGCCTATTCCTCTCCTTCCATATTTCCCAAATAACTACTGAAGGGACCACCACCCATACACAAGAGAACAATGATCTAAATTTGGTTCTTGGCCAACTTATTAAAAACTCTTTGAAGGTGTTTTGCCAAGGACCCTGCCACCCCAATTTACATCTTATCCTATTCCAACAGTCCATAGCTACTCTGCAGTTTATGAATAGATGGTCAGCTGATTCTTCCTTTTCCTCACACATAAAACGTCTCGTTGGTCCATAAATACCCAAACATTTCCTTCCCTCTCCAATCAAGACTCTACCTTGAATCGTGAGCCATGCAAAAGTTCATGCTTTTGGAAGAAAGTCTTTATTCCAACATAAATATGCAACTTCACATCTTCTTTCCTCAAACCTAGTTAAAATATTATGACCTAGCTTAATTGAATAATGACCCGACAACGAAGCACACCAAAACACTCTATCCTCTTTATCCACCAAACATACATCTGTATCCTTAAATAAGCCACTCAATAACTCCCTTTGTTGTTCTAAAAGCCAATTTTCATTGCAACTCCACTTCAAAGTTCTCCCTATAGGGCCATCCACCTATTCCATATAATCAGCTAAGTTTTCCCTCCATCTAACACATGTTAAATCCTTGAGCTTACGTAAATGCTAAAAACCTGTTAAAGTTGGATGTCCATTCCAAGAATCCTCCCAAAACTTTATTTTTTGTCCATTGCCAACCTTCCAGGAGATATGATCTGTGATCAAGTAAGTGCCTACATGACAACAAGAAATTTCAAATTGCACACCCCTTTGAAAGGTTTCTGATTGTCAAAATTTGCTCATCTTCCATCGAGTCCAGGTATTTAGCCTTTAAAATCCTCACCCACAATTGATTTGGACAATTGTAAATGCTCCAAATCAGTTTAGCTCCCAAAGCATCATTAATCAAGTTCCAATTCCTCAAATCTACACCACTCTGCTCCTTAGATTTACATATATTTCCCCATGCAACTAATGATAACTTATCTTCTTCATTAGCCCCATTCCAAAAAAAACTCCTTATCTTCGGCTCCAATCCCGTACTCACCTTTTTTGGAATCCTCATACACATCATAGAGAAAATAGGGATAACTGACTTTTCCATCCATCCATTTTTTGCAAACATTTATCGACTAACCCTTTCCATAAATCTGCTTTATTTCTACCACTAAATAAGGAGATACCCAAATATTTACCTAGTAGCAGACCACCTCGAATATTCAAAATACTACAAATTTCTCGATGTTCCCTCTAGGGTGTATTAAAAAATAAGATTTCAAGTTTATGCCAATTGATCTTCTACCCTGAAACTCTGTCGTACAAATCCAAAGTTTCTTTCATCACTCTTGCTTATGCAACTAAAGCTTCCCCAAATAGAAAGGTGTCATCTACAAATTGGAGATGAGATACAACCTCAGTCCCTATTGCCACTTTTACCCCTTTCCACACCCCTTCTCTTTTCTACACAATCAACCCAAAACCTCTACCATAATTATAAATAGAAAGGGGGAGAGAGGGTCCCCTTGACGAACGCCCTTTTCCATCTCAAAAAAACCTTGCGGACTACCATTTACCAACACAAAGAACCGAGGGGTAGCAATGCAACTCCTCACCCATTCAATCCATTTCTGGTCAAAACCAAAACCTTCTAAGACTTTCAACATAAAGGCTTTGTCCACTTCATCATAAACTCATTTTATGTCTAACTTCACCATCATTTTCTCTAGCTTTTTTATTTTGATTGAATGAATCATCTCATGAGCAATAATTACTCCTTCGTAAATTGACCTTCCTAGTGAAAAACCACTTTGTTCACTTGAGATAATCGAATCCAAGACCTTCTTCAACCTATATCACCTTTTTAATGACTTTATATACAGTGTTTTGATTAAGTAAAATCAAGTTTTGAAAGGACCCGAAACCTTGTACAAAAACCCAAAAGATATAGCAATATAAGGCTCAAATACAACAGTGGAGACCACCAAAAACAGCATAGGGATAATCCACCAGAAAACCCCCACTAGCGGACAACAGTCCGCAACAAGGGCACTTACGATTTAACTTTAGAACCACCCTCGTAGGAATGAAGATTCATATCCAAAGGAGGAACGGAAGGCTTAGATTTCTTTCCTTTCACAGTTGTCCAACCGTCCTCCAGAATAGCAACATCTTTCACCCAAACCCCTAAAGAAACAGAAGAATGGCTGACCAAAGAAACATTTCCCACCAAAACATTCCCCTGAGGAGAAACCGGAAAGGGCGAACCCACAGTTAAAACAGACTGGACAGCGTCAGCAGTTTGGACAGCAGCACCAACTAAAACAGTATCAGTCTGGACAGTAGCATGCTGGACAACAAAGTCAACAACAGGCTGGACAGCAGCATCATAAGCATCGTCTGACCCTGCAGAAGCAACAGGCTGCACCACAACCTCCTGAGAAAAGCCCACAACCTGCTCGCGAACCTCAATAGAAGATTTAACCACTGTATAATGTTCATCAACAACACCCGACCACCAAGAAGGCAGATGTTTCGATTTCACCTTTTCGGAAGAGCATCGGGCAACCAAATGGCCAGTTAAGTGACATTTCTTACAGCGGAAGGGAATGCCCTCATAATCCAAAGTCTGTATCCAAGAGCCCCGCGAAGAGGCCAAGCGGATCTTCTCAGGGAGACCCTTAGAAACATCCATCTCAACAAGGATGCGAGTGAAAGTCAAGTGTAAAATATTAGAAGTATCTGAATCCATAATCTGGAAATCCCCAAGAGCATTCCCAATAGAGTCCAAGACTAGATCTAGCTAGAGATGCAAGGGAAGATGCAGAAGCCTAACCCAAACTGAAATCTTGTTAAAGGATTTAGAAAGCGGGTTGAAATCCTTATGCTAGGGTTTGGCCATAAGGGGGAAACGGTCTTCCCAGGAGAAGCTATAATCACACAAGATAGTCTTCCTATCTTCAGGATTACTAAATTTAGCAATGAAAAAACCCCTTGCAGCTGGGTAAATTTGAACATTTTTGGATAATATCGGCTCCCACTGATTGGAAATCCAAGCATGAAGAGCAAACAGAGAAGGCCAAAACCCCCTAATCAGAATATGGCAGCATTTGAAGAGAAAATCTCTGCAGTTTCATAAATTTTATCTACAAGATTAGAATCTAACTGAATCTCAATAGGCTTACTCACAGTCATAGGGGAAACCACCCGGGGCTTCAAAGTCCCTAAAGAACGAACATGAGCACTCCCATGGAGGCCAGCCTCAAAGGCAACAACATCAGCATAAGAGCCAAGGGCAGCACAGGAACCACCAGTTGGAACCCTGCCAACAACAAAGGCATTACCCTTATCGCCCAAAGCAAAGGCCTTCTAAGAATCACGGACTCTAGCCGCAGCAGAGCCACCAACGAAAACCCCAACATCAAGGGCATCCGCAGAGACCTGGGCAGTAGCATTGGTCGTTTGAAATTCTGGAGAGCGGGAAAGCATGGAGAGGAGAGAAGTCGACCCATCCACCAACGCCGTGGATGAGACGCCAACAGACTCCCCTGCAAACAGCCATGGACCCCTGCAAAACAGGTGGGAGCAATGCCAGTTTGAACGGGAGGTGCGGGACAGTGTTACACAAATGAGGAGCGAAAATTATCAGTGGCAGCAACAGGTGTACCATATGCGGTAGGGTAAGCAGCAAAGGCTTGGGAAGCAAGGAGTCGATGCATTTAGGCCAGGGTTTCAATCTAGTTTTCAAGGTACACATGTTGGAGCAAATGGTGGGTTTCAGCAGCCCTCATCATCCTTTCGAAAATCAAAATATCTATGAAATGGTAACCCTCAAATCCAATTTCGTAGTTTTCAGAATAATGGTGCCTCTACCAGATCTGGAAGATCTTGGCAACCTCGGCTTCGGCCTTCCTTTGATATCGGTTCGGGTCCTCTTTTACCAATTCCTATTTCGGATGAAAAGGGTTTTCGCATTGGGGATTTTGACCCTAAGGCCCCTTCTTTTGTTTCTTGGCCCAATTCCTTGCTTCTCCAGCCTCCCTCCTTTGTTACTTCTCCAAACAATATTCTTGTTCACCCGCATCTACTATCTTTGCACAAGCGACCATTCTCAGAATCTAGGGTTTCCTATTCCAAAGACTATGTTTACAAGGGCATTTTGGATACTCTTCTATTTTTCCAAGATGGATCTTTGGCACAGTTCAAATCACCTCCAAGTAAGAATCTTCGTCAAGCAGGTACGCTTTTTTCGAAACATTGTCATAAAGCTTTGAATCAGGTGGGTAATTCTGAGTCGGTGATATTTTTAGAAGATGGGTTGTTAGAACCACAAATTTTCCACATGCAGGAAAATGCCCTAATTGGAAAGATTTGTTCGTTCATTCCTATTTCAGACTTTCAAAGTTGGGCTTTGGAGAATTGGTCAGGTTTATGTGATGCATTCTATATGGATCATGCTGCCAATTTTTTTGTGGCTATTTTCTCATCATCGTCTACGCGTAATAATGTTCTCTATTCTAAGTTTTGGTTTTGTAAGGGTTTTGGTGTTTCTTTGATATCTTGGTGTCCGAATTTTAAATTAGATGATTCGGCCTGTGCCCTAATTCCTTATTGGATAGAAATGCCTGCCCTGCCAATTGAATATAGAGATATTGATATTATTGAAATCATTGCGAATAAAGTGGGGTCTTTTGTCCGTCATGATTTGCTTCCTTTTGAGCATTTACATAGGTCTATTCGTTTTTGTCTTATGTTAGACACTTCCAAACCTTTTCCTGAAGGAATTGAATTGCAATCAAAATGGGGTTCTTGGCATCAGAAATTTGTTATTCAAGAGGCTGAGACGGTTTTGCTCTATGCTAATTTATTGGGTCATTTTACAAATCAGTGTAAAGATCCTAATAGTTCAAATTTGATTGTTTGTGAGGACCACACTTCTTTCCCGACTAAATGCTCAAAGGTGACAAATAAAGGAATTCCATGTGTTAATGTTCCAAGTGATAATGAATTTTTGCCCTCAGGGGAGGTCCCTGTTACATCTTCAAATACTGAGGGTTTGTCTCAATTTCATGACTTAAATGATGAATCAGCTTCACAACGACAGGTAGTTCCATTTTATTAGCCCTCTGCTTTGTCGTTTGATTGTATTTTCTCTTTTGTTAGCATGCAAAGGTGGTATCTACCAGTTATTGCTTCTGTTTATAATGCGGTTGATTTTTCAAAAGTACTAATGCATCCGCAATCTTTCTCGCTACCCAAATCTCACCCAAAGAATCTAGATTCTTCTTTCATGGAAATCATAGTTAATAATCTGATGTTTTCAGGAGATCCTCTTAAGTTTCGAAAACTAACTTTGGACCATAATGATTTAATAACCAAAGAAGTAATCTCGGCTGTAACTGATAATACTTCTATGTTTTTACAATGCCAAGATACTCATGATGATCCCTTATTGGATTTTCCTATTACAGCAAATCAAGATGATGTTAACTCCACTCCTACTTTGTCTTCAGACAATTGCTAGTCTACAAATTTTGATGATTGTTCTTTGACTCTGGATTCTATGCCTTTTTCTCCAATCAATGCTTCCATTGTTCAGACTCCATTATCCCCAAAGATGATTACTCGAACACCTAAAAAAAGAGGTAGGAAGTCTAAATTGACTAAAGCCTTGGAGGAAATTGAGGCGGGTGTTCAATCCACGCTGGATAAAAAAATTTCTTCAAAAAGATGTTCAACAAGGAGAACTAAGTGTTCTCCTTGTCCACAATGAGAATCCTTTCATGGAATGTCTGGGGCATTAATGCCCCTGACAAGAGAAATAGAATTAAGCAAAGGCTTGATTCTTCACAATGTGATATTATTCTGCTCCAAGAAACTAAGATGTCTTTGGATAGTTTTAATTCTTCAGTAAAGCGGTGGGGTTTGTGGGAAAGTTCCTCTGTTCCAGCAATTGGAGCCTCTGGAGGATTGGCAGCCTTATGGAATCCCAAGACTATTTCGGTATTCCCTCTTCAATCAGCTATTAATTGGCAGCTATTGAGTATTAAGCACTTTTCTTTGTCTTTCCTTCTAATTAATTTATATGGACCCACGGCTACCCCTGCTAAGTTACTTCTTTGGCAAGATCTAACTAATGTACTTCAACAATTCCCATCCTCCAAATTTCTTCTTGCTGGAGATTTTAATGCTACTTTGAGCCCAAATGATAAAAAGGGAGGAATTAATCCTCCTAATCGAGTGGTCTTTGATTTTAATAATTTTGTAGTAGATAATGATCTTCTTGATATTATGCCTTCAAATGGTTCTTATACTTGGACAAACCGTCGATTTGGTTTTCTTCAGATAGCGGTTAGGTTAGATAGGTTTTTGGGATCTTATCTTTGGAAATTGGAAAATTTTCTCTTAACATCAGAAATCTTGTCTTTTTCTAATTCTGGTCATTTTCCTATTCAGTTACACATTGAATCTCCTAATTCATCCTTGTCTGCTCGAAAATCTTCTTTTAAATTTGAATCAGTCTGGTTTAGGCATCCTCTTTTCCACTCCCTTTTGAAGCAATGGTGGCAGTCTGCACCTCGTGAAAATGGAACTAAGATGTTCCAATTTTTAAAAAAATTATAGTATGTTAAGAACCTAATCAAGGCTTGGAATATTAATGTTTTTAAGAATATCTTTGAGCAAAAACAAAAGATAGAGAAGGATTTGTCTGAAATCAATCAACATATTATTGTCAATGGATTGGATCCACAGTCGTATGAAGCACAAAAAACACTTCAGTTGGAGTGGGCTGAGTTATGCGCACGAGAGGAAGAATATTGGAGACAAAAGTCTTGTGAGCTATAGTTGCAATCGGGTGATCAAAACACTAAGTTTTTTCATGCATCTGCTAAGCATAAGAAGGCAGCAAAATCAATTTTCTCAATAAAGGATGATCATGGCAATACATTAACTGATGCAAAAGAAATTGAGTTGCAAGGAGTTAGGTTCTTTTCAACTTGTTGTCTCCCCCTATGTCTTTGGCACTAGATGTTGATAATTCTAATGATATTCTTCAACATATTTCTTCTTCTATTACACCCCAGGACAATCTGCTCTTAATGGCTCCCTTTACCTTGCTGGAAGTTAGGAATGTAGTCTTTTCTTTATCTCCTGACAAGGCTCCTGGTCCGGATGGGTTTATAGGTCTCTTCTTTCAGAAGATCTGGGATGTTATTGCTTTGGATTTACTAGATGTCTTAGAAGAGTCTAGGAAGAATTCAACTGTGTTAAAGTGTTTCAACACTACAAACATTGTGCTTATCCCAAAAGTGAATGATCCTCAAACTTTTGCTGACTTCCATCCTATCTCTTTTTGTAATACAATTTATAAAATCATTACGAAATTCATTTATTTGTGACTTCAGCATATTATCCTGAGAATCATTTCTCGTGAGCAGGGGGGTTTTGTTCCTAGGAGAGATACAACAGATGGGGCTGTTCTGGCTCACGAAACCTTACACTCAATAAATTCACACTCCATTCCCTCTTTTGTTGTTAAATTGGATATGATGAAGGCATATGATAGGGTTAGTTGGTCTTTTTTATTAGAAGTTATGTCAAGATTTGGTTTTTCAAAAAAGTGGTGTAGATGGATTAAGGCTTGCATAGCTGGTGCTCATTTCTCTGTAATAATTAATGGAGCGCCTGTTGGTTTCTTTTCATCTTCTCAGGGTGTAAGGCAAGGTGACCCTTTGTCCCCCTTTTTGTTTATTATAATGGCTGAGGCCCTTAGTCGAGCTATTACTGCATCTCATGCTGCAAACTTGTGGCATGATATCCTCATTCCACACACTTCTATTTCTGTTACACACTCTTTATTTGCTGCTGACACATTGCTTTTTGGTAAATCCTCTATAGAGGAGGCCCAACAAGTCAAGAAAGTCTTAGAGGTATATTGTTCAGCATCTGGTCAAAAAGTTAATAGTCAAAAATCAAAGATATACATTTTTAATGTTCAAGTCATTAGCTCATAGGATTGTTGATATCCTTGGGTTTCCTGTGGATGACTTGCCCTCTACTTATTTAGGAGTACCTTTCTTTTCAGGTTCTAATAAATCACTATATTGGAAGGCGGTTATTGCTCGTATTAAGTCAAGGGTTCTGGCATGGAAAGAAAGATGGCTTTCCTTGTCTGGGAGAATTTTGTTAATCAAAATTATTTTATTAGCTATTCCCAATTATTATTTTTCGGTTCTTCAAGCCC